>JAPCYP010000011.1:950000-1432500 GCA_035048595.1 Echinosophora koreensis
GCCTGGGAATATTGTTATGAAATGTTTGTTTGAGATTTGAGAAGCCTGACATTGGTCAGTGCACAATCAATTAACCAGATAAAAGCTTTAAGAAGCTTAAATTTATATTAAATGTTTAATGGAAAATATTGATGTTTAGAAAACGTTTCTTAAAAACAGCAGTAATCATTCACACATGGGTCTTTCTAAAAGAGTAGAGTTTCTAGGAAAAATATTTTCAGAAGGAAATGAGTTTCAAGTGATTTTGATGATTTTGTAAAACGAATTTCCAACTTAAACATATTTTCTGTAAACTAGTTTTATATACCGGGTTATTTCCGACAACTTGGATAAGTGTCGGAGGTTTTGTTTTGATTTTGTGTTTCACCGAACGAAAACAGTGTTAACGTAAACCTAGTATCCGAGACGTCGTGATACTGGTGTTCTTAATTATAAGCACGAAGATCTTTTATCCGTGTTACGTAGTTGCACGTTGTACCGTTGTTGCACGTTGTGATGAACGTTGTTAAAAGAGAATATTGTTTTTATTACCACGAACCCATGACTGATTGCAAGGTCTAAGGTTTTGTGATTGAGCACTCGGACTTCGTGTCCTGTGTTAACGTTAAAAAGTCTAAAACGTTGAAATGTACGAATAGTCGTAAGCCATTTGGAGCTTCGGCAAAAGAAGAATGAACACAAAGAAAAGAATGAGAACAAAATGTTTTATCTGCATGCATTGGCAGACGTGCCCACGTCCTATGTCTAATACCTTAATGATAGGGTATTCGGGCTACGTTGTTGTTCTATGTCTGGTACCTTAATGGTAGGGTATTCGGGCTACGTTGTTGTTACGTCCTATGTCTGATACATTCGGGCTACGTTGTGCCTAATATACCTGGCAATTGAGTGTGATCAACTCATTTAGTTGGTGTTGGGATCTCCGGAGATTAAGTGAAAAGTTAGACGTTGAAAGTTGAAGTGTTCATGCATTGTTTTCCAACAGAATGTGATCGGGTATGAAACCCAGTGATAGAGTACTTGTTTACTTATGGAAATGCATGAATGTAGATGTGTCTGTGGTGTCGTGCATGTAGTTGTCGTGTTAAATCCAGTTATTGGAATCTCACTCTTGCATGTTTTATTGTTGTTTTCTCTACTTGTGTTATATCTGAGTCCAGATGAACCACTCAAGGGATGTGATGACTATCCGAAGAAATTTGCTTAGCTCGGAGTATGTCGACGTTTACTTACTACCGTTATGTCTGTAGTTAGGTGTGACCAGCTTAAGTTTTGTTTCTAGTATGTTGTTGATTTTCAATAAGGGGACCTATACTTATAAAGGTCTAGGTGTGAAAACAGTATGACGCAATATAGTTGTAAGATGTTATATACATATTTACTCCTATACGGTTATATTTACGTTGTTGATGTGGTTGTCGAAAAAGAAAAGATAAGGAAAAATTTGTATCACCATTTTGCAACAAGATTATAACTTAAGAAAATATTATTTTCCGAAAGCAACCAGCGAATTAATGTTTTGATTTATCCGCACGTGTTACAAAGTAATGCCCAAGGGGGGTGTTACAGCACACGGAAATGCTATCTAAAGCCTTTTCTGTTGTAGTGTTAATTTATCCGAAATCTATAACATATACTTTAATTAATGTTTATTTTCTTATAATAGTTCTATGGATGCAAGCCGCATTTTGGGTGGTGAAAGGTGTAGGCCTATTAGGTGGATTATTCCCAACGTAAGATGTTTATTAGTACAAATGCTTCAAGTGCAGTTTACAATAGTTATTACTTTGTGTTTAATTCCTTATATTCAAATTTGGTTTCATTTGTAGTCTCGTAGACAACGTGGCCGATGGGAGTGCGGATATTACATGATGAAGTGGATGCTCGAAATTGTCTCCACTGGTATTACTGAAAGATGGCAAGAGGTAACTAATTAGTAACACAATTATTTGTAACAGTTATAGATTATTTATGTTTTATTTTAGTTTATTACTTATAAGATTAATCTTATATCCAATTGAACGTGCAAATGTTCAATAGTCTGACTCCACTCTCTGCAGGGGACATTAATGACATAAGGTTGCGTTGGGTAACCTTCTTTTTTGAAGTGTACCAATCATAGTTTGTATAGTTAGTTTATAAATATATCATGTACTAGCTAGTTTTTTGACTAATATATATTTTGACTTGAAATCTATAACATATCATGTACTAGCTTGTTTTTTGGATTCTAAGTATCTTTGTTGTCATATTGTTTAGTTTACACTATTTGTGACATTATTACGTGTTTAGCTCTGGAAGTCATTGAAGTGTATGTATTGTTCGTAATCAATATAGTAAATTAATCCAATGTGTTTTGGTTGTATAAGTGATTCTGTGTTGAGAATATTTAGATTCTGTTAATTTATTAGGATTGATCTGGATGTAATATTGAAACATGGGAAAGGATTATAACTAATGTAAACTAGTCATTTTTTTAAAAAAAAGGCACTATAGACATCGGTTATTACCTAAACCGATGTTGAAAGTCCTATTCTTTTATTTTTAGTAACTGATTATTAGCACTTTAGACATCGGTTAAAATCTACAACCGATGTCTAAAGTGCAGTTTAGACATCGGTTCTAGATTTTAACCGATGTCTAAAGTGGTGTTATGCTTTCAGTTATTTGTTGAATGAGAACTATAGACATTTGTTTTTGCTAAGAACCGAGGCATAAAATGCACTTTAGACATCGGTTGAAAACCGATGTCTAAAACGCACACATACAACATCGTCCGTTTCAACGTCGGTTCAAAAATCGACTTTAAAGGTCAATTTTAACCGATGGTAAATCCCTTTTCTGCACTAGTGTCTGTTTTTGGAGACTGATTCACTAACAATTCGAAGTGCCCAGCTAATGGAGTAGAGACTGCCTTTGCATCTAGCATATTGAACTTCTTCAGTACCTTTTCAACATAGCTTGACTGGTTTAAGAAGAGTAGCCTTTGAGATCTACTTTTGACAATTTCCATGCCTAAGATCTTCTTTGCAGCTCCTAGATTCTTCATTTCAAATTCTGAATTTAGAAGAACCTTGAGCTTATTAATGGCATCCATGTCTGAGTTGGCAATTAGCATATCATCTACACATAGTAGAAGATATATGGAGGCTCCTGTCTCAGTTCTTTTAAGATACACACAGCTATCAAAAGAACTTCTTTTAAAACTGTTTGAAATCAAAAAAGAGTCAAACCTTTTATACCATTGCCTTGGTGATTGCTTAAGTCCATACAAAGACTTCTTAAGCAAGCAGACCATGTGTTCCTTCCCTTTAACTTCATACCCTTCAAGATGCATATAGATCCTTTCATCTAGATTTCCATGCAAGAATGCAGTCTTCACATCCATTTGTTCAAGTTCCATATCATGAGTTGCAACAAGAGCCAAGATGACTCTTATGCTTGTATGCTTCACAACTGGAGAGAAGATTTCATTGAAATCTATCCTCTCTCTTTGAGTGAAGCCTTTTGCCACAAGCCTAACCTTGTATCTGCTCAATTCAACTCCTGGAATTTCTGGTTTCCTTTTAAAAATCCATTTACAGCCTACAACTTTCTGTTTTGCAGGCTTCTCAACTAGGCTCCATGTGCTGTTTTTCATTAAGGAGCTGATCTCCTCTTCCATGGCATCCTTCCACTTGTCTTTATCAGTGCTAGCCATTGCAGCTTTGTAGCTTATTGGATCTGTGACTTCAAAATCAGTTTCCACACTGAGAGCATATGCTATAAGGTCTGCATAGCCATATCTCTGAGGTGGCTTTATCTGTCTCCTTTCCCGGTCTCTAACAAGGTTATATGATGTAGTCCCTGTGTCAGTCTGAGAGTCTTCATGATCTGTCTCTGCATGAATATCTTGTTCTGTTTCAACAGGCTTCTCCACCTCAATTTGAATTGTCTCGTCTGTGTTCTGTGTATGATCAGTAGATTTAGGTATATCTTTCAGTTTTTCAAGTATTGCTCCCTCCTGAAAAACCACATCCCTACTAACCACTGCTTTTCCTCCATTTGGACCTGTCAGCCATACTCTATAGCCTTTGACACCTTCTGGATACCCAAGAAGATTCCCTTCTTTGACCTAGGCTCAAGCTTTCCTTCAGTCACATGGATGTATGGAGTACATCCAAAAATCCTGAGATGATCATAGCTTGCTGCCTTTCCATTCCACAATTCCTTTGGTGTTTTGAATCCAATGGCAGCTGAAGGTGACCTGCTTATAAGATAGCATGCTGTTTGTACTGCTTCACCCAAGAAACATTTATTGAGATTTGCATAGGATAGCATGCATCTAACCCTCTCCAAGATGGTCCTGTTCATTCTTTCTGCCAGGCCATTTTGTTGAGGAGTTAATCTAACTGTCTTGTGCCTAGCTATCCCATTAGCCATACATAATTCAGAGAATTCCTCACTCAAGTACTCAAGTCCATTATCTGTTCTTAGGACTTTAATCTGTCTCCCAGTTTGATTTTCAATGAGGGCTTTCCATTGCTTGAAGCATTTAAAGGCTTGATTTTTATGCTTTAGCAAATAGATTCATACTTTCCTAGACCAATCATCTATGAAAGTAATAAAATATCTTGCTCCACCTAGAGATGGAACCCTTGCTGGCCCCCAAATATCTGAATGCACATAATCAACTATAGCTTTGGTAGTGTGTATGGCAGTGGAGAACTTTACTCTTTTCTGTTTGCCATAGAGGCAGTGCTCACAGAACTCAAGCTTTTCAAAATCTCCTTCTCCAATTAAACCCTGCTTCTGTAATTCCTCTGAGCCTCTTTCACTAACATGTGCAAGCCTACAGTGCCATAGTTTTGTGGAATTTACCTTGGTAGTAGAGATTAGACTAGCATAGTTTATAATTGTCTTACCTTGAAGTCTGTAAAGACCATTGATCCTGGTTCCTTTCATCATTTGCAGTGAACATTTGATGATTTTCAGAGTTCTATTTCTCCCTTGAATGTGCATCCAGATTCATCCAACATACCAAGGGAAATCAAGTTCCTTTTGAGCTCGGGAACATGCCTTACTTCAGTAAAGATTCTTGTGGAAACCATCAATCAACTTTACCCTGATTGTGCCGATACCAGCTACCTTACAGGCTATATTATTGCCCATCAACACTTTCCCTGCATCAATCTTTCTGTAGGAATCAAACCATTCTAGATTACGAGTCATATGGAATGAACATCCTGAGTCTAGAATCCACTCTTCACAGCATGCATCTTCTGAAACAGCCAGTACATCTGAGCTTTCATAGCCATCAGCTACTACAGCAATGTCATCTGAGTCCTTCCATTTTCCATTGTTTTTCTTCTTTCTTTCAGGACACTCTTTCCCAAAATGTCCTTCCTTTTGACAGTAGTAACACTTCTTGTTCTTGGACTTGGATCTATGCTTGTTCTTGCCCTTCGTTTCTCTCTTTTCTGGCCTCCCCCTCACATACAGTCCTTCTGCATCAGTACTATCATCCTTTCCACCATGCTTAGTGATCCTTCTTTTCATCTCCTTAGAGATCAAGGTTGCTTTTAGTTTTTCTAAAGAAAGTGTGTCTCTTCCAAACATCATAGTGTCAACAAGATTGTCAAATGATGATGGAAGAGAGCACAACAACATAACTGTTTGATCCTCATCATCAATGTTTGCATCAACACTTTTGAGATCAAGAACCACTTTAGTGAATAAGGATACATGTTCCTTGATCGAAGCTCCTTCCACCATTTTTAACTGATAGAGCTTCTTCTTCAGTACAACTTGTTAGTGAGTGACTTTGTCATATACAAGCTCTCGAGCTTAAGCCACACTCCTGTTGCTGTGTTTTCACCAGCTACCTCGCGAAGAAAATCATCTCCAGGGGAAAGGATGATTGTGATGTGTGCCTTGCTGACCAAGTCTTTCTTCTCCTTCTCTGTAAGGGTCTGAGGAAGTTTGGCCGATCCACCCAAAGCATCTTCAAGTCCTTGATGGACAAGAAGAGCTTTCATTTTGATTGTCAAACTTGGTTGTGCCCATTCTTGATTTGGCCCCAAATCGATCTTGCTTGCTACTGATACCAATTGTTGTGTATTGATCCTAATTCAGTGAATTGACCAAGAACCAAATTGAACTATGCTAGAGCAATAGCTACTGAGTAATTCACAGTTATGAACAGAAATGAAAAGGATCAAGAAAGAAGATAAATTGAACACATGGAGTTTATCGTGGTTCAGATCTGAAAATAGACTCCTACATCCACACTGCAGCCGAGAGATCCAATCACTATGTAAAGAATTTTTCTGTACAAGACTTCCTGATATGCTATCACACTTGCACCCTCACTTTACAAATTGATTCACTTGATCACCTATCACCAGAGCTACAAGCTCTATTTATATATTTCTATATACAAGCTATGACTTCTATGCACATTGCATTGCCATCTAGAAGTAGTTATAGGACAGTTATAACCAACTGACTTCCTAACTAACTTGTGCATGACTATAATTAGTACATCACATAGCTTCTAGATTCAGCATATCCTATCTAACAATTCATTGATGATTCATCTAGGTTCAACAGAATCCATACTTGAATTTTGCATCATTTCTTGCATTTGTTCTTCCATTCTTATTCCTCTTTCCCACTCAGTTCTTTCACCCTTAACATTGGCTCATACATGAAAAATATTTGACAGAGCTTCCTCATATTTTATGTTCACTCACTGGACTTTTCTATAGTCTCATATTTGCTGGTTGTTCTGCAGGTTTCCCACTGATGTCAATCACAAGGGGATGGCACCCGAGATAGAAACCTCTATGGATGACTCAGAGAGTCTAAAGGTTGTTTATCAACCAGGAAAATAAAACTTCAGACCAATGTAGTGATGTTATTTGTAACACCCCCCTTGGGCATTACTTCATAATACGTGCGGAAATAATTTAAAAATTATATTTGCTGGTTGCTTTCGGAAAAATTAATTTATTTTAAGGTCAAAAACTCGGGTGTAAAAATTTCTTTAACGGAAAGCTCTAGAAATAGGATACACAAATTAACGTAGTGAAGTCATACACTGTTTTCTCCAAGAGTCTCATTGTCAAAAGAGAAAATTATAACAAAAACTAACTTCCCTTTTCACAGTTAAATACCTTTTTAATTCTACAACTCAAACAAAATTCCTAAGCTGGTCACTCTACAAGATAGTTATTTGGAATACCCTCGTGACATTCCCACTAACGAATACTTCTTCAAGCACTCAGAAGTTAAGTCCTCGAATGACTTAGTGAATTCCTTCGCTTCATCCGTACTAGTGTACCAAAGTGTTACCGTAGTCTAGAATAAACCTGATATATTTGTAAGGGTGAGATGCCAATATATGGATTTAACACAATAGCTACATGTGAGACATCACAAAAACACATACACATATACATTTTCATAAAAACAGAAGCGTTCATAAAAAAGACAATAGTTAATCAATGGGTTTCACACCCCAAATATCATCGTTTGAAAACTTATGCATGAACACTTCAAATATATCGTCTAACTTCACACTTAATCTCATGAGATATCCCAACACGTGGTGAGTTGATCAGGCTCGATTGCCACACAAGGCAAAAAGGCACACAGCCATAGGCACACAACCAAAACCCATTGCACACTGTCCAAACCCAAGGCACAGTGATAAAACCGTGGGCACGTCTGCCAAATGCATGCATAAACACTTTGTTCTTGACACTTTTCTTTGTGTTCAATCTCTCCTTGTCGAAGCTCAAAATGGCTTACGACTAATCATAGTTTTAAACATCTTTAAAACTTCATTAATAACACAGGACCTCAAAGTCCGAGTGCTCAATCACGACACCCCTAGACCGATGCACCAGCCATAGGTTCGCGGTAATAGAAAACATCTTAAATATTTTTAACACAGTAGACACCAAGTCTACAGGACCTCAAAGTCCAAAGGACACCAAGTCCATAACACAACACGAACCTTAGTACCCCGACATCTCGGTTACTAAGTTCAAAACCACTTTAACACAGTTGAGTTCAACTTGATTTCGGAAAATCATTTCATATGGGAAATAAAATCACCAGTTAAAATTTAACTTTCAGAAAAGATGGTCACTTGAGGCTCAAAGTTGTTTAAAACACGTACTGCCGCTTTAGAATTTCTTGCCGTCGGTATTTTTTTCCAAGTTGCCGTCAAATTAGCATTTTAAAAGCCATTTAAGCCAAATATTAGCTTTTTCACTTAAATAATTTTCTAAAACCATAATTAAGTTATTTTCGACAATTAATTTCATAAAATAACTTTTTATAATATTCCGGAATTTCTTACGTAAAAATCAGCAGTACAAAAATAATTTCACAGTTACGTCCTCACTGTGACTCATAGTTCACTCTTACACCGATAAATTATTAAAATAATGGTATTTTCCAATATTCCTCATTTTTCCCAAATAAAATTTTCCATTAATATTATATTCTAATATTTTACCGTTAAAACATTGAATATAATTTACGAAGCTTCTCAAAGCTTTTATCTGATTAATTGATTGGGCACTGACCACTGTCAGGCTTCTCAAACAACAATCCACAACAAATATCACAGTAATGTTCCCAGGCAGATCATGCATCACAACATTATAAATATATCATTGCAGATAAATAATTAACTGCAGATAAACAATCACAGATAAAAATAACACAACTTTAACCAAATTAAACAACCACCACAGATAAATAATACAGACCACACACGAGTCACATATAGGTATTGAGAAAAATCCCTCAGGTAAGCTCCCCTTACCTCTCGAAGATTTCTCAGCGGCTTAACACGTAATTTGTCGGAAATCCGGGTTCACGTACACAACGAACTTACTCAACCTTCAATCATTATAATCAAACAATTACTAATCAAACAATTAAAACACCTATGCACCACACATATTGGTCACGGCCTCCTTAGGGTTTAGTGGCTAAAAATTTCTAAAATTGTCTAAGTCATTGGATTAATGATGCTAATTACTTAAGACAATGGATTGATGATAAATCAACAAAGTTTGAATCAAAAACTTCCTAACTCCTAAAAACTTAGATTCGGCCTTAAGACAAAAATATGGCAAGAGATTTTGGTTTGATAACATATCTTGGATTCAACATGAATTCATGCTAGAAGAATAGAATACATGATCATTTTCTAACATTTGAACAAAAACTCCTCCACCCCTTTTTCCCTAAGGTTCGGCCTTGACTAGAAATTAGGGGAGGAAATTTTGGTTTTCAACATACTCTTGGATTATGATAGAAGTGATGATAATAGAAACATAGAAATTAGTTTCACATTTTTAGGATTTTTCTATGATTTTCTATGATTTATCAAAGTTAAGAACAACTAAGATGAACATCATGAAATAAGCTTTAAAACAAGAAATGAATTGAAGAAACAATAGCTTAAAGATGATGAGGAACATGAATTACCTCTTGGAAATGAAGAAATGTGCAAGAATCACTAACTTGCTTCACAAATGGAGCTTTCTTGTGTTAGAGAGAAATGGAAGAATGAAGAGAAATGGAGAGGATGATGGAATGTGTGAGAATGAGCTAGAGACTTCAAGTGGCCTCTAGAATTTATGAGCAAGGAAGAAAAGGCCTTGGGATTTCAATGGGCTTGAAGAAGTCCAAGTCCATTTACCAAGTTTTCAACATAAAAAATGTTTAAGTCTTAACACTTGATATGGAAAGTTCAAGAGTACAAAATGGTGTCATGAAAATGAATTCTTGGCCATGAGATTGGGCCTTTTGGGCGCAGCCCATGATGAGTTTAGATGAGCCAAAATTGATCCACTTAACTTAGTGTATCATGGAAACTAGTTTAGGGACCAAAATATAATTAATAGAAAGTTTAAGGATAAAAATGCAATTGTTAAAAATTGCTAACATAACCCTAAGCCACATTAAACCTCTCACATGGATGAATTATTCCTAAGAGAATATAGGGTTTATCCACTTATCGAGTCCTGAAACTCCCGTAATCGGCTCCGTCGTTTACCCGATTGAATATAACGTCTGCAACACGTATATTATTTCACTTGAAAATTCCCGATCAATAAAATTTGAGGCCGGATTCCTTGTCCTCTCTGCTACATCGACCTCTCCTAATATCTCAGCTCCATAATCGACTCCGTCGTTTGCCCGACTTATCCTCCGACTTCAGTTTTACGCGTTTTCTTAACGATTACGTCCGAATAAAATAATAGTATTTCATTCCTAACGAATTTTTCCGAAATTTGGAAAATCATCTGGGGCAAACTATAAAACCTAATGGTTTCGTTCACGAGTTGAAATTAGGGTTTCTGATCAATAAAAACTTACTGTCAGTGAAAATGCATAAAACGCAGACCGGTTTTTGTCTGAATTTTCATCCCAAAACTTCCCCGTAACCTTATAAAAATAAGTATGACAGGGAAATGACATTCGTTTATCCAAAGCAATTTTCTAAATCTCGGATAAGAATATAATCATTTATATAATTCTTACCGATATTAGAAAGCCGAAAAATCGGGGTGTTACATTATTGTAACAGTGTAAGTTTATATTACAGTGGAAAGGTAGCACCAAAGCTGAACCATAAGTCATGAATTTAGAATTTGCTCTTTTAGGATATTGGGAAAATTCGGATTTACAATTTTTATCAAATTTGGGCGTAATGAAGTGTTGAAAGTGTAAAATTAAGAACCTTGTTCTTTCTGTTGGTATGAGACCCTTGGTACCTGAAAGTCACTTTGAACCTTGACTAATCCAAGTCGAGTCCGAAATGTCGATTTAAGGGGACAAAACTCTCCGAACACCTATTTTATCAATTTGCATAACTCAGACATAAGACCTTATTTATGGGGTATAGTACTCTTTGCATCAGAATATTATGTGTGAGGTAAAATGCTCGCGCAATTTTCATTTCTCTTTCCTCTTCCTGCTTCAGGTTTTGATTCTGTAGTATAAATAAAAGAAGGAATCATAACTAATGCTCTTGCAGCAGTTTCTACATGTTCCAAATGAGAACGGATTTTTTTATATAAAAGACTATTAGTATGTTAAAGCATAGAACGAATTCACCTTTGGAGTGAGTTAGGTTTTTTTTTTTTTTTTGATATGAATTATTAATAATTTAAAAAATATTATATTTTTTCTTTTTTTCTTTTTTTTCACCTTTTGTGATTTCATTATTTCTTTTACGAAGTTTTAAAAAAAGAAAAAAAGGAAGTGAAAATAAATAATATTTTTGTAATTATTCATAAAAGTACTAAAAATAAAAACAGAAATCAAACTAAGCTCTCTACTTAATTATGTTCAACCGTTATGCCATGGTTTTACCCTTAGTGGTTCATAATTGAGATCTTACTATTTTTCTCTTTTTGAGAGGCAGATGTAACATGGAATTAATAATTATAAAATACTATATATTTTTTTCATTTTTAAACTTCTGTGATTTCATTATTCAAAATTTTGAAAATAGGAGGAAAAAAAAGTGAAAAGAAAGTAATATTTTTGTAATTATAATTATTATTTCTAATTATCTTGTTATGTTAAAATTGTTTTTGCAATTATTTTTGGGGGGGACATGTCGTTGGTACTTATTTTAATCATTCCTGAATATTTAAGATTATGTGTTTTTATTAAATGATTTTCATTATATATGATATTTGTATATAGTGCTTATTTGATAGCGGTTGAGCTTGATATATGAGATTGAGAATTTTATTCTTAAAGAGATTGATACAAATTGAAAATGATTTGAGTGTTGTGATTTGGGTGATCCATATAAAGTCCCGTAGAGTTAGCGAGGATAGCGGTCTAGATGCAGCCAGTTATATGATTCTGGGAGGAGAGAGCTATCTGTTAGATGGAGCCGCTAGTGCACAGAGAGGGTTATCGACGAGATGGAGCCGCCCTAGGGGTCGATGAGTCCACCCTTGTGACACCCTTCTACCCCGCACGTTAATATAAAACATTTACTTAAAAGAGGAATTATAAAAACATGCATTTATTTGAATAAAATAAAACTTGGATAAAAAGGTTTCACATCTCAACATAAACAACACGGAAATAACATAGTTTTAAAAAGATAAACATAAACAAAACAGATAAAGAAAACTCAACCCCGATGTCACATACAGAGCTGGTATAACCGAAATTCGGATACATCACGGAAACAAACTGAAAACTAAAACTAACTACGAAACTAGGAACCTAACTAAGTCGTGGCTCCTCGGAGTCACTCCTCAACAGGCTGCTCACCGTCTGTGCATAAAGAGATACATGCAACAATAGAAACAGGAAAACAGGGAGTAAGAAATCATGTAAACATAACGGCATGGGAATAGGGAATAAGATGAACATACATCATATCAGGCATAGCAACAAACATCATACATCATCATTTACATATTATAAGTCAACAGTCAGTAGATGCTATGCGGTGCAACACTACTCCGCTACTCCGTTATGCATGTGGATCCAACTATCTCAGGAAGTCAACTTCAGAGTTACATATCCACATCGGCCATAAAAGCACCAACGCCAGCAGTTCACCAAACCATAGGTGAACCCCTTGGATAGTCGACGTATCATAACTGGATACGCCACCTCGGGGGCGTACGGTTCACCAAACCTTGGGTGAACCACCCGAGACTTAGGCCATATCATCATAACTTGGACGACCTCCCCTATGTTGAACATCCCCCACTAATCAACTTCAACGTATGAATGCATGAGCAAACGGCATACAAGGCAACCACTTCCTTTGCTTGGGCCAATAAGCACCCAAGACTTATCATCATCATCAACAACATCAACATCAACGTTTTGGCCAAAAAGCACCAAGGTTCAACTCATCAATGCCTCGACCAAAAAGCATCGAGGACACTTTGGCCAAAAAGCACCAAAATGTATCAACGTGCGGTAACCCCACGGGTACCGGCTTAACCAGTTTATTATTCTTTATTATCTTAATCATCCTTTAATTAAGTTATCTAACTCATCATTATTCGATTGATGTCTTATCACATTATTTAGGATTTGGGCTGAAACACCCCTTAATTCCTTTAATCTTAGACTCTGACCAGTAAGAGGAGCACGGGCGTGCTCACCCCAGTACGGTCGTGCTCACTGTCCTGTACGATTGTGCTCAATGTGTGGCCTGCCTTCCAGAATGCAACCCGTGCTCCTTGTTCAGCACGGCCGTGCTCCTGGGCCAGGCGTACTGTTCTGGGCAGATTCAATTATGTTTTTGGAGCCAAAACTCCCTAACACTCTCAAATCAAATCCTAGGGTCCTTTAACTAATCCAACAGGCATTCAACCTCACATCACACTAACAGTTCATGTTTTATTCAGCATTGGGAAATTAATCCCTTAAACGTTATGTCCATTAAGAATCCTAATTAATCATTTAGGGTTTTATTAAACAGTTCAACATAGCAACATCAACCAGATCATCGTCAAGCCAATAACAATCATCAAACAGCCAACAACATTCTCATCATATCATCATTAATGAACTAATGACATTCAACATAGCAATTCAGCCAATTGGACATACAATTAAATAAAGCATGGCATGCTCATAACAGTCAGCAATACTAATAGCAACTAATACAAATAGCATAAGATCAATTAAATCATAGCATTGACAACAGATACCAACAACGAGGCTATGGGAACCCCTCATCTTACGCTACCCCCTAGCCTAGTGTATACACTATTCTTCTCACATACCTGGATTGGAGATTCGACTGTTACAACCAAATTCAAAATGGACTCGTTCCCTCAACCGGCTCAAACAGCTTCCAAGCATTTCTAATATTGGCACTAACGAACTAGACACACCTAAGGGTCTCCGCTGCTCCAATAACGAAAGGAGTTAGGAGGAAATAGGGAACGAAGGGGTTGCGGCCGCACTGGGGAAGTTGCTAATGCAAAAATAGGGTTCTGACGTAACCCTCGGTTACTGTTCCATATTTAAAGGCACAGACTTGAGCACGGTCGTGTTCCTGGTGAGCAAGGTTATGCTCAACTTAGCGCTTGCGAAGCGCATCTTGCCATTGAGCACGGGCGTGCTCACTGTTGAGCACGGGTGTACTCAACTCAGCGTCAGCGAGACGCTCGCTCACAACGAGCACGATCATGCTCCTTAACAAGCACGACCGTGCTTGTGACACAGAAAGTCACAAGACACAAGCCTAAGAGAAGGGATTTCAAGCCTAGAAGTCCCACTTAGCCCTCAAGCTAAATCTTGAGCCTTAACCAACCAAACAAGCATACAAAAGCACTTAACGGAAAAATAGGGTGTTACAACCCTTAGGAGGAGAGGACTACCATCGAGATAAAGCTGCTTCATGTTTTTGGTTCTCTCATGTGTGACCTCACTGTTAATAAAATTTCTTTAAACTTGTGTTTTGTCACTTTACTCATTTCTTTCTATTTTTACCTCTTTAACAAGATTGGGTTTTAAAATGTTATTATTTGTAACATGTTAAATTTTCAAGTTTAATATCTTTATTTATATGCTTAATTAAAGTTACTTGATTTTATTGTATCCATACTCTAGTATGCTTGCCTTTAAGTTTGAAAGAATAACTATTCGTGCATTAATATGTTTCCCTTCTAGTTCATGGTGGTTGTTGTGCCCTCACCGAGTCTATGTGACTCACCCTTCTTATTTTTACCTTACAGATTCCCAGGCAGTTGAGTAGTTGGCTGCTAACAGTTTCAGATCGTTCAGGCAGTGTCGCTCTTTTTGGTGGAACCCCTTTTTCTGTTGGAGGCCTTTTTGATGTATTTTGAAACTCTTTTTCACTCTGCAACTATAAGAAACTAGTACTATATTCTTTCAAGTTGTGTTAATAGTCTAAGTACCAAACTTGATGTATTTTTGTGACTGGAACTTCTAGAATGATAACATGTATTTTAACAAGTGATTTTTGTTTTGGGATACTGAAATTATGGGGGAGACTCTGCAAAATATTTGTAAAAATTCTATTTTCCTGTCAAGTATGTTATGAAATTAATAGGCTTTCTAGACTAGGAATGTAAGCATGTGCGCAGTCATGGCTTGGTTTTGGGTTGTGGCAAGTTTCTTGATTTTGGCATTTTGCACTTTAGGTTGGGCTTATCTGTTTCTTTTGGTTTTTGGTTAAAATGGAATATTGTTTGACCATTAATTATAAAATCTTGAATTAAAGTGATTTTATTTATTGTAATATTTCCATCCATTAATTTGTTTCTGTTTTTGATATTTTGGATTTCTCATACAACTTTGATTATAAATGTGAGCTATATTTTATTAATATGTTAGTTTTTTGTTTTATTATTGAATATATTATATAAAATTAAAAATATATATTTAATTAAAATCGGTTCGACCATGGTTTGATTATGATTGGACTATTGAACTGTGAACCAACACTTTCACCAGTTTAAATATTGGTCTGACTTTTAAAACATTACTCCCTAAAAAAAATCATGGATACACTTTTGGTCCCTAAAAAAAAAAATTAGCCATTTGATCCCTCAAATTTATAAATACGGGACATGTTAGTTCCTGCTTCCAATTTCAACATTCGTTTAATTGTCTATATATCTCATTAATCATCATGCCTAGCCCATTGGTGGTCCTGTATGGTCTATGACGAATTTTTAAAGTGGAAAATGAAGAAAAATAAACAAACATGCACAATTTGGGCCAAACATGATGGTTAACATGACACATAAGCAAGTAAACATATGTTGGAATTGGTTTGAGGGGCTAACATGTCTTATTTTGTAAATTTGAAGGACTAAATTAATTTATTTTTTCAAGGACCAAAAATATACCCATGAATTTTTTTAGGGAACATTTTGGACCTTTACTCTTTAAAATAACATGGGAGGGGCGAATCACTTCCATATCCATACGTCATATTTTAGGTCATTATGGTGTTGTTCTTTGAGAAAAGTACAATATATATATATATATATATATATATATATATATATATATATATATATATATATATATATATATATATATATATATAATCTAGTGAGAGGGCTCTTCTTATATAAGAGTGAGAGGAGTGAATCTTGGCCATACAACCATATATGGATAGTCAAGATTGAAAGTTATTTAATGGTCACATGACTACTTAAAAAAATCACATGACTTTATGTTTTAATCTCGACCATTCAAGGTTTGATCTAATGGCTATGATTCACCCCTTTCACTCTCATATAAGAAGAGCATTCTCACTTGTATATATATATGTATATATATATATGGGGCGTATCAAGTGAGAATGACATTTTTATGTGAGAGATGAGAGCATGCTATAATAGTCATTAGATTTATTTTAATGGCTGAGATTAAACACTTGGTTGAAAAAGGCACGTGCCTCTGCCCCTTAACCCGTTTCCTTCATAGCTTCACGAAGAATACCATCTTTGCAAGTGAAACTGATTGCTTTGTCATCTTTTGTGTGGAATTGTTCACCAAAGTTAATTCTGAAACACCCTGGTTGAATTGCTTTCAGATAATTTGTAGCCAAAGAAGGTGAATTCTCCATCAGGGTCAAACCATGAGCCAGAGAAATCCTAGTATGGCAAATATGGCCTAGTGAAGAAGTCATGGAATTCAAAAGATCTAGCATACTCTAGGTGTAATTGAGATACCCATCAATGGAACCAGCCTTCCATTTACTCATTGGGTATTCTATATCCACAAAAAACTTTTCAAAAGCTTTGTTGATGATGGGTAAGAGCCCAAAACACTTTTCAATCCATGTCAAGGAAAGGATTTCTGGTCCTGGTTTCAAATCTAATGCTAATTGGTCAATTAATTTTGAAACATGGGATTGAAAATCATGTAGGGAAGATGATAATTGCTCAGGTAAAGGGTGAACATGGTGGGGTTGGCGATTATCTAGCATGGAGAAAAGCTTTGCAAATTCCTCTAACAGAAGTACCATTGTGAAAAGGTACTTGAACAAAAAGAGAAGATCTAAAACTTTTAAAAAGGAGTTGACAATGACAATTACAATTCAAAGGGAATGGTTTGAAAGTTTGGTTGTGCGACTAGGCTAAGTTATAGATTGAGGTTGTTTGTGGAATTGGTATTTATAAGAGTGAGAGGACTACAGCAATATAGCAAGTGGAGCAAACAACATAGAAGTTTCACCTAACCAAAAAACATGTGCTACATTTGGCGGCTATCAAATGTAGTCCAATGTGCTTATCCGTTTGTGGTTGGTAACTCGGTTTTTGCATTAAAGTTCGAACATGCTGTTGCACTTTTTCACACATAAGTGTGTCCCCTTGGACGGGACTTGAAGCCCCGCTATTGCACGCTGCAATGAATGTGGTGGGTCACACTCATGAGCCCAATTTTCCACGAAATTAAGTACAAGCGTGTTAAGTGTTAATTAATTGTTAAGCAAAGCATAACAACTGGGAGTTTGATTAACTTGCTTCAAATAAGAGTTCGGTCTCACAAGGAATGCATTTGGTGATCTTTTATGGGTAAACTTAAATTTGATACCAAATTATGGCAAGCCATATTTGGTGCTTCATATTTAGATTTAGAGATTTGAGATCCTGAAAACTGAAAAGAATTGGCAGTTTTACATTCTCTTTGAATGATTAATAAAGCAATATGATATGGGCAATTTTAGATAGTTTTACACCTCCAACCATGATACATATCCTTCTTGACTTCTTCGATTTCCAATTCTCCTCAATTTCAATTGCTCCCAAATTGATGACGACATTGCAAGATGACTCAATGGCTGCTCATGAGTTTTTCTTCCCATGCCTGCTCGTAATACTGTGATTCCTATACTTTGGTTGGTGTTTTTTTTGGATTCTGAAAGCATTGAACTATATGATTATGCCAAAACCGGATCCTTAGCTGACGCCCACTACCTGTTCGTTTAAATGACCCTCAAAACCCGTATGGATTGTTTGGAGAACATCTAGCAAATCAATGCGTCAATGGAGCTTTCGATAACTGCAAAAGTCAGGAGACCTCCAGAAGCTGTTGTTGTACTTCCATGGAGGCTCATTCCTTGTTATCAATGGATGCTCAAAAGCAAGAAAAAAGTTGGCAATGCAGGAATTTATGATTTTCCTTGTTGGGGCAGCTCCTTTCAAAGAAGCATTGAAGATGGTTGTCATAATACCCTCATTGGATGGCTTTGCTTAAAAACAAGTATGGACGAGATGCTACCATTGTTGGTACTGAAGGTGGCTTTGCTCTGGAAAACAAGGAAGGACACATGCTTTTGAAAATTGCTATTGTAAACACTGCTTATCCTAGTGAGATCATATTTGGGATGGCTGTTGATGCTTCAGTAATTTATGTTACCATGGACATAGCATCATTATGCATGCTATAACTATAATTTCAACCATTTTTTAAAAAAATTCGTTGAAGGAAACGATCATAACATGAAAAAAAAAAAAAAAAGGTTATCCCTAAATGTAAAGTTGAATTATGCAAAATAAGACAACATTACTAAATTACTAATCAGTAACCACCCCATGATCACGAATGTGGCCTTACCTTATTTTCAGATTGGTGGCTGAAAGTGCTTATGAGTCATGACCTCATGTGGTAGATGAGCATAACATGAAACATTTTACTTATTGCAGTTGCATGCATCTGTGACTGGTCAAAAAGAAGATCACAAAAGAAAAGATCATCGTAGAATCCACTACAAGAGAGCTCGAGAAAATATTTCTAGGGAGTATGTTCCCCATTTTTCATGAACAAACTTTGTTGCTGGTAACTTTATTAGTGGTTCTATTTCAGGAAAGGAAAGAAAAAATGTCGGACATTCTCGAAATTATTTATCAATGCATATTCTCTCATTGTAAATATTAAGTAGAATATCAGACTGAACTCTGCATCTACATCCAAATATTATATATGGATAGTTGCAAATAAGGAATAAAGCACAACTAAGCAGCGAAAAAAAAGCAGCTATTTCATTGAGGTTCCCCTTTTTAACTTTTGCATGTTTTCAGCTATACCAATGAGCTAATATGTACACCTAGACTGAGATTATGTGCAAAATAATTGTTGAATGCTGAGGCAAACTGAGGCAAGTAACAATTCTTACCTTATATAATGAGGCCTTATTTTCTATATATCATTTAATTCCTTTCATGGGTGATCCCTTTGTTTTATTGTTGTCTTTCAAGAAGTATTCGCCTCCGCGATGTGAACCTGATGGTTAAGTAATGATATTGATCACACTATAATATGTGAAAATGGTCTTCTATTCCCATTTTCTGGTCCAAGGAAGGTAGACTGAATTTCTGCAGACCTATGAGAATGTGACATGTTTCTGAAATCTTAACCTTTGGTCTTTGTATATCCGTAGTTAGTGGGACCAAAGTTATAAATTTGGATTTGAAACATGGGGTATATATATATATATATATATATATATATATATATATATATATATATATATATATATATATATACATAATATCTGTTAAAGAAAAAAAAACGACTTATTTTATTTGTCACTCTATATAATTAAGATAATATTAATTATTTTGACAAATGCAAACCAATACCGTAAGGCATTGGTTAATGAATCAAAGATGGAAATTTTGCAGTGGAACATAAGACACGAGTAATCTCTTGTACTCCTTTTTCCTATTAATGCTCATTAAGGTTTCAATTTTTTACATATATGTTGAGCACTTTCATAAATGTAATAAAATTATGTTATTCTCTAGTTATTAGCTCTTTTTTTTCCATGCTTTAGTTTATTTCAAATTTT
The DNA here is from genome assembly GCA_035048595.1 of Echinosophora koreensis. Lineage (NCBI taxonomy): Eukaryota > Viridiplantae > Streptophyta > Magnoliopsida > Fabales > Fabaceae > Echinosophora > Echinosophora koreensis. The sequence continues at coordinate 969,841 of JAPCYP010000011.1, forward strand.
CAACAGAATCATGTTATATGCTACTAAATGGTGACTTTCTAAACTTATAGTGCATTTTCTCTTTTCACAATGTTGTTTCTTACAGCCACAATACATTTGCACTTGTAAAGAATAAACATTAGTTGTCAACAGAAAATTGTAATTTGTTTGCAGAAAATGCTCTCCTGCTCTTTTGGTTTCCTGCTAATTACATAGACAGTGTTGTTAATCGAACATTATATATATATTTTGAAAGAACTCACAACAGTTGAAGAAATAAAAAAGCCTTTGTTGTCTTGTGTTTTTATGCTATTTAGATATTTAGGTCTTGTTCTTCTCTCCTTGCGGATTTAAGTAATATATGACTTTGTTATTCTTCAATTTATGGATTTTAAAGTCTAGTAATATAATAATTAATCTACAAACATCATTGGGAGTTTGATTAACTTGCTTCAAATAAGAGTTCAGTCTCACAAGGAATGCATTTGATGAATCTTCTGTGGGTAAAATTAAATTTGATAACAAATTGTGGCAGGCAATACTTGGTAGTTTTAGAAAAACCGAAAAGAATTGGCAGTTTTAGAAGTCCGCTTAGTTTTACATTTTCTTTGAATAATTAATAAAGCAATATTATATGGTCAATTTTAGATAATTTATTGACATTCTTGTGTTGTTTTGTCATGTCAATATCATACATATAAGATGATAGGTGTAACACCCTTCTCGGGCGCTACATTGTCTTTGACATTTCTATTTTATAAGACCGAGTAGAGCGGAAAATAATTATTTTACCAAAAATATGGGTTTACTTTTTGCTTTTCTCTTTCGCAAATAATACCATACATACTCTTTAACATATAACATCAACTTATGCATAAATATTGCACAAACATTTCCAAGTACTAACAGTCATACATATTCAGAAAAAGGCGAAAATACTAACGCCAGTAAATAACAACAGACTGAAAATATGTTTATAATAATAGTAACAATATTGGAGACGCAGCTCCACAAAAGACCAATACAAAACAATGACAGAATGTCATCACCACATAACTATAACAGTCATGGATGATGATAGACCATCACGACATGAGTATACTCCTCACGTACACTATACTAAAGCCATCGAGACTGTGTCCATCTCTACGTCATCTCAAACTCCAGTTGGGTGTGATGGAGAAACAGTGCTGTCATGATCTTCGCCCGACATAAAATAGAATAGCAAACTAGAAAATACAGAAATGAGGTGAGATCCCCGTTCATCTTACAGGTACATACAACTATCAGCATACAGTTATATCATCAATCATAACAGAAAGAATAATGTTTCACTATAGGAATGACCTTTGATTCCCTATACCATGGTTTTAACAAACTATCAGAGAGAGTGGTTCGGAGGATTGTTCCTGATTCCACCAGCCTTGGGTAATAAAATGCGTCCTCAGTCAGTAACGTGCACATAGGTTTTTTCTGAAACATCCTACACTACCTGAAAACAGGTAGTGTCTAGTCGAGTATGTTGGTGTGCAAGATCACCATGCCACAGAGGAGCAACCAACTAGGGCTATATGAGTATTTCATACCCCGACACCCCCGAGCATCAACCAAATCGTCACTAAGGAATTCTTACCCGCATTAAAGTGTTAGCTCAATCTCCTAGGCACAACGGCCTTAAAGAACATAGTCTCACTATGTGTTAAGGCAAACTTTGCCGGAAATGCGTTCTTCTCGTCCATCCACCGAATGACATCTTGATCGGAATCCTTTCAACGTATTTTAACAGATGCTAGATGTTCTTAAGTCCGAATCACCGGTAAACATCAAGCTAAAGTTATCAAGTAGCCTTTCATCTTTGTGCAAAGATTTCTTAAAGTACTTGATTAAAAATCCTAGCACATTATGAGATTGGAACACAAATCCAATTATTTATATCTTTGTACTTTTCTAATTGATCCTTTTTCTTGGCTTTCAAGAAAAAAAATCATTCGGAGTCCATTAAATTTTATGGAATATGGATAATGAATTATCCATACTTTATGACATAAGTTCGTGTTCCACCTCACGTCATACAGTATTGCGTTCGTATTTTCACTAAGTCGTTCTTGACTTAGGTTTTTTTGCATTTTACTGTAAAAGCTCGTCTTTGAAGACTAAAATCATTTTGGCTTAAAACCAAAACATTTAGATACAAATCAAATCAATTTTCAAGAATAATTTCCATGAAAGATACATAGGTATCAGTTTCTCAGAACATTTCTCGAAAATCCTTAAAAACATTTAACGACGGTTTCACCGGTTTTTACTGAATTTAGGCCCAAAAGCCATATGGTTCTTCACCTCAAACATATTACTCTCCTAGGTTATAATACTCATGAAAATGTTGAAACACTGATTTTACGTCTTTCTCTCCATTTATACGAAATTCCTAAAAATTTGACCGAACGTCGTTAAGTTTGTAAATCGTGTAATTTTTTTTTTCCACGATTTTAAACTTTAATAGCCCAAAACTCATTTTGGAGTTATTGAATACTTAAATAGGTATGAAAAACAGTTTCTAACTGTACACTTGAATAAATTTTCAAAAATTGCAGTTTAGTCCCTAAACTTTCATTAATTGCAAAAAGATCCTTATGTACTTAAAACCTTATAACTTTTTGTCTAAAACTTCAAATGACACCAAACCAACTTCTATAGAAATATTTTTCCAGTCCTCATAAAATTTACAGAAATTACATTTCTGCCCATATTTTTCAATATTTGTAAAAAGGTCCTTGTTTACTAAAAAGCTTATATCTTTTTATGTATTAATCCAATTAATACCAAACCAATTTCTATGGTTTTATCTCATCAAGGACTACAATCCTAACACACAAGAATATGAATTTCAGTACAACCACTGAAATTCTCAGAAATTGCATATTAGTCCCTAAAGAATCATAAATTCATATCTTTCAATATACATATCCAAATCAATCCAAACCAATTTCTATACTCTTATTTATTCATGAAATCCCTATAAAAATTATCCAAACAAATTAAATCAACATGGAACCCCATTACTCAGTTATGGTCGACTGGCCTAAATTAATCATGTTAGGCATTTTTTTTTTTAACTAATCAATCAAACAACAACCAAGGTTCCAATTAGAAATCATTAGGATCAAAACCAACATATATCACAACCAAACATCAACCAAATCCTCCAAGAGGATCACACACATATGCAAATAAATATACAAATTTCATACTTAGGAATTACAAGACCATATATATACTAAATAAACCACCAACATATCTACCCTAAGGTACGATGATGGAAATCTCCCCCATACCTTTGTTGATCACTTGAACTAATAGAATGATGTTGTACTTCACCTAAAGCCTCAAGGTTTGAACCAACAAAACCTAGCCATGAACAACCAACAAGGAACAAGTTAAAGAATGAAGAAAATCATCCTAACCCACTTGAATCATAGGTTCGGCCAAGTTAGAAAGAAATAGCTAGGGATCTCTAAATTTTTCAAGCTCTTGGATGATCAACATAAAAGTCATATGGAGTTCATAGAAATTGATCTCACATTAAAATGATTTTTCTATGATTTTCTAGAATTATTTGAAAAACTAGATCTAGGAATTGGAACTTGAAGAAAACTTGGAAATAGGAAGAAAATTTATGAAGAGAAGTGAAGTTATGATCATGAATCATAAGGCCATACCTTTGGAATTTCAAGAAATGATCAAGATCTTAGAGTTCCTTTGTAAATCAAGAGAAAGAACTTAGAGTTTTGTGTGTAGGAAAGTGAAGAAATGAGCAAATGAAGTGAAATGAATGGCCAAGTTTGGTGAAATGGGTGTATGGTCGTGTAACATGGGGGTAAAAGGGTCCAAATGATTTTTAACTTAGGGGCAAAATGGTAAAAGCACATAGGGAGAAGCTTGGCATTTCAAAGAAGATTAAAGGCATAATGGACCTTTCACCTTTAAGATCATCATTACATGGTGTGTCACACCATGACTCACCATGGTGACTCACCTCCATGAGTCATCATGGATAACTCATTGTCTTCATCCATTAGCGGCTCTGCAGTTCCGTATCCGGCTCCGTTGTTTACCTGATTATTGATAATACGCCCGAATAAAGTATAATACTTTTTTTTTCTAAAATTTTCAAAATAGTCCATCTCGTTGGGAAAATGATAAGAATCTAAACTGTTTCGTTCTCGGGTCAAAATTAGGTTTTCTGATCAGTAAATTATATGAGGAGACATTCAGTATGATGTTAGTTTGAAGTTTAATTGTATTCTAAAAGACAACTGTAAATAGCAAATGATTTATCTAGTTCAAGTATATGATAGAACTGGTTATTGTATAACACTGAAAGATTATTGATATTTCTCTGGGAAGAAGTCTCCGACAGAGAAGGAGATCATACAGAAATAGATATAATAAATAGATAGCAGACTACTAAGATTCGAGAGCCTAGTCTCTCCCTGACCCAAACCACTACAAACTAACCGAATGTCTCCCAAATCTCTTCTACCCTATATTTATCAGATACTCCTATTCTAACTGCACATAGCAGTTACATATAACAATTACTAAAATATATATAGCAGTTACTAACAGTTAATAAAAATTGCCTACAAATATTAGATGTTTGCTGCCACTGTATTGGAGGCCTATGACTAACAATACTCCCCCCCCCCCCCCCCCCCCAAACAAAAAACATTCACCTTGTCCTCAAGGTGAAGAGCAACTTTCCCTGGGTCCAACTGTTTCAGCCATGACAACCCATTTGTTATTGTAGCAGTCCCAGATAGCATCTCTTTTGGCATCTCTATTTTCTACTCATCAGGCTTCGCGTGAGCATCCTGGTCCGGTGGCTTAGGCCGTGGTCTGACCGGAACGAATCCTCAATCTTCGTTCCATCCTTGTGATCGGTGCCGCTGGTTTGGGGTTGTCAGCCTGCTACCATTGCTGTTCTTGTCGTCGCCTCAAGTGAACCGCTCTCCGCCTTATTCGGGTTCCAGTCCGGTGGTTTTGGTGGTGTCGGCGGAACAGATATGTTGGCTGAATACCTACTCTCCCTAATTGTCCTCATTTCTTGATCCCTCTGTTCCACCATTAAGGGACCCAAAGGGAGAGTTTTCTTCCCCTCCTTTGTTTGGTTTCTCTTCTTCACTCCCTTTTTTATTCCTCCTTCATATGTCATCATACCTCTCATCTTCAGTGCTAGGTCAATATTCTGTTTGGACCAAATTTGTGATTTGCCCTGCTCTGCCTTCACCCTTTTGTCCTTACTACTCCTTTTCTGATCTTGTTTCTTCTCGTTCCTTACCATCAGCCTATGGGATTCTGCAATTGCTTCCACCTTCTTGGCCTCATCTTGGGTTGCCATCCTTGATTCCTTTTCTTTATCAATGACTGCCCGTGTCACTGGTTCTGGTTCTTGCTCCCCAGAACCTTGAAGATAAATCCCAAATTCTGGTTTGAAATGTATGAGCAGAGCCTTCTCAAAGGTGATGAAAGCATCCTTCAGATTGGTTTCTCTCCAGGAAAGCCACCAACTATAAGGGTCTCCCTCAAGGCCCATCCAAACCCATGCTAAACAATATTCCTCAAGAACTCTAAGGGCTTCAAGGTACTGATTGAATTGGATCAGCCACCAATAGGCATCCCGGTTGCCATCAAATCTTGGCATTGTTCTTGAACCCATTTTCCTCCTTGCCGTGAATTTCTCCCTGGATCAGAACTGCTTTGATACTAATTGATAGAACTGGTTAAAAAATCACACTAAATTATTGTATAACACTAAAATATTATTGAAATTTCTCTGGGAAAAAGTCTCCTATAGAGAAGGAGATCATACAAAAAAAGATATAGTAAATAGATAGAAGACTACTAGGATTCAAGAGCCTAGTCTCTCCGTGACCTAAACCACCGTAAACTAACCGAATGTCTCCCAAATCCCTTCTACCCTATATTTATCAGATACTCCTATTCTAACTGCACATAGCAATTATCAGACACCCCGACGTCCCATTAAAAAAAAACCTAATTTACTAACCTTAATCGTGATATAACGTTAAGCGTATATATAGAAAACAGCGAATATTAAAACTCTATATTAAAGGACAAAACATAAACATCACACCATACACACACACATACACACACACACACACACACACACACACACACACACATATATATATATATACACATCACATATCCAGGTACTTAAAAGCTGACTGGGGCACCCCATCAGTAGATTCCCATATAGGTACAAACCGTATATAAAAAGTACATATAAAGGTCTGAAATAAAAGATAAGCTCACCAGCACTCCACACCCCGCCCCTCTCAAAATATATCAAAACAGGGCTCACACTTACCACCTATATACATAAAGCACGCACTAGCCAAATCTAGCGTGGATGGCTAGTACTACCCTGACTCTCCCTGCATGCTCCTCGAGGTCTCTGCTATGGTGGTCTGGAAGGTCCTGATGCAACTCCTCTATTGCCAATGGATACATCGGTGACATAGGCGGCAAAGACGGCATTTGTGGCATGGGTGCTGGGAAGTAGATGGTAAATGGAAAAGACTGGCCGAGACGAAAGGTCCCGACAAATCCAAAGTGTGGCCTATCTCCCATTCGGGCATAAACAGAAACTGGACCCGTGTAAACCACAAAGCGAGTTACTAGGTCCACTAGCCACCCGTTTTCATCCAAGTACTCGAACTCAAGGGTCCCCATGAGCGGGATCCCTGAAGGGTGGGCCATCCAAGGATGATCGTGGTGCAGTATCCTGGATGACTAAGTCTGCTCGTGAAACAATAGAATAACACATACATGAAAGGAAAACGGGAGATAAGAAACTTGCTATCATCATAAGCGGAAAAGGATGCATATCATATATAAAATAAAGGCACACAGACATGCATCACATATAAACAACAACCATCCTTGAGACACGTTATCATCCTCTACCCTTCGCGCTCATGCAACAAATCATGTATGGTGACGTGGCCACCACCATCCTGTCATGCATTCCTCGTCTGATCTGGGATATTAGTCAGTCGTCCAAGCGGCTCGTCCCTAAATGCCAGTGCACACCTCCATTCCTGTTAAGGCGCTCATGCAAGGCATAGCTGCACAGTACACGTCGGTGCACACCCCAGTCCCCGCTAGGGTGCTCATTCAAAGTATGACACTATAGCTGCACAATATAAATACGGGAAGGCTCAGTAAGGACTACGGGAATATCACGGTAGTCTTCCTCGAACCTCATCGCCAACAGGGCACTCACCCATGACTCTGGTATCCGTAATCCGATACTCTGACCTCGTGTGTTCCACCCACACGGCTGTGATCAACACAATGCATCTATATAAGTCTCGCTGACTCGTATCGGGTCATAACCTAGTGCCTCAACCTTCCTTCACCATCTCATACAATATCTCAAGTCATGTCATATCATCAATCTCATCATAAATAAAATATTAATTAACTAATTATGTTAGACACGACTAATTCATACATCATACGCTCCCTAATGTGCATGGCTCCAAAATATCATACATCCATGCCTAGGGACCAACTAAGCATATCATAGCAGACAAAGCATATTATCACACTTAACATGTTAATATTAATAAAATAATAATAAAGTATTTAAATAAACTTAATTAACCCAATATAACATATTGATCCAAACAGCACGCAACAAGCATCTCAATAGGCAAAATCATGCAACCTCTAATATCACAAATTTAGCCTAACGGCGATAAACCTACAATCTCCATATCATCATTGATACAACAAGTAGTCGCCAATGTGATATTGACATTGTCAATTATTCACCCACTAGTAGGGTTTAGGTCGCCCTATGCCATTATTGTAAAATATGCTACTTGGCCATTTCCGGCGATAGGTGGCTTCTTTCTCCCACTTGAAGTTTCTTAGGATGGCTCAGAAGCAACGAAACGAACCATTTCCTACTCACAAGATTGCTACCACGCAAAGAACAGGCACCTCCGGTGCTCCAAAAATTCACCTGAATACATGCACACATCCCTCGTCTGATCTGGAATATTAGTCCATCATCCAAGCGGCTCGTCCCTAAACGCTGGTACACACCCCCATTCTCGTTAGGGCACTCATGCAAGGCATGCCACTATAGCTACACAGTACACGTCGGTGCACACCCCAGTCTCCGCTAGGGTGCTCATGCAAAGCATGACACTATAGCTGCACAATATAAATACGGGAAGGCTCAGTAAGGACTACGGGAATATCACAGTAGTCTTCCTTGAACCTCATCGCCCGCAGGACACTCACCCGTGACCCCGGTATCCGTAATCTGATACTCTGACCTCGTGTGTTCCATTCACACGGCTGTGATCAACACAATGTATCTATATCAGTCTCGCTGACTCGTATTGGGTCATAACCTAGTGCCTCAACCATCCATCACCATCTCATACAATATCTCAAGTCATATCATATCATCAATCTCATCATAAATAAAATATTAATTAATTAATTATGTTAGACACGACTAATTCATACGTCATACGCTCCCCAACGTGCATCGCTCCAAAATGTCATACATCCATGCCTAGGGACCAACTAAGCATATCATAGCAGACAAAGCATATTATCACACTAAACATGTTAATATTAATAAAATAATAATTTAAATAAACTTAATTAACCCAATATAACATATTAATCCAAACAGCACACAACAAGCATCTCAGTAAGAAAAATCATACAACCTCTAATAGCACAAATTTAATTAACGATGATAAACCTACAATCTCCATATCATCATTGGTACAACAAGTAGTCGCCAATGTGATATTGACATTGTCAATTATTCGCCCACTAGTAGGGTTTAGGTCACCCTATGCCATTATTGTAAAATATGCTAGTTAGTCATTTCTGACGATAGGTGGCTTCTTTCTCCCACCTGAAGTGTCTTAGGATAGCTCGGAAGCAAAGAAACGAACCCTTCCCTACTCATAAGCTTGATGCCACGCAAAGAATAGCCACCTTCGGTGCTCCGAAAATCAACCTGAATACTTGCACACGTAGTTTATGTTATGTGTAACTCTAATATGAAAGCGGAACTCAAAATCGATAGACGGATTAATAGAAAACCTCAATACCGTCACCGATAGTATTTTGGCATAATAAGGACATAGGTTTACCTTAACCTAGATGATAAAAGAAATCTAGAGTTAAGAAGATATCGTTGCCACCATCACGATGACATAGTCGGAATTATGTTAGGGCGAACGATCGAGTTGAAAATCTTTCCGGAACCTCTCTCTTTCTCTACGTTTCTCTCCTCTCTTTCTCACTTTTTGTCTCTGATTTACGAAGGGTGAAAGTCTTAAACTTACACTTTCACCCTCAGCTCCTTTTTATTTTTGAAAAACTAACTGGCCACGCTCGAGAGTGAGGTTGGCCACGCTGAAGCGTGCCAACGCTCAAACGCCCAGCAACCCACGCTTGAGCATGTGGCTTCCTTCTAGATTGGGTCGCCGCCCCCATCGTCCAAGTGGCCAGTCACAACGTGCCACGTGTAAAATCAAATCACATCCTGTCTAGTTGACTGTCCACCCTTGAGCTTGAGATCTGCCATGCCGTGCAAGCACAGCCACGCTTGAGCGTGCTGTGTTGGACAGAAACACTAGTTTCTGTTTTCGTTCGTTCCGAAGTCGATTGACCACAAACTTTCCATGCAAGGTTCTATATACTTAAGCATACATATTAAACCACTAATCAATGTCGTAAAATTGTACACAAAGTCTTAAAAACAGATGTTATATTACTACCCCTCTTAAAAGAAATTCCATCCTCGGAATTTAGGTACCTCAAAAAAGATGTGGATACTGCTGCTGTATGTCCGCCTCACGCTCCCATGTAGCATCACCTGTAGTCTCATCCCGAATGACCTCGACAAAGAAATTTGTCTACCGAGAAGCTCCTTGATCCTTCTATATGCGATCCTAACTGGTAAGGCGTCATACTCTAGATTCTCTCGGAGTTGTATAGACTCAGGCTCAAGTACATGAGAAGAATCAGGATAATACTTTCACAACTGAGAGACGTGAAAGACGTCTTGAAGATTAGAAAGGTTAGGTGGTAAGGCTATATGGTGGGCTACTGGACCAATCCGTCGAAGAATCTGGAAAGATCCAATGAATCTTGGAGTAAGCTTTCTAGACTTGATAGCTCTGCCAATTCCAGTCTTCGGAGTGACTCTCAAAAACAAGTGATCACCCTCTTGGAACTCTAAGGGACTCATTCTCTTGTTATTGTAGCTCCTCTACCTATCATGCGCTTCCTTCATTTTTTTTCCCCTTATCTTCCTAGCCTGTCCCGTCGTCTGTTGCACTACATCAGGACCCAACACTTGGCTTTCACCAGTCTCATACCAACATAATGAGGTCCTACACTTTCTTCCATACAAAGCCTCATACGGTGTCATCCCAATACTGCTATGGAAACTGTTATTATAGGTGAACTCAATCAAAGGTAGGAACTCATCCCAACTGCCGGTGTGTTCCAACACACAAGCTTTCAAAAGATCCTCCAATGACTGAATCGTCTTCTCCGACTGTGCATCCTTCTGAGGATGATAAGCAGAACTCATCCTTAACTTCGTCCCCAAAGCACTGTATAACTGTCTCCAAAATCTAGATGTCAATCTAGGACTGCGATCGAAGACAATGCTTGACGGCACCCGGTGCAACCTGAGAACATCTCTGATATAGATCTGGGTCAACCTCTCTAAACTGTAACTCTAACCAATAGGTAATAAATTAGCACACTTCGTCAACCTATCGATGATAATCCAAATCGCATCATGCCTCTTCAGAGTTCGTGGTAATCCAACCACAAAATCAATAGCTATGCTATCCCACTTCCACTTTGGGATATCCAATGACTGCAATAAACCATCAGGCTTCTGATGCTCTATCTTAGCCTTCTGGCAAATCAAGCAAGATAAAACATACTCTGCCACCTCCTTCTTCATCCTTGGCCACCAAAACATCTTCAAATCCCGATACATCTTCATTGCTCCGTGGTGAAAACTCAACTTACTCATATGTGCCTCCTCTAAGATCTCTTCCTATACTCTATATCCTTTGGCACACATATCCTATCTCTGAACCTTAACACACCATCTAACCCTCTACTGAACTCTGAAACCTTACCCTCATCTATGCCTTTACTCACCTCCTGTAAATACTGATCTTGAACCTGTTTATCCTGAAGTTCTCTGAGAAACTCACTGCTAATGGTGATCATACCTATTTATATTCTATCCTCAACCAACTCCATACCTAGGTTCAGATCTCTGAACTGCTCAATCAACTCCATCTCCTTTACCATCAATTAACGCAACCGCAACAACATTTGCTTTCCCAGGATGGTACTGAAGGTCAAACTCATAATCCTTGATAAACTCCATCCATCTCCACTGCCTCATGTTCAACTCCTTCTGATCGACCAGATACTTCAAGATCTTGTAATCACTATACACGATGAACTTAGCTCCATAAAGATAGTGTCCCCATATCTTCAACGCGACCACTATAGCTGCCAACTCTAGATCATGGGTCGGATAATTCCTCTCATGAACTCTCAATTATCGGGAAGCATAAGCTACTACTCTTCCCTCTTGCATCAGAACACAACCCAAACCTTGGTATGACGTATCACAATATACGTCAAACTGTCCTAAAGGATCTGGCAAAGTTAACATTGGCGATGTGGTCAACCTATTCTTCAGCTCTTGAAAACTATTCTCACACTCATCCTTCAAACATAAGTTGTACCTTTTCTCGTCAAGTGTGTCATAGGCAACGCAATCTTCGAGAAACCTTTTATAAACCTCCGGTAGTATCCAGCTAAACCCAGAAAACTTCTCACCTCACTCACTGACATAGGTCTTTCCCACTTAAGTACTACTTCAACTTGAGTCGGATCTACTGCTATTCCTTCCTTATTGATCACATGCCCTAAGAACTGAACTTCCTCCATCCAAAACTCACACTTGGAAAGCTTCGCATATAACTGCCTGTCCTTCAACACTTGTAATACGATCTTCAAATGTTCCTCATGCTCTTCCTGTGAACGGGAATAGATAAGGATATCATCTATAAACACAACTTCAAACTTGTTAAGAAACGGTCTAAAGATCATGTTCATGTAATCCATGAACATTATTGGAGCATTACTCACACCGAAAGGCATAACTAAATACTCATAGTGCTTGTATCTCGTCCTGAAAGCTGTCTTGGATATGTCCTCTTTCTTCACTATAATCTGATGGTTCCCAGACCTCAGGTCAATCTTGGACAACATTGAAGCTCCCTTTAACTGATGCATCAGATCATCTATCCTAGGCAACGAATACTTGTTCTTGATTGTTACCTTGTTCAATTGCCTGTAGTCCGTGCATAACCTTGCACTTCCATCCTTCTTCTTAACAAACAACATCGATGCTCCCCACGGCGAAACACTAGGTCTAATGAATTCCTTCTTCAACATATCATCTAATTGTTTCTTCAACTCCGCCCACTCCATGGGTGACATCCGATAAGGTGCTTTTGAGATAGGTCTTGTCCCCAGTATGAGATCAATGGTGAACTCTACTTCCCTCTCTGATGGCAAACCCAGAACATCGGGAGGGAAAACCTCAGGACACTCTCTCACAATAGGCATAGAATCTATACTCGGAGTCTCCTTAGCTTCCACTAAGAAAAGCATCACGTACCGCCGAGAATCATCCCTCCTCATAGAATAGTCTAACACTACATGGATAGCCGAAAGCTAATCAATGCGAAGAATAACATCTATCTACTGCATAGACAAGCAAACAAGGTCTATAAGGAATGTCCTATTTTCAACAACTATAGGACACTATAAACAAACGGACATCTTCGTCGAGGAATCACTGGTAGGGGTAGACACAGTAAGAGTATATGGTAACATAGATATAGGTAGCTGAAAATGATCCACACATTTATGGGAGATAAATAAATGTGTAGCACCTGAGTCAAACAACACAGGCACCAGTCTACCAGATATCAAACACATACACTGGATAAGATCTGCAGATTGAGAGGATTCAGCTCCCCTCATAGTAAACACTCTCCTAGTGGACTGAGGTCTGGCCATCTGCTGTCCTGCTACTGGAACTCCTCTCCCAGCTCCACCTCTATAAGCATTAGCACCTCTACCAATAGCTACCGGCTGCTGCATACCCCTCTGTCTACAATCACGAGCAAAATGACATGGTTTACCACAATGGAAACAACCATATCTCTCCCTGCAATATCTGAAACAAATTGGACCTCTTTGCTGCTGGCCCACTCCACCAACTAGTACTGTAGTAACTAGGGCTGGTGCAGATGTCTGAACAGTCTGCCCTGGTCTAGTATACGGTCCCCGCCTCCACTGGAACCACTGCCTCCTCTCCTGTGTCCCTGATCTGATGGGACCTCCAGTCCTATACTGTCTCTGCTCAGCCTCTCTCCTTTGATCGATACTCTCAATGGCACTGCACCTCTCCACCAACCCTGGAAAACTGGGAATATCTAGCGGCACTATAGCTCTTTGTAACTCATGTTGTAAACCCTCCTCAAATCTCCTACATACCTAATCCTCGTCAGGCAATCTCTGATAAAACTCTGAAAACTGCAATAGAGCCTCAAATCGTGCTGCATAGTCACCAACAGACATGTTACCCTATCGCAAGCTCATAAACTCCCTCTCCTTCTCGCGTCGAACCAGACGCGGGAAGTACTTCTCCAAGAAGCACTCTTGAAACAATTGCCAGTTGTAATCCTGCCCTCTGCCTCCAACAATCACCTTTTGCCTCTCCACCAGACCTCTGCTCCTCCAGTAAACATAAATGCAGCATAGGTCACCTTATTATCCTCTCTACAGTGCATAGTATCGAAGATCTTCTCCAGCTCCTGTATCCACCATTCTGCCCTCTCCGGGTCATAGTCACCTCTGAACCGTGGTGGCTTCCTTTTCAGGAAAGTAGCCATCCCTGCATCCTAAGCCTCTGCAGCTCTCCTCTGGCTCTGCTGCTCCTACTGCTCTCTAGTCATCTGCAGCATCTGAGCATTCTGTTTTGTCTGCTGTAGCATAGTTGTAGCAACCTCCCGAATAGTCTGAAGAGTCTCGGATGACTCTCCTCCACCTCCTACTCCCCCTCCAATATGGGAAGCCTCTCAGTTGCCATCTCCGACAACTTTCTTTGCTGCTCTACTGCCACCTCGTCCCCATCGTCCTCTACCACGAGCCATGATCTTGTAAAAGAAATCATCAGCTCACATTTATAGGACACATATTATTACATAAAATAGGTATACAAATACCATATGCCATATAAATGTTAATTATCACGTCCAGACTCACAACCCAACTTCTAAGCATAGTTGATATCCAATAGAATTCAACTAAAATGGTCAGTACCCTAACCTCACAGTCGAATCAAAATGAAACTGCTCAGATACCACCAAATGAGACACTCCGATGTCCCATTAAAAAAAAACCTAATTTACTAACCTTAATCGTGATATAATGTTAAGAGTATATATAGAAAACAGCGAATAATAAAACTCTATCTATAAAGGACAAAACATAAACATCACACCACATATATAGATATATATACAAATACATCACATATCCTGGTACATAAAAACTGTCTGGGGCATCCCATCAGTAGGTTCCCATATAGGTACAAACTGTATATAAAAAGTACATATAAAGGTCTGAAATAAAAGATAAACTCACCAACATTCCACACCCCGCCCCTCTCAAAATACATCAAAACTGGGCTCACACTCACCACCTATATACATAAAGCACACACTGGCCAAATCTAGCATGGATGGCTAGTACTACCCTGACTCTCCCCGTGTGTTCCTCGAGGTCTCCGCTATAGTGGTTTGGAAGGTCCTGATGCAGCTCCTTTGCTGCTGGAAGTACTCCCTCATGGACGATGTTGAAATCATCATCGATAAAGAGCACTGTGATGTGCAACATCCCGACGGACCTCTGGAACGGGATCTATATCAGGAACGATCATATCAGAGCCCTGAGCTGCCAATGGATACATCGGTGACATAGGCGGCAAAGGCGGCATAGGTGGCATGGGTGCTGGAAAGTATATGGGAAATGGAAAAGAGTGGCCGAGACAAAAGGTCCCGACAAATCCAAAGTGTGGCCCGTCTCCTATCCAGGCATAAACAGAAACTGGACCCGTGTAAACCACAAAGCGAGTGACCGGGTCCACTGGCCACCCATTTTCATCCAAGTACTCGAACTCAAGGGTCCCCATGAGCGGGATCTCGGAAGGTGCGGCATCCTGAATGACTGAGTCTGCTCATGAAACAACAGAATAACACATACATGGAAAGAAAAAGAGAGATAAGAAATGTGCTATTATCATAAGCGGAAAAGGATGCATAGCATATATACAATAAAGGCACTCAGACATGCATCACATATAAACAAAAAAAATCCTTGAGACACGTTATCAGCCTCTACCCTTCGTGCTCATGCAAATGATCCTGTATGCTGACGTGGCCACCACCATCCTGTCACACATCCCTCGTCTCAATTGGGATATTAGTCAGTCGTCCAAGCGGTTTGTCCCTAAACACCGGTGCACACCCCCGTTCTCGTTAGGGCGCACATGCAAGGCATGACGCTATAGTTGCACAGTAAGAGTCCAAGACACACTTAAGAAGGTGGTGGTCAATCATTTGACTCATAGGCAACCTTATGAAGAGGGCATCATCTTGAACCTCTTATGTATTGAGCCATTGACCACCTAGTTAGAAATAGGGACTAGGGCCTATGTATAACATAGAACTTTTGTAATAAAAGTGCTTATTCAAAAAGAACCTAGGGTAGTTTAGGCTTTTTGGGCTTTTACTTTTGGCTTAGGATGAATTGGGCCTCTTGTACCAATAGGCCCAATATAGGAATCATACATTGGGCCAAGAGAGACCCACACTTGGGATTTAGTGAGAGGAGGCGCAAAAGCTAGCTAGAGGATGAGGAGCTTCATGCTCTCATCTATAAATAGGCTTGATGTAACTCATTTCACAACTTTGAATTCATTTGCAAACTTCTCACACTTGAGAGTTAAGTTGAGAGAGAGAGTTCTTTTCTTCTTGGTTCATGAGTTGAACCATAGATTCTTATCTTGAATATCCTTATTCAAGTAGTGAATCATCATTGGCTTATCATTCAAATCTTGTATGAACAAGCTTGAATGTGGCGCCATTCCCTGCCCTTTCTATCTCTTCCATTTTCTACTTGCTTGTTCTTTAATTCTTGTTCTTTAATTCATGCAATTTACCTTTCATAGCTTAGATTTATCTTCTTGTTCTTTAATTCAATTCATATCAATTATCTTCTATTCTACTCCTTTTTATTTTTCTCTTGATCCTCACTTGAGGATCAAGTTTCATCAATTGTGTTCTTGATTTGTGTTTGATCTAGAATCGTAAAACAATTTGATCAAAGAAGATCCTAAAATGCTAAGTAATCAATGCTAGATCATATCATGTGATATCATGATCTAGATCTTTGATCTTCAATTGTTTTAAATTTTTGATCAAATTTTCAAATTCTATGATGATCTTTGAGTTGGAGCAATTTTCATGATGAAAATCATATGTGGTTGGCGCCATTAATCACAAGATTTGGATGATGAAAAGTAATTTGAATCTAAATGTGATCATGAATCTAAAATTTGAAATGAGTTGGAATTGATCTTCCTTGAATTTTTTGTGATTTTTTTTTCCCTCCACATTTTCATCCTTGCTTTAGGCTCCACTTTTTGCATGTAATCCTTGATCACATGTGATTTTGGTTGCTTCTTGAAAATTCAAGCATAGATCAACTTGCCTTACTTTGTGAATTTGAACAAAATTCAAATTCAAATTCAAATTCAAAATTCAATTCACAAAAGTAAGATTTATTCATGTTTTTAATCAAAGGTTCTTTAATGATTTCATATTATTAGAACCTAATAGATCTTGATGAAATTCAATTTGTGGAATTGATGTATTTATCAACCACTTGAATGAAAGATGCAGGTCTCTAATTACTTGATTTTTGTTTATTTACTTGGAAATTATATTACACTACTTGAATTGTTCATATTTCCAAGTATTACACCAATATTAATCAATTTTGTTCATGATTGAACGATCTAATTGTAAATTCAAAAAATAAGTGTAATTGCTATGAAATTTTTAATTAGTAAAATTCAAGTGGCTGCAATTTAAAAAAAAAATGGTGTAAAAAGGAAAAAAGTGGCCAAAACCGTAAATATACAAAAGCTTTGGGGCAAAAGTGCAAATTCTGGAAAATTCTAGCAAAGGTAAAAGATTTGCCACTACTTTCACATGTATGATTTTGTATACATCCTTCATATATTGGTGTAGCATGTAACACCCCGTTTTTCGCATAAGTGCTTTTACATGCTTTATATGCATGCTTGTTTGGAAAATGCCTTAGAAGTATTAGGAAGGGGCTAAGTGAGATATTTAAGTTGAAAATCTCATCCTGATACATGAGCACGACCGTCTCATGAATCAGCACACCCTTGCTTAGTTGCATGCTTGGTGGCTATCTGGGCCACGACCACCAAGCACGGCCGTGCCAAAATCGCGGACTTGTGATGTTGATGTTGCGAGGTCGTGCTCAGGTCAGCACAACCCCATGCTTACTCTAAGCACGCCCGTGCTTAGGTGGAGCACGACCGTTCTTCGTGTCAGACTCTATAAAAGTGAGTCAGTTTGCGAGGGTTACGAGTATTAACCCTAAATTGGCACTTTAACAACTCTAAGTGTGACGGCAGCCTCTCCCCTTACCCTTCCATTGAACCCAACAAATTCTTGGGGTGTTCTTGCTCTAGTTTGGGAGAGAAAGTCACGCATGCTAGTGTCATCAAAGGTAATCTAGTTATCGCTCTCTTTAATTCCTTTTTCCTTTTGTGATTTGGAATTAATTGGTTACCCTTTGTGTTGGCTAAGGCTTGGGAAACTCATCGAGTCGCTCGAGGGAACGAGGATAGTTTGCTTACGCGTGTCAAGGGATATGATCTTCATACCAGGTATGGGGAGAAGGATAGTATGAACATGTAGGCAACGGGGTAGCGTCAGATGAAGGGTTGCCATGACCCTGTTATTTGTTAAATGCTAAATTGATGTTTGTCACATGTTCGAGTCTATGTTTGTTTGTTGTTGGCATGTTTACTCATGAATGCTCTTAAGAATGTTATGCTAGGATTAATTTTTTGATTTGATAATTGTTTATGCTTAATTGATATGCCATGAGTAAACTGTTTGGTTGATAATGATATGCTATGAATGTTGTCTGATTGTATGAGGCGATTTATGCCACGGATGAACACATGAGAAGTTTAACGTTGTTAACATTAATAAGACTCTAATTGGTTAAAATAGGGCTTGTTAATAATCAATGAAATTAATGGCTTAATTCCCCAAACTGTTTCATAAAACATGGATTTAGTCTTGAGAGGTGAGGTATATGCCAAATAGTTTAGTCAAGGACCCTTGCATTGATTATGAGGGTTATAAGGAGATTTTGGCTAAGAGCCTTAACCAAATTTGCCCAGACAGTACGGCTACGCTCCAGTAAGCTTGGTCGTGCTTAAAAGGGAGCACGCCTGTGCTCCCAATTCAAATTCGAATTGGCAGCGCTACATCAACACGGCTGTGCATAACAGGAAGCACTGTTGTGCATAGCAGGAAGCACGCCCGTGCTTCACTTAAGTGGCAGCAAGCCCGTGCTGTGGGTAAGCATGCCCGTACTCCCCCAAACAGAACAGACGTGAATAAAAGGAATAAAGGGGTGTTTCACCCCAATTGACCCAATGATAAAAGTAAGACACCAAACAAATAAAGACAAGATAGACAAGTTAATTAAAGGACTTAACAAGATAATTATGAATAACAAGTCCAATTGGTTACCGCACGTTATGCTTCGGTGCTTATTGGCCAAAGTAGCCTCGATGCTTATTGGTTGAGGTGTTGTTAAAGTTGAACCTTGGTGCTTATATGCCAAAGGGACCTTGACTCTTAAGGGTCAATGTGTTGATGGTGATGAAACTTAGGTGCTTATTGGCACAAGTGGAGGTGGTGGATACCTATTGTTTATCGTTGTGCTCATGCATTCATGCATTGGAGTTTTTGGTGGGGGAAGTTCAACATAGGGGAGCTCGTCCAAGAGTAAGGCGATCTGGCCATCCGTGGTGATTCATCTTGGTGGATCATACGCCCACGTGGTAGCGCATCCTAGAGTATGGTGTGTCGGCTATCCAAGAGGTTCACCCATGGTTTGGTGAATTGCCGGCATTGGTGCTTATTGGCCAATATGGATATGTAACTCCAAAGTTGCCTTCCTGAGATAGATTGGATCCGCATGCATAATGGAATAGTGCTGTAGCATTACACCATATATCATAAATTGGTTGAATTATCATGATGATATGAATATGTTATAAATGTATGTTGTATGTTATTATATGCTATGTTTATACGATGCATGCTCATCTTGCTTCATATCTCCATGCCGTTATGTTTCATATATATGTTCTTACTCCCCGTTTCTCTGTTGTTGTTTTGGCATGTATCTTTTATGCAGTGGACGGTGAGCAACCAGTTGAGGAGTGACTCCGAGGATCCACAACTCTTAGTTAGGATTTCTGAGTTTTCAGTTGTAATTTTAGTTTGTTATCCGTGATGTTTTCCGGATTGGTTATAGCAGCTCTGTATGTGACATCGGGGTTGAGATGTTTTATTTTATTGTTATGTTTCCTTTAATAAACTTATTTCTTTTTTTTTCCACGTTGTTGAGACCTTTGTTCATGTCATACCTTTTCTACTCATGAATCTTTATTATTTCAATAAATGAATACATGTGTTTATTTTATTAATTTCTTTTATATGACTTTTATGCTTTATAAATACATTCGGGATAGAGGGTGTCACATAGCACAATTCACATTGATCGTTAATTTATCACAAATCACTTTGATTATACTTGAATTGAACCTTGTTGATTCTCTTCCTACTTGTCTTCTTCACATCTTATTAGAGTGTGCTTTTTCTTCTTGAACCTTTTTTTGCTTGTCTTCTAAACTCCATTGGTTTTGTATTAGTTGTTTTCCAATTCTTGACCTCTTTTGAATCGATTGCCATTGGTTGATTTGTTCACTTGTTTATTGGAGACTGATAGTTGAGAATCTTGTTTCAATTTGTAGATCCCTTGAAGAAAACTCTTGAGTGGAATGAGACAAGAGTGAAATCATCTTGTAAAAGTCTACTTGACTGACAAACACGAGTGACACATCTTTGAGTTAATTGTGAGTGAGTGGTGAGGTCCTTGTACTTTTCATCTTTACTTGTAATTATTTTCTTTCATTTAATCTTTAAGTGTATTTATTCCTTGTTAGTTTGTATGTAATTAATTCTCTTGATTTTGGTGGTGTAATTTTCTCTTTTGGTGTAATCTTCATTTTATTGGTGTAATTTTCCAATTGTTGAAATTTGTATTGTAATTGTCAATTTATAATTGCAATATGGGTTCACAACATGAGCATGACTATGAAGATTCTCCTCCATCATCACCAAAGACAAGGAATTTGAATAGGAAGTTGGATAGAATAACATGGAACAGAGAAAGAGTGTTTGAAAGATTACAAGTGCTTGAGAATAAAGAAGGATCAAGGCATGAGAACTCACATAGAGGCTCCTCTAATTCGGTAAACAACAATGAGGATAGGCTTGGAAGGTTTGATAGATGGAGACCTAGACATGAGAATAGAGGAAGGAGGAATGAGAAGGATGACAAGTTACAAAATGTGAAGGTAAAGATCCCTAGCTTCCATGGGAAGAGTGATCCGAATGCATATTTAGAATGAGAGAGTACTAAATTGGAACACATTCTCTCTTGGTACAATTATGGTGATGAGAAGAAAGTGAAGGTATCAAGTTTAGAATTACATGATTATGCTTTAATTTGGTGGGATCAATTATGCAAGGAAAAAAGGTATGATGAGGAACCAATAAATACTTGGAGAGAAATGAAGAAGGTTATGAGAAAAAGATATGTGCCTTCAAGCTACACTAGAGACCTACACCATAGGCTTCAAAGGTTGAGGCAAGGAAGTATGGGTGTAGAAGAATACTACAAAGAGTTGGAGGTCATATTGATTAGAGCAAACATAGAGGAAGATAGAGTGGCCACTATGTCTAGGTTCTTGGGAGGACTCAACCAAGAAATCCAAGATGTAGTAGAACTTTACAACTATGTAGAATTGGAAGACTTGGTGCATCATGCAATCAAGGTTGAAGCACAAGTGAAGAGAAAGAAGTCTTTCAAGAGGCCTTTCTTCATCAACAACAACTCATCTTGAAAGGACAATTCCAAGAAGGAGGGTGACTCATCAAAACAACTTGACGTTTTTGTTAAAAGTGGATCAAATGACACATTTCCTAACTCTAAACCTTCCACTTCTACCCCTTATTCAAATAGATCTAGAGATATTAAATGCTTCAAATGTTTGGGTAAAGGACATATAGCAACTCAATGTCCTCATAAAAGAACAATGATCTCTAGAACTAATAATGAAATAGAGGTCACAAGTGCCTCTTCAAGTGAGTCTTCTAATGAGAGTGGTTAAGATGAAATCATCCCACTTGAAGGAGACCTATTGATGATGAGAAGACTCTTAGGAGTCAAGGTGAAAGAGAAAATACTTTCCATACTAGGTGCATGGTGCATCGAAAGTTATGTGCATTAATCATAGACGGGGGAAGTTGCACTAATGTAGCTAGTCAAAGATTGGTGACCAAACTTGGTCTCAAAACCAATCCACACCCTAGGCCATACAAGTTGCAATGGCTAAGTGAGAAGGGTGAAATTTTGGTGAACCAACAAGTATTGTTGAGTTTTGCCATTGGCTCTTATCAAGATGAAGTGTTGTGTGATGTGGTGCCAATGGAGGCGGGGCATGTGTTGCTAGGAAGGCCATGGCAATTTGATAGGAAAGTGATACATGATGGCCTTTCCAATAGATTTACTTTCATGCACCACAACAAAAAGATTACTCTTGTACCCCTCTCTCTTAAAGAAATTGGTGAGGACCAAAAGAAAATGAGACAAAAAAGGGAGCTTGAGAGAAAAGCCAAGAGTGAAAAAGAATATAAAGAAATAAATAAAGAAAATAATGTGCCACAAAAGAGTATGAAAAAGGCAAATGGCACAAGTGAGCAAAATGTTTTTGAAAAACATAAAGGTAAAGAAAAAGATGGCATGGAATGCTTATCTCTATTAAACAAAAAAAGAAGTAAAGAAAATATTATTGGCCAATCAACCAATGTATTTACTTTACTCCAAAAATAATAATGAAAATTCTACTCCATCTCTTTCTTTGCCAAAACCCTTTGAGTTTCTTTTGGATGATTTCAAAGATGTTTTTCCAAAAGAGCTTCCTAAAGGTTTGCCACCTATGTGGGGGATTGACCACCACATGGACTTAATTCCTAGTGCATATCTTCCTAATAGGCCAGCCTATAGGAGCAATCCACAAGAAACAAAAGAAATTCAAAGGTAAGTTGAAGGATTGTTGGAAAAAGAATGGATAAGAGAATCACTTTCTCTATGTGCAATGCCAGTTATTTTAGTACCTAAAAAATTTGGTACATGGAGAATGTGCACGGATTGTAAATCCATAAATAACATAATCATCAAATATGGACATCCAATCCCAAGGTTAGATGACTTATTGGATGAGCTACATGGGTCACGAATCTTTTCAAAAATTGACCTAAGAAGTGGCTATCATCAAATAAGGATAAGAGAAGAGGATGAATAGGGAACCGCTTTTAAAATCAAGTATGGGCTTTATGAATGGCTTGTGATACCCTTTGGACTCACTAATGCACCAAGCACATTCATGAGGCTCATGAATCATGTCCTTAGGGAATTCCTTAGTTTGTATATAGCAAAACACTTGATGAACATCATGAACATTTAAAGTGTGTTTTGTTAGTACTAAAAAAGGAAAAACTATTTGTCAACCTTGAGAAATGCACATTTTCGCACCACCAAAGTGGTATTCTTGGGCTATGTTGTTAGTGCACAAGGTCTGCAAGTAGATGAAGAGAAAATTAAGGCCATCCAAAGTTGGCCAACACCTAAAAATGTTGGAGATGTTAGGAGTTTCCATGGATTGGCAATTTTTTATAGGAGGTTTGTCAAAGACTTTAGTACTTTGACAAGTCCTCTAAATGAGGTTTTAAAGAAAAATGTGCCATTTCATTGGGGCCAAGACCAAGAAAACTCCTTCAACATACTCAAGGAAAAATTGACCAATGCACCAATTCTCACGCTTCCAAATTTTGTGAAATCTTTTGAGATAGAGTGCGATGCTTCTAATGTAAGCATTGGAGCCGTTTTGCTTCAAGAAAGACACCCCATTGCTTACTTTAGTGAGAAACTTGCCGGGGCACATTTGAACTATTCAACTTATGATAAAGAACTATATGCCCTAATAAGGAGTCTCAAATTTTGGCAACACTATCTGTTGCCCAAGGAATTTGTAATTCATAGTGATCATGAATCATTAAAACACTTAAAAGGGCAAGGAAAATTAAACAAGAGATAAGCCAAATGGATGGAATTCGTAGAACAATTCCCTATGTGATAACATAAACAAGGCAAAAGCAATGTTGTGGCAGATGTGCTTTCACATAGATATGCCTTACTATCAACTCTTGAAACAAAACTTCTTGGGTTTGATCACATAAAGGAATTGTATTTAAATGATCTGGACTTCTCTACAATTTACACTCAAATAAGGTCCATGGCACATAAAGGATTTTTCATAAGTGAAGGGTTCCTTTTTAAAGACAAGAGACTTTGTGTGCCAAAGCATACTATTAGAGAGTTATTGCTAAGAGAAGCACATCAAGGGGGCTTAATGGGGCACTTCGGTGTTCACAAGACTTTAGAGGTTTTGCATGAACATTTCTTTTGGCCAAACATGAAAACTCAAGTCCAAAAGTTATGTCAAAAATGTATTTAGTGTTTGAGAGCAAAGTCAAAGAGTAAGCCACATGGGTTGTACACTCCCTTACCTAGACCTTCTTCTACTTGGATTGGCATCTCTATGGATTTTGTATTGAGATTACCAAGGACTAGGTGAGGGAATGACTCAATCTTCGTGGTTGTGAATAGATTTTCCAAGATGGCCTATTTTATACCATGTCACAAAAGTGATTATGCTTGCCATGTAGCCAACCTTTTCTTTAGGGAAATAGTTAGACTACGTGGGATTCCTAGAAGCATTGTATCCGATAAAGATACAAAGTTTCTAAGTCACTTTTGGAGAACTTTGTGGGGCAAGCTTGGAACTAAATTACTCTTTTTGACTACTTGTCACCCACAAACGGATGGGCAAACCGAGATGGTTAATAGGACTCTTTCTACTCTTCTAAGAACCATCATCAAGAAAAACCTAAAGTCTTGGGAAGAGTGCCTGCCTTTCATTGTGTTTGCATACAACCGTGTGCAACATTCTACTACTAAGCACTACCCTTTTGATATAGTCTATTGTTTTAACCCACAAACCCGACTTGATTTGCTTCCGATACCAATTGAACAATCATTGTTGCATCAAGATGGGCTTGCCAAGGCCAAATTTGTTAAAAAGCTCCATGAACAGGTAAAATTAAAAATTTAAAAACAAGGGGAGCATAATGCAAGGCAAGTTAATAAAGGAAGAAAACAAGTATTACTCAAACAGGGTGATTGGGTATGGTATACTTAAGAAAAGAATGATTTCCTTTACAAAGGAAGTCCAAACTCCTACCAAGGGGTGATGGACCTTTCCAAGTATTGAAAAAAAATAAACGATAATGCATATAAAATTGATCTCCCTAGTGATTATAATGTAAGTGTTACGTTTAATGTGTCTGATCTAAGTCTCTTTGAAAATGACACAAATGATGATCAACACAATTCGTGGACGAATGTGCCTCAAGAAGAAGGGGATGATGTGATCATGGATGCTCAAAACAAAGGACCATGCATTGAAGACTTGCATGGACCCATGACAAGGGCAAGGCTAAGAAGAGTCCAAGACACACTTAAGAAGATGGTGGCCAATCATTTGACTCATAGGCAACCTTATGAAGAGGGCATCATCTTGAACCTCTTATGTAATGAGCCATTGATCACCTAGTTAGGAATTGGGACTAGGACCTATGTATAGAGTAGAAGTTTTGTAATAAAAATAAGGAATAAGACCTATGTATAGAGTATAACTTTTGTAACAAAAGTGCTTATTCAAAAAGCACTTAGGATAGTTTAGGCCTTTTGGGCTTTTACTTTGGGCTTAGGATGAATTAGGCCTCTTGTACCAATAGGCCCAACATAGGAATCATATATTGGGCCAAGAGAGGCCTACACTTGGGATTTAGTGAGAAGAGGCGCAAAAGCTAGCTAGAGGATGAGGAGCTTCATGCTCTCATCTATAAATAGGCTTGATGTAACTCATTTCGCAACTTTGAATTCATTTGCAAACTTCTCACACTTGAGAGTTGAGTTGAGAGAGAGAATTCTCTTCTTCTTGGTTCATGAGTTGAACCATAGATTCTTATCTTGAATATCCTTATTCAAGTGATGAATCATCATTGGCTTATCATTCAAATCTTGTACGAACAAGCTTGAATGTGGTGCCATTCCCTTCCCTTTCAACCTCTTACATTTTCTACCTTTTTGTTCTTCAATTCATGCAATTTACCTTTCATAGCTTAGATTTATCTTCTTGTTCTTTAATTCAAATCATATCAATTGTCTTCTCTTCTACTCCTTTTCATTTTTCTCTTGATCCTCACTTGAGGATCAAGTTTTATCAATTGTGTTCTTGATTTGTGTTTGATCTAGAATTTTAAAACAATTTGATCAAAGAAGATCCTAAAATGCTAAGTGATCAATGCTAGATCACATCACTTATCGGTTTCTTTTGGTTTTTGGTTAAAAAAGGAATATTGTTTGACCATTAATTGTAAAAGCTTGAATTAAAGTGATTTTATTTATTATAATATCTTCATCCATTAATTTGTTTCTATTTTTGATATTTTGCATTTCTTATACAACTTTGATAATAAACGTGAGCTATATTTTATTAATATGTTAGTTTTTTGTTTTATTATTAAATATATTATATAAAATGAAAATATATATTTAATTAAAATCGATTTGACTATTGTTTGATCATGATTGGATCATTGAACCGTGAACCAGTGCCTTCACCAATTCAATGCCCGGTCACACTTTTATAACATTAGTCCAAAAAAAAAAATTTACGAATACACTTTTAGTCTCTGAAAAAATTAAATTAATCACTTGGTCCCTCAAATTTATAAATGATGGACATGTTAATCCCTCCTTCCAGTTTCAACGTCCGTTTAATTGTTTATGTATCCCATTAATCATCTTATCTGGCCCATCGGTGGTGCCGTATGACCTATGACGAATTTTCACCGTGGAAAATGAAGAAAAAGTAAACAAACGTGCACAATTTTAAAGATACATGGAAACATGAGCATGTTTTGACTTTTTATTTGTTTTCAACGATTAAAATTCATTATAAGCCATGCAGGATAACTGATAGACCACACATGTTGGTTAACAGGACACATAAGCAAGTAAATATACGTTGGAACTAGTTTGAGGAACTAACATGTCTCGCATTTTTAAATTTGAAGGACTAAATTAATTTATTTTTTCAGGGACCAAAAATGTACCCTGAATTTTTTGAGGGACCTATTTGACCTTTACTCTTGAAAATAACATGGGAGAGGATTCACTTCCTTATCCTTAGATGCTATTTCTTGGTCATTATGGTGTTGTTCTTTAATTAAAGTACAATATATATGCTAATGAAAGGGGCTTGAATCTTTTAAGCATGTAATTTAAGTTCGATTCATGAATTTATGTATATAAAAGAAACATTTTTGTGAAGGGTCTCTTTTTAAACACTTGACAAAATTATGAGAATAAGAGGATATTATAAAAAGCCAAAAAGAATACAATATCTATAATTGTAATTATATATTTATATTTTTATTGATGAGCTATCAAGAATATCATAATTATCTAAAGGCTTAATTATTGGGTTGGTCCCTGAACTATTTGTAAATTTTCAATTAGGTTCCTAAACTAATTTTTTTTTTACTAATTAAGTCCCTAAACTTATATACAATTTTTAATTGGGTCCCTGAACTAAAAATTTTCTAATTGAGTCCCTGAAGTAAAAAAGTTAATATATAAAATAAAAAATAGTCAAATGATAGATGCTGAAATTTTAAAAAATAATATTGTTTGACATAATAATAAAATGACAAAAGATGAATATGAGAGAAAAACTCACTATTTAAAATATAATAATAAAAAATAAAACTTACTGAGAAAAAACTATTGTTTAGCATAATAATTAAATAAAAATAAATATATTTGAGAGAAAAAACTTAATTCTTGAAATGATAATAACAAAATAATGAAATACGATTTTGTGCTAGAAAATTCATGTTTTATAATAAAATATTAAGATATTAAACTGAGTCAAATATTTAATATTTGAAATAACATTAAAATAATAATAATAGACATAACAAGCAAAAATTTTATTTAAGAAATATGAAAATAATTTAATAAAACCTCAATTAAAATATAAAATAGCATAATAAAAAATAAAAATTAAAGTAAATAACTCAAAATAAAATTGATAATCAAATTAAGATGTGATATTTACTTAATTAGATTATTTATTTTATTTGTTTTTTCAAACAATAACTTTGTTGTTAATTGTAGTTTATTTTATTTTATTTATATTTTTTTAATTGTGGTTTATCAGTTTAATTTCTTAATATTTTTTTATAGAACATAGATTTTATAGCACAATTTCATATATCATTATTTTGTTATTATCATTTCAAGAACTAAATTTTGCCTCTCAAATTTATCTATTTTTATGCTAAACAATAAATTTTTTCATTAAGTTTTATTTTCCATTTATTATTATTATTATTATTATTATTATTATTATTATTTTAAATAGTGAGTTTTTCCTCTCATATTCAACTTTTGTCATTTTATTATTATATCAAACAATATTTTTTTTTCTAAATTTCATCATCTTTCATTTTATTACTTTTTATTTTATATAGTCACATTTTTTCTTAAGGATCCAACTAAAAATTTTATATAAATTCAACGACCCAATTAGAAACTTTTTAGTTTAGGGACCCAATTGAAAATTTTATATAAGTTCATGGACCTAATTGAAAATTCTCAAATAGTTCAGGGATCAACTCAATAATTAAACCTTTTCTAAATAACTGTTTTATTATTATTTACATGACTCGTTAAGAATCATTATTTTTAGAACATTACAAAAGAAATTAAAAAAAAATATATTACAATTTATTAATCCTTACATAGGAAATTATTAAACAAAGGATTTTTGGTGCTTTTTCTACATTCGAAAGCTGTTAATTAATTCTGATCTCCGCTTCATTACATTAGCAAACAGATCATCCACCTTCTTGCTTATATCATCCAATAGCTCCTGGAAATCATGGAGCTTTGACTGCAATTCCTTGGTCAAATCATGTCTCACTTCATCAGAAGCTACGAGAAGGTCAGCAACAGCATAATCTATCTCTTTTACCTCTCTGAAGATTGGGATTTTCTCCACAATCTGTTCACTGATTATGGAATCAAGTGTGATAACTGGTGAACCATCAAACCCACCAACAATTTTCCTTAGTTCCATGTATGGCTTACCATCATTGTATAAACCAGACAAGAGAACCCCACATACCCAGAATCCAATAGTCTTCATATCCTTCATAGCTTCATGAAGGATCCCATCTTTGCAAGTGAAACTGAATGCTTTATCAGCTTCTGTGTGGAATTGTTCACCAAATTTGATTCTGAAACACCCTGGTTGAATTGCTTTCAGATACTTTGTATCCAAAGAAGGTGAATTCTCCATCAGGGTCAAACCATGAGCCAGAGAAATCCTAGCATGGCAAAGATGAGAGAGTTCAGAAGTCATGGAATTCAAAAGATCCATCATATTCAAGGTGTACTTGAGATATCCATCAATGGAAGTAGCCTTCCATTTACTCATTGGGTATTCAATATCCACAACAAGCTTTGCAAAAGCCTCGTGGATGATGGGCAAGAGCCCCAAACACCTTTCAATCCATGACAAGGACATGATTTCAGACCCTGGTTTCAGATCAAGTGCTATTTGGTCAATTAATTTTGAAACATGGGATTGAAAATCATTAAGGGAAGATGATAATTGCTCAGGTAAAGGGTGAACATGGTGGGGTTGGTGATTATCTAGCATGGACAAGAGTTTTGCAAATGTCTCTCCCAAAAGTACCATCGAGAATAGGGAACTTGAACAAAAAGAGAAGATCTAAAACTTTAAAGCAGTGTTGACAATGACAATTACAATTCAAGGGAAAGGTTTGAAAGTTTAGGCTAACTTGGATTGAGATTGTTTGTGAAATTGATATTTATAAGAGTGAGAGGACTACAATAATACAACAAGTGGAGCAAACAACACAGAAGTTTCACCTAACCAAAAACATTGTGCTACATCTGGCGCTGTCAAATGGCAGTTCAATGTGCTTATCCGTTTGTGGTTGGTAACTCGGTTTTGGGTTAAAGTATAAACGCGCTGTTGCATTTTTGCACAACAATTGTGGACATTTGGACCAACGGGACTTCAAGCGCAAACCGGCTGCAATGCAATGAACGGAATGGCTATAATCATCCAATTTTATTTTGGAGGATATATCTCCAAACGATTTTGACCATTGATTTATGTTTAGAATTTACGAACGGATGAGATTAACCACAGGCAACATGGATAACAGGTTCCTTTTCTTCTTCCCAAACATACAACACCAACCGGGATAACAGGTTACGAATGGTCCGAAATCCAGATCAAGAAAATGGAAGCTGGCGGAAACAACGACCTCAATCTCGCCTAATACGACATCCCTAAGCAAACCGACATCGCCACTAAGTACAACACCAACGCCGCCGCCTTCTACCGCACGGCCGGATCCAAGCCATCGCCGACTGCCGCACGTGGCGCGATCCGCCGGTCGTCAAGGGAAAGCTGCCATTGTCACAGGGCGGCGGCGGTTGTATAGGAACAACAGATGCTGGAAGATAAAGAGAGTCAATGATGGGTTGGTCCCAGCTCAGTTGAAAAATTATCCATATCCTTTTGTTTTGATCCCACCCCAGAGTACGCAAGTAAAAGAGAGCTGAAAAATTCTGTTAGTGATTCATCTTCGCCTTTTTTACTTGATGCGGTCCTTCATGTTGGAGAGGTTGTCAGCGGAGGGATGGTCAAGGAAGGGTGGTTGCTGCAGAGAGATGTGCTTTTTGGGATGTTAATTTTTTTTAAAAATAAATAAATATTATGACTGATTTAAACCTGTAGGAAACGGTTTGAAATGTCAGAGGTACACGAAGGACTAACCCTTTGGTTGTAGGAGAGAACGTTAGGGGAAAGAAAGGGGAAGAAAAGAAAAATAGTAAAGAATGAGAGGATTATTTAGTTGTTTGGTTGAAGAGAATATGAGAGGAAAGGAAATCAAAATTTTTCTTTCTCCTTGTTTGGTTGTATAAAAAGTGAGAGAAAGAAAAAAAAATAGTTGTAAAATGACATAAATACCCTTAATTAAAAATTGAGTGTGATAAATAGAATAAAAATGTAAATATACTCTCACTAATGCAAAAAAGAAAACATAAATATTGAGTGAGAATCAAAGATAAATAAAAGAAATAGATTAAATGCAAAGAAATGATTTTAAAAAATTATTCTTGTTTGTTTGAGCCTAACCAAAATAATAAAAAGCTGGAGAACAAAAACAGGGAAGCACTAAAGTAAGTCCCGAATGAGAAATTCAAGTGTGATTGTGTGAGGAATGAGGAACTTGCATAGCTAACTAGCTAAGTTTAACGTCCTTAAACTCAAGCAGTGGGCAAGGGGTATTTAAATCTTTATGCGCAAACTGCAACTTTCCTGCTGTTTTCCGTCCAATTTGGGATGAAACATATTTTGCTGTGGGACCCACGTTTGTTTTCCTTTCCATCTCTTTTCTTGCAAGAACTAAACGAGGTAATATGTCATTTTCCTCTCCTTTTCCATCATGCTCTTTTCTTTCCTCCCTTTTTCATTAGAACCAAATGCAGTGTAAAAGCTTACCTGCAATGACTATCTTGGATCAAGATGTAGTATCAAACACACTTATGTAGTTCTTTATTTAGCCTATGAAAGAATTTCACAACCCATGGAAGAGAAACTCTCAGTGTCGGCGTTCTCCCAAATCCCTATTCTGGTATCACTGCTGGGATAAGTATTGGACAAAAAGGTGGTTGTTGGTGGACACATGTACAAGATCCCTTGTATCGGAAGTCTTTCCTAGCAATATGGAAACTATGCACCATTGATGATGAACAATGGCAGTACGACTATGAAGAACCTCATGATCCTTATCCAATGTTGGCCTACACCACTTGTTCCCATTGAAAAGCTTTTCAAAATAAGTATATACTTCATCCTTTACACTACCAATGTCTTCAATCCAATTACAATCCATCTGAAGGCCATGTATCGCATTTACCTTCCTACATCTATTAATGCAAGCATGAAAATACTTTGAGTTAGAGTACCCATACTTCAGCCAATTAGCTCTTGATCTCTGGTGGGAGAATGGATCTTTCATTCTTGGGAGTTTCCAGAAATAATGTAACAAGCCCCTTCTGTTAAGCACTTATACCTCGGACAAGTCCCCCGATTTAAGCCTTGCCATATACTTGTTTGATCTCGTTTACCACCTTGCCAATGTTTTTATCAAGATTTCCAGAAGAATTCTTTTTCAACTTCCTTAGGTCTTTCTTTAGTAATTTCAGCTTCTCCTTTATTACAAAGGACCCCCACCCTTCCACCTTTAACTGGCTCTACTTCACTGACACTAATTTATAGAAATCTTTATGTTGCATCCAATTGTTCTTCACTCTAAACAACATCGAACCCCAATCATGGCCTTCAGATTAGGTAATGTTTTTATGTGATTTAAATGAATGAATAAGATTATATATTGGATTAGTGAAGATAAATCTCTTTGAGAATCTATAAATAGAGATCAAAATTAATGAGAACTCAAATAAATAGGTTATAGAGTGTAATAAATTCATTGAAAATTATTTTGCAACATATTGTAATCTATAGATCAATTACCAACTATTTCAGTTTCAGGAAAGTGCTTAATTATTGTAATTCTTGACATATAGGAGTTAGTCATCATACTTAAACTCAGACAGTCACTAATTATCTTATTAAGGTAAGCTTAACTCTTCCAATGATACAATAAAAAGTGGCTCATAAAGTAAAACCTAAACTACTAGGACCAGAAAAAAGAAATGGTGAGTATGGTGTCAAACCTATTCAAGGTTAGTATAATACAAAAATCCAAGAGTTTACAAGTGCTTAATGAAAACTCTTAGCATAAATGTTCTCCGAATTGTATAAAATTATTGTATTTTAAGATTTTAAGATCTCTACAAGTAACAATCATTTCAAAAATGAGCAAAATAATAATAATATCATTTTGAAATTTAAATATGAAAATTGTTAGGTTTAAATAGAGATTAGTAGTCTCTTGATAAACTTGACATTGTTTTTAGGCTTAGTTATACTTTTGGTCCTACAACTATTAACCATGTGCGATTTTGGTCCATGTGATTTTTAACGAGCATAATTGGTCCCTCTATTTTTTCGATGTTGCAAATTCGGCCATTCTGTCCAATATCCGTCAATTTTTCAATGATCAATAGACAAGAACAACTTATTTAAGGGCATAGAACCTATGATTGGCTTCAGTGGTAAAGGACCCTATGATGGAACCCAAAAGATGTCCCGTAAAGGAGGGACGAAACCAACAAATATCATAGAAGAACCATTGAATCATGTTGAAACAGAAAGACAAATGAGGCAGAAGCTTAATCAGAGATTCTATGTGTTTAGAGTAGTAGTTTCTATCTATCGGTCGTTGAAAAAATTGGCGGACATTAGATGGAAGGACCAAATTTGCAACATTGAAAAAATTGGGAGACCAAAATTGCATATGACTAATAGTTGGAGGACCAAAAGTGTAATTAAACCTTGTTTTTATGAGTCGCAATAATTATATTTTATTATATTTTAATTCATGTGAAATACATTTATCCTTATCATAGCAAATTAACTCAATGTAATTATTACACCAGAATTCAAAATCTAGCAAATGTCAATCATTATTGTAGTTTAACGAAATATATGCAGAAGCTATATAGTTATTTGCATCTGCTACACTCATAATAGCTTTTACTTAGATAGACTTTATTTCTAAAACTAACATATATTTTACTTGTCTAACATCAACATATGCTAGGTCTTGGTTAGGAACGTATTTTGTTGGCATTTATAAGCACGTCCTCCTAGTAAATAGAAAATCAATAATGGTAGTTTTTAAGAAGTGGGATTCATAAAACGGTAATGAAACCATGCATCTTGACAATTCATTCTTAAAACCAAATTTCCCTTTTGAATTGTTATTGGCCCATTTAAATTCATAGTGGATTCACCATCAAACTTTGCACTAAATAGCATTGTTAATAGAAAATATAAATAAGCGATAAGTGTAAATGGTTATTAATGCTTATTAAATATATTATTCAAACAAATTGTTTGTAGCATAGTGACTAGATTATTAGTGGCTTCAAAAGATACGGAAATACAAGGGGCTCTAGAAAATTCTTATAAAAATGAAACAACATTGTCAATATATGTCTTTGACGCTTTCTTCTAAAGTGTATCGAATTGGCTTAAACTTATTTATCTTGGACGAGAGAAATTTTTAGAGATACAGTACCCCTATAGCACATGAATGGGGTCAAGGATTATTTTGCTTTAGTTTTCTAGTAACTCATCCAATTTCTCATAGATTTACACAAACCACATGATTAGTAGTCTTAGGTCTAAGGCTTCTTTGAAAAAATTTCTATTGAAATTCTTTATTATGTTAGAGCCATCAATGTGAGTTATATGACCCTTGAGGCAACTCGACTGCCCACAGGTTCAACGCGAGTTGGGTTGAACTAGGTTTCTTTAACTCGAAAAAATCAAGGTTGTTATCAACCAACTCACTTCTAATGGGTTAAACAAATTATTTTTATTTTAAAAAATTCTTTCTTCTAAACACATGCATCTTCAAATCACCACATGTAGGCAGTGACTCTACTTCGAAGCGGCATGTCTTCCTTCTTCCTAGTTCAATGAATGCCTACGAGTAATGAATGAGTCATATCATAAACACCAACAACATTGATGACCACAGAAACAATGACATTCCTTCCTTCAAATCCATGCTTGTGAAAATGCTATATGTGTTGTGAATAATTGTTTATGTGGTTTTGAGTGATGACAAATCAAAGAAATAAGTTAAGTTCCTAAATATATTGCATAAATAATTTATAAATGTGTGAACATTGCTAATTGTGTGCTCAAGTGTGCAGACAAGTGAAAAGTGCTTCACTCGTCTAATATCACCTGTCTAGTGATGTGTGCAGACAAGTGAAAAGTGTATCACCTGTCTAGTGATATGCAGACAAGTGAAAAGTGCTTCACTCGTCTTATGTCACCTGTCTAGTGATAACAGGAAAGGTGTTCTATCTCCCTATGCATGTTTATGAACCTGTCTACTGAAGTGTCTTAAGACCAGAAGCGTCTTAAGACGGGTGAAGGATATTAAGACAAGTGAAGTGTCTTATCCCGAAGAGTCTCAATTCAAGAATCTGTCTCGAAGTGTCTCTGCTCAAGTGTCTATCTAAAAGCATCTTATGAAGTGTCTGAAGAGTATTCAAGCATAGATCAGACTACTGCTTATAAAGAATAGATGTGTAGAAGCAAAGATGGAAGATTAGAGTCAAGCGTCTGGACAAAGCATCTGCTACCGACATTCAAGCGTCTGTGCCATCATATATTGAGTTACACTCATTCAAATCAGGAGATCTTGGTCCCATTGGAAAGATAATAGAAATATCTACAACTTTCATGAAGAAGTCGAGACCTGAATCAATCTCCATCTAAGTGAAAAATCATCTACAAGTTGAAGATGTGATTCTGTTCGTGACAACCAGAACATACAACCGTCTGCTGACAATATCTGGAGCTTTAGGTATCCAAATGAATCTATCTTGGTGTCATTGTAAAGCTAAGAAGCATATCTACAACTTTGATGAAGACGTTGAGACCAAATTCGATATATATCAGTGTCAGATTTCATTCGTAATTTGATGGCCTGATGCTGTTCTGACAGACAGACCTTTGAAGCGTATGCTGGCCATAACTTGAGTTGTACATGTCCAAATTGTATGAAACTGGTGCCATTCGAAAGCTAACATCCAGGGCTACAACTTCCATGAAGACCTCGAATCCTGAATCGATCATTAAGAAGGTCGAAATTGCATAATACGAAGATGACGGAGTTTAGGAGCTAAAGGAGCAAGCATCTCACAAGCTCATCTAAGAAGTGTCTAATGAAGCTAACCAAGTGTCTTCCCAGTATAAGACAAAGATGAATTAGTTAAATGTTTATATGGGAAAGCAGGAGGTGTCAACAATTGAAGATATGTTGACATGCAATGAAAGATAGCTGTTACGTATTGAATATTATATATGTTGACATGCAATGAAAGATACCAAAGTTGCACAGCTATTTAATATTATATATTATCACAAAAGTGCAAAAGCCAAAAAGGTGTGCAGCTGGTCAGAATAGTTTTATTAATAAAGACATATACAACTGTACGTTGAAAGAAAAGAAAAAAAGAAGAAATATATCACTGCTGCAAAAAGACAAAAGCTGTAAAAGTAAAACCACATTATATACAGTGTGGTCAGCATCAAGAAGTTTTGTGCAACGGTCAAAAACTCCAACGGGTATATTTTGTCAAGCTTATATAACGAAGACCAAAGAAGAAGAAGAAGAGTTGCTGGTGTTGGTGCTGGTACTGCTGCTACAGTTGATGAAAAATAAGAGCATCACTATCTTCATCTCAACAGAAATCATTCTCAATGTAATCATCCTAGATTCACTCAAGTGAGTGTTATGAGTGATTTCTTTTTCAGTTCTGAAGTGCTTAAAAAAATATATCCACTCTTTTGAGTGTAGGAAGAACTCATATCTGTACTTCATTATAAAATCACTCTATGAGTGTTGTGAGAATTTCTCTATGTAATCTTCATCAAAATCCAGTGAGCCTGGAGAGGCTAGGTGAAAATAATACTTGCAACAGCCTGGAGAGGTTGGTTAAGAATAATACTTGTTGAGCCTGGAGAGGCTAGGTGAAAAGAATACTTGCAACAGTCTGGAGAGGCTGGTTAAGAACAATACTCAATGAGCTTGGAGAGGCTAGGTGTGCAAAGACTACTCGTTGTAATTATCTGATGTGATAGTGGAGAAAACTCAGCTGCTGCTGGGGACTGGATGTAGCTCATCGTTTATATGAGTGAACCAGGATAAATCTTGTTGTCTATCTTCTCTCTACCCTTATCTCTTTATCTTTGTTGTCTTATGTGTTTCAACAAAGTTTTCTAACTGATTTTAAGCTTTATGTTCTAAGTTGTTTTCAAATGTTTTTATCCTCTAGATTTTGTCTAACTGGTTGACGTTTAGTCTGAGATAATCAGACAAGTCAATATTGTCCATTAGACAAGTGAAAAGTTTTATCTTCCTTATTTCCAAACTGGTTAAAAATATGTTATTAGTGTTGTTAGATGGTTTTTAAATTATCTTCTTTTATCCATCTATACTCTCTTTATTTGAAAAACTCTGATTTATGTTTTGATGTTTCGTAAAAGTTTTAAATTTCTATCATCACCCAATTCACCCCCCTCTTGTGTGATGGTTGCTTTGACCCAACAATTGGTATCAGAGCTACGTGCTCTGGTTAAGAAGCTTAATCGCTTAGAGTTAAAGATCCTTGTTATCTTAGCAACCAAAATCACAGTTTTAAAAATGTTTGGTTTTAAATTTGAAAAACCTCTTGTTTTTTAATTTCTTTTCACTAAAAATCAAAATCAAAATGTTTTTATAATTTGTGATTTTGCTTTGTGAAATACTATTTTTGATACTCTCTCTCTTCTAAACCAAAACTCATTTGGACTGATTTTGATAAAAGATTTTGTTTTCTTTAAAAATTACAAAAATGCTTTTAAGAAATTTGTCTTTTAAAAATGTTAGTTTTTGACAAATCCAAAAAGTGCTTTTAAGCTAAAAAATTTTGGTTTGTGTTCAATGCTATTTATGTTACTAACAATGCTTCTCTGTGTAAAAGTATATCCTTTGAACTAGAAAATGCAGATCATTGATAGAAGCTTGATTAGAAAAATCTCATCAAGAGGAAGAACACAGCATAATTAGCAGCTCTTCATCTCAAGAAGCCTGTGAGGTACAGAATTTAAATTTTAAATATTGTTACAATGAGTTGTATGATATATTTAATTATTTGGTCAATGTGATGTTATCCATATATTAAAAAATTATTGAACATGCTCTTCTCAATGATGTTTCCTTCAAACTAAAACTTGGACTTCTTATATAAGTATTGTTATGAAGACTAGATTACCATCTAATTTCATTATATGCAATATTGTTGTTGTAGACATATTTCTCATGTACGCTACTATAGAATAAATCATAATATGAGAAATAAATCTATTAGGATTTATAAAGCTTTAAATTGCTTATCTACTAACTCCCAAGGACCCAAGTCAAAGTGGGTACCAAAAGCCCTTTCTAGTACTTCACTATTGCAGGAAAAGTGCTAAAAAAGATTGAATAGTCACCCAATAATAAAGGAAACCTCCTATAGAAGTGAATGTGTCGGTCAGTCAAGGAAGACACACTCATCCAAGCCTTCTCTCATGCAAACTAAAATTCATAAAGTTCAAGACTTCAAATGAGAAGATATGGATGAAGAAGAATTTTTCATGAAGGATCTAACTCAAGAAAAACTTCTGGAGTTGAGTTTATTAAACTTGATAAGCTACATCGGAAGTTGCT
Source organism: Echinosophora koreensis (assembly GCA_035048595.1). Classification (NCBI taxonomy): domain Eukaryota; kingdom Viridiplantae; phylum Streptophyta; class Magnoliopsida; order Fabales; family Fabaceae; genus Echinosophora; species Echinosophora koreensis. The sequence continues at coordinate 1,008,120 of JAPCYP010000011.1, forward strand.
TGATCCCACTCCCTATTGAAAAATTCAGAACAACATGGCAGCTGAAAAATTAAAGGAATCAAACTCGGTGATATCTACTCCTTATCTCTTGTTGTTGTTTAACTTGTGATTATTTATTCTACACATGCATTTTTTTTGTGTGTGCTAAAGTGCATTCATGTTAAAATAAGATAATGATTTTAATTTTCATTAACCTAAGCTCACATTTACTTATCCCTCACATGAATTAGAATATTCTCATAAAGTGTTTGTTATACATGTTCAGATGATTCAACATGCATACTTGGAAGAACTATATTGATAAAAATTCCCTTCACTTGAAAATTATCAAATGTGTGCCTTAAATATTTCTCATGCTTCAACTTATGATGAAATGGTACACAATCTGTAAAATGCATATATGAGTTGAAATCATAATAGTCCAATGCATAAGAATTTCTTTTGGTCATCATTATAATTGCTGAAAAAGTATATGATTGAAAATGCTTGCAAATTTATGCTTGAAAATTATTTATTGCTAATCTCAAGTATTAGAAAAGAAGTTTTGTACACAGCAATTGAAAATATAAGAAATTGTGAACAAAAGGAGATGAATAGAGAAAAGTGTTGCACTTTCCTCGACCACTTCCAAGCAACATTCTTAGAAGACTATCACAAATGGAAAGTTAGTTGAAGGATGTATATTGGAGAAGATACATGGTACAAATGTTCAAATCAAAGGAATGAAGTGGAAGAACAAAGTCTAAAGTTGAAATTTTCCAAAAGTATGTGGTCAAAAGGAAAGCAAAATGATTCATCTCAATTATGGAGCATCACACATCACAAATTCCAGTAAGTGTCTCTATTCTCAACATTATTATATTGTCTAATTATCCTGGATAGTATTGATGCTTATGGTTCAAACATGTTGCTTTCATAAGTTGTGATTGCATAAATGATATCATTGTCTTTTTACATGCTTAAAACTGTTTTAGAATCTCTTTGTGAAAAGGAAAAGACAGTGATGAAACTACACTATCTTAGGGGGAGTAATATGTCTTATTATGCTAAATCTGTCTTCACTCCTATATACATGTTCTTTTATCTAAGCATTAGTTCAGGGGGAGTGATGATACAATAGTTTGAGTTGAGTATGTCTCATATGCTTGTTGCAGTACTATGATTTTCTTAACATGTTATCTTGCATCTTAACATGTCTCATATAAGGGAAATACATATTGATAACCCTTTTTGTTGATAACAAATAGGGGGAGAAATATAAAATATGTAGTATATTGTAGGTGATTTGTCATCATCAAAAAGGGGGAGAATGAAAATGCTATATGTGTTGTGAATAATTGTTTATGTGGTTTTGAGTGATGACAAATCAAAGAAATAAGTTAAGTTCCTAAATATATTGCATAAATAATTTATAAATGTGTGAACATTGCTAATTGTGTGCTCAAGTGTGCAGACAAGTGAAAAGTGCTTCACTCGTCTAATATCACCTGTCTAGTGATGTGTGCAGACAAGTGAAAAGTGTATCACCTGTCTAGTGATATGCAGACAAGTGAAAAGTGCTTCACTCGTCTTATGTCACCTGTCTAGTGATAACAGGAAAGGTGTTCTATCTCCCTATGCATGTTTATGAACCTGTCTACTGAAGTGTCTTAAGACCAGAAGCGTCTTAAGACGGGTGAAGGATATTAAGACAAGTGAAGTGTCTTATCCCGAAGAGTCTCAATTCAAGAATCTGTCTCGAAGTGTCTCTGCTCAAGTGTCTATCTAAAAGCATCTTATGAAGTGTCTGAAGAGTATTCAAGCATAGATCAGACTACTGCTTATAAAGAATAGATGTGTAGAAGCAAAGATGGAAGATTAGAGTCAAGCGTCTGGACAAAGCATCTGCTACCGACATTCAAGCGTCTGTGCCATCATATATTGAGTTACACTCATTCAAATCAGGAGATCTTGGTCTCATTGGAAAGATAATAGAAATATCTACAACTTTCATGAAGAAGTCGAGACCTGACTCAATCTCCATCTAAGTGAAAAATCATCTACAAGTTGAAGATGTGATTCTGTTCGTGACAACCAGAACATACAACCGTCTGCTGACAATATCTGGAGCTTTAGGTATCCAAATGAATCTATCTTGGTGTCATTGTAAAGCTAAGAAGCATATCTACAACTTTGATGAAGACGTTGAGACCAAATTCGATATATATCAGTGTCAGATTTCATTCGTAATTTGATGGCCTGATGCTGTTCTGACAGACAGACCTTTGAAGCGTCTGCTGGCCATAACTTGAGTTGTACATGTCCAAATTGTATGAAACTGGTGCCATTCGAAAGCTAACATCCAGGGCTACAACTTCCATGAAGACCTCGAATCCTGAATCGATCATTAAGAAGGTCGAAATTGCATAATACGAAGATGACGGAGTTTAGGAGCTAAAGGAGCAAGCATCTCACAAGCTCATCTAAGAAGTGTCTAATGAAGCTAACCAAGTGTCTTCCCAGTATAAGACAAAGATGAATTAGTTAAATGTTTATATGGGAAAGCAGGAGGTGTCAACAATTGAAGATATGTTGACATGCAATGAAAGATAGCTGTTACGTATTGAATATTATATATGTTGACATGCAATGAAAGATACCAAAGTTGCACAGCTATTTAATATTATATATTATCACAAAAGTGCAAAAGCCAAAAAGGTGTGCAGCTGGTCAGAATAGTTTTATTGATAAAGACATATACAACTGTACGTTGAAAGAAAAGAAAAAAAAGAAGAAATATATCACTGCTGCAAAAAGACAAAAGCTGTAAAAGTAAAACCACTTTATATACAGTGTGGTCAGCATCAAGAAGTTTTGTGCAACGGTCAAAAACTCCAACGGGTATATTTTGTCAAGCTTATATAACGAAGACCAAAAAAGAAGAAGAAGAGTTGCTGGTGTTGGTGCTGGTACTGCTGCTACAGTTGATGAAAAATAAGAGCATCACTATCTTCATCTCAACAGAAATCATTCTCAATGTAATCATCCTAGATTCACTCAAGTGAGTGTTATGAGTGATTTCTTTTTCAGTTCTGAAGTGCTTAAAAAAATATATCCACTCTTTTGAGTGTAGGAAGAACTCATATCTGTACTTCATTATAAAATCACTCTATGAGTGTTGTGAGAATTTCTCTATGTAATCTTCATCAAAATCCAGTGAGCCTGGAGAGGCTAGGTGAAAATAATACTTGCAACAGCCTGGAGAGGTTGGTTAAGAATAATACTTGTTGAGCCTGGAGAGGCTAGGTGAAAAGAATACTTGCAACAGTCTGGAGAGGCTGGTTAAGAACAATACTCAATGAGCTTGGAGAGGCTAGGTGTGCAAAGACTACTCGTTGTAATTATCTGATGTGATAGTGGAGAAAACTCAGCTGCTGCTGGGGACTGGATGTAGCTCATCGTTTATATGAGTGAACCAGGATAAATCTTGTTGTCTATCTTCTCTCTACCCTTATCTCTTTATCTTTGTTGTCTTATGTGTTTCAACAAAGTTTTCTAACTGATTTTAAGCTTTATGTTCTAAGTTGTTTTCAAATGTTTTTATCCTCTAGATTTTGTCTAACTGGTTGACGTTTAGTCTGAGATAATCAGACAAGTCAATATTGTCCATTAGACAAGTGAAAAGTTTTATCTTCCTTATTTCCAAACTGGTTAAAAATATGTTATTAGTGTTGTTAGATGGTTTTTAAATTATCTTCTTTTATCCATCTATACTCTCTTTATTTGAAAAACTCTGATTTATGTTTTGATGTTTCGTAAAAGTTTTAAATTTCTATCATCACCCAATTCACCCCCCTCTTGTGTGATGGTTGCTTTGACCCAACAATTGGTATCAGAGCTACGTGCTCTGGTTAAGAAGCTTAATCGCTTAGAGTTAAAGATCCTTGTTATCTTAGCAACCAAAATCACAGTTTTAAAAATGTTTGGTTTTAAATTTGAAAAACCTCTTGTTTTTTAATTTCTTTTCACTAAAAATCAAAATCAAAATGTTTTTTATAATTTGTGATTTTGCTTTGTGAAATACTATTTTTGATACTCTCTCTCTTCTAAACCAAAACTCATTTGGACTGATTTTGATAAAAGATTTTGTTTTCTTTAAAAATTACAAAAATGCTTTTAAGAAATTTGTCTTTTAAAAATGTTAGTTTTTGACAAATCCAAAAAGTGCTTTTAAGCTAAAAAATTTTGGTTTGTGTTCAATGCTATTTATGTTACTAACAATGCTTCTCTGTGTAAAAGTATATCCTTTGAACTAGAAAATGCAGATCATTGATAGAAGCTTGATTAGAAAAATCTCATCAAGAGGAAGAACACAGCATAATTAGCAGCTCTTCATCTCAAGAAGCCTGTGAGGTACAGAATTTAAATTTTAAATATTGTTACAATGAGTTGTATGATATATTTAATTATTTGGTCAATGTGATGTTATCCATATATTAAAAAATTATTGAACATGCTCTTCTCAATGATGTTTCCTTCAAACTAAAACTTGGACTTCTTATATAAGTATTGTTATGAAGACTAGATTACCATCTAATTTCATTATATGCAATATTGTTGTTGTAGACATATTTCTCATGTACGCTACTATAGAATAAATCATAATATGAGAAATAAATCTATTAGGATTTATAAAGCTTTAAATTGCTTATCTACTAACTCCCAAGGACCCAAGTCAAAGTGGGTACCAAAAGCCCTTTCTAGTACTTCACTATTGCAGGAAAAGTGCTAAAAAAGATTGAATAGTCACCCAATAATAAAGGAAACCTCCTATAGAAGTGAATGTGTCGGTCAGCCAAGGAAGACACACTCATCCAAGCCTTCTCTCATGCAAACTAAAATTCATAAAGTTCAAGACTTCAAATGAGAAGATATGGATGAAGAAGAATTTTTCATGAAGGATCTAACTCAAGAAAAACTTCTGGAGTTGAGTTTATTAAACTTGATAAGCTACATCGGAAGTTGCTTGATCCCACTCCCTATTGAAAAATTCAGAACAACATGGCAGCTGAAAAATTAAAGGAATCAAACTCGGTGATATCTACTCCTTATCTCTTGTTGTTGTTTAACTTGTGATTATTTATTCTACACATGCATTTTTTTTGTGTGTGCTAAAGTGCATTCATGTTAAAATAAGATATGATTTTTTCATTAACCTAAGCTCACACTTATCCCTCACATGAATTAGAATATTCTCATAAAGTGTTTGTTATACATGTTCAGATGATTCAACATGCATACTTGGAAGAACTATATTGATAAAAATTCCCTTCACTTGAAAATTATCAAATGTGTGCCTTAAATATTTCTCATGCTTCAACTTATGATGAAATGGTACACAATCTGTAAAATATGCATATATGAGTTGAAATCATGAAGTCATGCATAATTTGGTCATCATTATAATTGCTGAAAAAGTATATGATTGAAAATGCTTGCAAATTTATGCTTGAAAATTATTTATTGCTAATCTCAAGTATTAGAAAAGAAGTTTTGTACAGCAGCAAAAATATAAGAAATTGTGAACAAAAGGAGATGGAGAAAAGTGTTGTGCACTTTCCTCGACCACTTCCAAGCAACATTCTTAGAAGACTATCACAAATGGAAAGTTAGTTGAAGGATGTATATTGGAGAAGATACAAATGTTCAAAAGGAAATGAAGTGGAAGAACAAAGTCTAAAGTTGAAATTTTCCAAAAGTATGTGGTCAAAAGGAAAGCAAAATGATTCATCTCAATTATGGAGCATCACACATCACAAATTCCAGTAAGTGTCTCTATTCTCAACATTATTATATTGTCTAATTATCCTGGATAGTATTGATGCTTATGGTTCAAACATGTTGCTTTCATAAGTTGTGATTGCATAAATGATATCATTGTCTTTTTACATGCTTAAAACTGTTTTAGAATCTCTTTGTGAAAAGGAAAAGACAGTGATGAAACTACACTATCTTAGGGGGAGTAATATGTCTTATTATGCTAAATCTGTCTTCACTCCTATATACATGTTCTTTTATCTAAGCATTAGTTCAGGGGGAGTGATGATACAATAGTTTGAGTTGAGTATGTCTCATATGCTTGTTGCAGTACTATGATTTTCTTAACATGTTATCTTGCATCTTAACATGTCTCATATAAGGGAAATACATATTGATAACCCTTTTTGTTGATAACAAATAGGGGGAGAAATATAAAATATGTAGTATATTGTAGGTGATTTGTCATCATCAAAAAGGGGGAGAATGAAAATGCTATATGTGTTGTGAATAATTGTTTATGTGGTTTTGAGTGATGACAAATCAAAGAAATAAGTTAAGTTCCTAAATATATTGCATAAATAATTTATAAATGTGTGAACATTGCTAATTGTGTGCTCAAGTGTGCAGACAAGTGAAAAGTGCTTCACTCGTCTAATATCACCTGTCTAGTGATGTGTGCAGACAAGTGAAAAGTGTATCACCTGTCTAGTGATATGCAGACAAGTGAAAAGTGCTTCACTCGTCTTATGTCACCTGTCTAGTGATAACAGGAAAGGTGTTCTATCTCCCTATGCATGTTTATGAACCTGTCTACTGAAGTGTCTTAAGACCAGAAGCGTCTTAAGACGGGTGAAGGATATTAAGACAAGTGAAGTGTCTTATCCCGAAGAGTCTCAATTCAAGAATCTGTCTCGAAGTGTCTCTGCTCAAGTGTCTATCTAAAAGCATCTTATGAAGTGTCTGAAGAGTATTCAAGCATAGATCAGACTACTGCTTATAAAGAATAGATGTGTAGAAGCAAAGATGGAAGATTAGAGTCAAGCGTCTGGACAAAGCATCTGCTACCGACATTCAAGCGTCTGTGCCATCATATATTGAGTTACACTCATTCAAATCAGGAGATCTTGGTCTCATTGGAAAGATAATAGAAATATCTACAACTTTCATGAAGAAGTCGAGACCTGACTCAATCTCCATCTAAGTGAAAAATCATCTACAAGTTGAAGATGTGATTCTGTTCGTGACAACCAGAACATACAACCGTCTGCTGACAATATCTGGAGCTTTAGGTATCCAAATGAATCTATCTTGGTGTCATTGTAAAGCTAAGAAGCATATCTACAACTTTGATGAAGACGTTGAGACCAAATTCGATATATATCAGTGTCAGATTTCATTCGTAATTTGATGGCCTGATGCTGTTCTGACAGACAGACCTTTGAAGCGTCTGCTGGCCATAACTTGAGTTGTACATGTCCAAATTGTATGAAACTGGTGCCATTCGAAAGCTAACATCCAGGGCTACAACTTCCATGAAGACCTCGAATCCTGAATCGATCATTAAGAAGGTCGAAATTGCATAATACGAAGATGACGGAGTTTAGGAGCTAAAGGAGCAAGCATCTCACAAGCTCATCTAAGAAGTGTCTAATGAAGCTAACCAAGTGTCTTCCCAGTATAAGACAAAGATGAATTAGTTAAATGTTTATATGGGAAAGCAGGAGGTGTCAACAATTGAAGATATGTTGACATGCAATGAAAGATAGCTGTTACGTATTGAATATTATATATGTTGACATGCAATGAAAGATACCAAAGTTGCACAGCTATTTAATATTATATATTATCACAAAAGTGCAAAAGCCAAAAAGGTGTGCAGCTGGTCAGAATAGTTTTATTGATAAAGACATATACAACTGTACGTTGAAAGAAAAGAAAAAAAAGAAGAAATATATCACTGCTGCAAAAAGACAAAAGCTGTAAAAGTAAAACCACTTTATATACAGTGTGGTCAGCATCAAGAAGTTTTGTGCAACGGTCAAAAACTCCAACGGGTATATTTTGTCAAGCTTATATAACGAAGACCAAAAAAGAAGAAGAAGAGTTGCTGGTGTTGGTGCTGGTACTGCTGCTACAGTTGATGAAAAATAAGAGCATCACTATCTTCATCTCAACAGAAATCATTCTCAATGTAATCATCCTAGATTCACTCAAGTGAGTGTTATGAGTGATTTCTTTTTCAGTTCTGAAGTGCTTAAAAAAATATATCCACTCTTTTGAGTATAGGAAGAACTCATATCTGTACTTCATTGTAAAATCACTCTATGAGTGTTGTGAGAATTTCTCTATGTAATCTTCATCAAAATCCAGTGAGCCTGGAGAGGCTAGGTGAAAATAATACTTGCAACAGCCTGGAGAGGTTGGTTAAGAATAATACTTGTTGAGCCTGGAGAGGCTAGGTGAAAAGAATACTTGCAACAGTCTGGAGAGGCTGGTTAAGAACAATACTCAATGAGCTTGGAGAGGCTAGGTGTGCAAAGACTACTCGTTGTAATTATCTGATGTGATAGTGGAGAAAACTCAGCTGCTGCTGGGGACTGGATGTAGCTCATCGTTTATATGAGTGAACCAGGATAAATCTTGTTGTCTATCTTCTCTCTACCCTTATCTCTTTATCTTTGTTGTCTTATGTGTTTCAACAAAGTTTTCTAACTGATTTTAAGCTTTATGTTCTAAGTTGTTTTCAAATGTTTTTATCCTCTAGATTTTGTCTAACTGGTTGACGTTTAGTCTGAGATAATCAGACAAGTCAATATTGTCCATTAGACAAGTGAAAAGTTTTATCTTCCTTATTTCCAAACTGGTTAAAAATATGTTATTAGTGTTGTTAGATGGTTTTTAAATTATCTTCTTTTATCCATCTATACTCTCTTTATTTGAAAAACTCTGATTTATGTTTTGATGTTTCGTAAAAGTTTTAAATTTCTATCATCACCCAATTCACCCCCCTCTTGTGTGATGGTTGCTTTGACCCAACAGCTTGAAGATGACTGGTACATGAACACAACAGTAGACCATGACCTTCCAAACCTCAAAAGCCACAATCAAAGACATTGCTTTCCTTTCAAGCATCATTTGGGTTCTTCTTCTCATGCAACCTTGTTTAGTCACCGTCACAGTCAAAACAACCCTTTGTAGATCCAAAGTCGTGCTTCACCCATTTAAGAATGTTGAGACACAAAACTTTGAGGAAACCTTCACAAATTTGGAGGTAATAATTAAAAACTAAATAATGATTATTCGTTAAATTCGTCTTATAATTTTGACAAGTCTAATGATCAAAATGTAGAAGAACAATAATCAAAGTTATACCTTAATAAATTTTATGTCGGATGGATTTGTCGTGACATCCTATATGAATTTGGTGCTTCATTGATTTGGTTCGGGAGACTCCACAATCTTCTTAGTGCATTGTTATCACCTTCTTCATTATCATCCAACTTTGATTTTTGTGCAACCTTAGAGGTTCTATGCATGTTATTATTGTGTCGATTTTGAACAAAGTCTAAGCTTAAGATTACTTGTATATATAGCTTAGTGTCCTTATATTTAGTAGGGGTGGCTTGCTAGTAATAGACATTGCATTTCACTAATGTCTCCATTCCGATTTGAGAAAATTTACAAGCAATTACAAGTTTTAAAAATATATTAAATTATATCAATATAGAAAGCATTTATCCACATTTGATATCTAAATTATTCATTTTCTTCATATGAAATTATTTTGATTTTATTAACTAAAATAAAAAAAATTGTTTTTTTTTTAATTTTTTCCCATTGTTATTTAGTTTTAAATTAAAACATGCATGTAACTCATTACATATGTAATTAGTGTAGAACTTTCTCTTTCCATTTTAGAATGATTGCGTATCTTAGTTTCAATGACGATTCTATTTTCTTTAATTGTATGCAACTATGAAAAAAGTATAATATCAACATTGGAACTTCAAAAGGGGTGCGGATTTGGACTCCGAAATCATGACCGTTGTTTTGTTGTGGGAATTTCATCAACAACTAAAAGTTACTACATGGAACTGGTAGAACGTTCTTTCTTTCTTTTTTTTAAATGACATTTTTTTTAATTATCGTAATGTCCTTTCATCAATATTTGTGCTATAGTCCTTGTGAAATACCATCATATTTATCTATCTACCGCCGGAAATCCCATGGAAGAATACCAACCATATCGAGCCTGAAATAGACTCTTACGTCCTCCATGTCTACCACGTCATCACTACAACAGATTCCAGATTTTATAGCGCTTATTTTTGGCATTTGATAGCGGTTGCGGGCGCTATCTATGTTGACGCTATCGAAGATGACAACCTAAGATAGCGCTTTCGAAATGCTGTCGATATTAACAGTGGAGGACCTTGACTAAATTTTTGGGGGAGCCAAGAGCTACTAATTAAAATTATGTAATTAAAACTCATATGCATTATATATAATTTTAGTGTAATTCAAAATAACATATTAATGCAAAGTAATAATAAAATATAAAAAATAAAAAATGTACCTATATGTTAAGTATCTAAATGTCTGATGTGCATTTGTCCTAAGTTTTGATGAAAACTAAACATTTATCAATGATTTAATTGGACTTCATATTGGTTGTTGACCTGTCTACTTAGTGTGCAGATTATTACCTTAAGTATATCTATAACTCTTCTGCCCTAAAAAGCAACTTGGTCATCTCTAGAGATCACCCGTCTGCTGATTAAGAGTCAACCTGTCAGCTGACTGGATTGTTGACTATTTGTCAAACTGTCTAATGAAGCTCTCACCCGTCTATGGTTCATCAATAAGGAATACACAAGGACAAAGGAACTTTTAGGAGTTGTTCCCTCAAGCAGAAGTTACTGAAGCACTCTCTCACGAGAATCAAGAAAATTAGAAGGTCAAACACTCAAAGCAACCAAGGAACTCAGAAAAGGAATGCATCCAATATGCTTTATACCCTAGTACAACTGGGAGTTGCACGAAAAGGGAAATGTGCTCTGCAAAATACAAAAGCAACCTGCACAACTCTGATTTGGCTGCTGCACAAAGCATAAAGCATTGCTCATCCCTGTTAGAGTACAACCAATGTTCCTAAGCATTAAATGGCTGCCCAAAACGACTATATTGTATTTAATGAAGTTCATCTCAAAGCCAAAATATGAAGGAATGTCTCTAACGGATTTAATATAATTGAAGTCTATAAATATAGAAGCCATTGAAGATGAAGACAGAGAACGCACACCATTAAAGAGCCATTACTTTGCGCATTTAGTCCTTCATTCTTTCAATCTGTATTCTTCAATCATTTGAAGTTATTACGCAGTCTTTGTAACCTTCACATTTAATTCACTCTTATGAGTGTTAGTGAAAGACTTGCAAATTGTATTTATTATAATCTTCTCTCAAACAAACTTGAGTGAGCCTGAAGAGGCTAGGTGAGGAAACAATACTTGTCTTGGAGCCTGAAGAGGCTAGGTGTGCAAAGAATACTTGGAGTCTGTAACCTGATCAGTTATAGTGAAAAATACTTGGTGCTGTCAAGGTCTGGACGTAGCCCTAGTTGTTGCTATTTTTTTTATTGCTGAATGTTGTTTTTTGATTGTTGAATATTCTTTTTGATTGGTGAATGCAGGGGAATGTGCAGAAAGCAATGTGCAATTACAATTTAAAAAGGTGCAATTACTGAAATCACACTATTGTTATTGGATAATTAAGATAGAACATGTTTTAGTCTGCGCTATCTTTATTATGAAGCCACGTCAACACCGTTTTCTAGATGGGCATTTTAGTGTGAAAGACTATAGTGTTTCATTGGACAATTGCTATTATAGTTAAAACTAAGATAGTGCCTTAGTAGCGCTATCATTTTGTTTACAACTTTTGACAGCACCAAGATAGATAGCGCCCGAGAGCGCTATACCGAAATTAAACGTTATTAAATCTCGAATCTGTTGTAGTAAGGTATAACTTTTTAGGTTTTCCTTTGAAAATAGGAACACCAAGGTAGGAGAAAGGAAGAAAGCTAAAAGAAAAGCCTAGAGTTCTCGAGATCTCATCAATTCACCTAGAACTTAAAGATCCAGCATAGAATTTAGACTTATTTAGGCTAAGGATTTGACCGAAAGTTTATGCATAATCACTAAAAAAGGCAATCAAAGAATTTAAACCCCAGTTAGCCAGATCATCCACAAGGTCCACTGACAAATAGCATTCCTTGAAGCATATTTCTTGAAAAGATTCACAAATTGCAAAGTTATACATAAGAAAACCAAGTAGGATGAGAAAGTGGTCTAGCTTTCTATGGAGACTTGGTGTCCTTCGACGGATACTTGGGTTCCTTGGCAGCCTTATCAGCCTTCTTAAGCAACAGGACTGGGTGGATGTTGGGGGGAACCCCACCATTGGCAATTATAACTCCAACAAACAATTTCCCCAGCTCCTTGTAACTCTTCACAGCTAATAGAATGTGTCTAGTATAATTCTATTCTTTTGACTATCTCAAATAGCATTTCCAGCTAACTCCAACACCTCAGTAGCTAGATACCCAAGTACTGCAGCTATGTAAATAGGGGCATCGATACCAACGTGCTCGGAGTACTTGCCTTTCTTCAAGTAATGACCAATTCTTCCAACGGGGAATTGGAGACTAGCTTTGATAGATCTTGAAACATACTTTATCTTTCGACCACCATCTTTTCCAGCTTCAGCATGCTTCTTCAATTTTCCACCACCACCCATTGGAGCAATGTTGTGCAGTGTCCAGTGATTGTTTATGAATAGTGAGTGAGTCATCATAAACACCAACAACATGAACAACATTAGTGACCCAAGTACACAACAATAGACCATGACCTTCCAAACCTCAAAAGCTATAATGAAAGACATTGCTTTCCTTTCATGCCGCCTTTGGATTCTTCTTCCGGCCACCATCTTAGTTGTGACACAAAACCTAGAGGAAACCATCACAAATTTAGAGGTAATGATTAGAAACTAAATAATGATTATTCAATAAATTCTTCTCATTATTTTGAAAAAAAAACTAATAGTCAAAATGTAGAAGAACAATAATCAAAGTTATACCATAATAATTTTCACGTCGGATGGATTTGACGGTGACATCTTTTATGAATTTGGTGCTTCATTGATTTGATTTGTGAGGCTGCATAATCTTCTTAGTGCATTGTTATCACCTTCATTATCATCCAACTTTGATTTTTGTACAACCAAAGAGGTTCTATGCATGTTATTATTAACAAAGACTAGGATTAAGATTACTTGTATATATAGCTTAGTGTCCTTATATTATGTAGGGGTGGTTTGGTAGTAATATACATTGCATATTCACTAATGCCTGCATTCCTATTTGAGAAAATTTACAAACAATTATAATTTTAAAAAATATATTATATTATATCAATATAGAAAGTATTTAACCACATTTGATATCTAAATAATTCTTTTTCTTCAAATAATATTATTTTGATTTCATTTACTAAAATGAAAAAAATTGTTATTTTTTTTTCAAATTTATTTCCATATTTATTTAGTTTAAAGTTAACACATGCTTGTAACTCATTACATAGGTAATAAGTATAGAACTTTCTCTTTCCATCTTTAGAATGATTGCCTATCTTACTTTTAATGACAATTATATTTTCTTCCACTGTAAATGCAAATATGAAAAATTTAACCACATTTGATAACTAAATTATTCTTCTTCAAATGAAATTATTTTGATTTTATTAACTAAAACAAAAAAATTCAGATTTGTTTCCATATTTATTTAGTTTAAAATTAACACATCCATGTAACTCGTTAGATAGGTAATAAGTATAGAATTTTCTCTTTCCATCTTTAGAATGGTTACCTATCTTACTTTCAATCACAATTATATTTTCTTCCATTGTAAATGCAATTATGAAAAAGTATAATATCAAAATTCGAACATCAATTTTGTCAAAAAAAAAAATTAAAATCATATTTCAATGATAATAGAAAAATAATGATATTAAGTTGCAATTGTGATTTGAGCTATAAAATTTTGTAGATGAGGATTAATTAGTCATACAAATTGTTTATTAGTATAATAATAAAACTAACGTGTACTTAATGAGTTATTTAATTAGGTGATTGAACAGATACTAATTATTAATTAAAAATAGATGATATTTTTCGTTTTTAATTAGTAGCAACATATGATAAACAAGGATTAGGATAACCTTATACTTACATATATAATTCTTGTGAAAAGTAGATCAAACTATACTGTCCACACTACGAGATTTAATAGCGTTCACTTAATAGCCATTTCGGTAAGAGGCACTCTGAAAAAATGCGCAGAAGTGTTTAATATGGCTGACCAATAGAAACGTTACTAAATTATAAACCTTTAATATTGGTTCACCTAGAAAACGCTCTCTTTACCCATTAACCAAATTTAAAAAAAACAAAACAAAAAAACGCTCTGAACCCCGTACATCATTAGTAGCGTGTAACTATGGAAGCGCTTTCATAATATACCATTTTAATCGTTTATTTGGACAAATGCTATGGAAGTGGTAACTATCATAGCGCTTGAATGGAAATACGTTATCTTTTCCTCGAAATAAAACTACACATTTTAGGTGACCAACTCTCTGCCCATAGTCGTTGGGCGTTGGCACAGTTCACGAAACTGATGAAAGTATAATAAACTCTCTACACAGTATACCTCATATTCAACATTTAATGCATGGAAAACTGTCCGTAATCAATTTCGCCTTAATAGTTATTGAACAAATGCTCCTAAAACCTAAGCCAATTTCTCCTATAAATAACCCTCCTCTGTGTTCTTATCCCACACTTCAAATTTTATAAAATCTCCTAATGTATTCTTCTCTGTGTTCTTATCATTCCATAAGAGGTCTGCACTCTCGTACCTTTTTGCTGTGTTTCATGAATAATGTCCAGATGAGGCCCAGAAGAGGGCCAATCCTAAATGTCATGACAGACGACAAGAAGATATGTGAATGACATCGTCTCTCCCAAATTCCTACGAACATAAGGTGCCCGAACCAAACAGAATTGGGACCCTTTCAAGCAGTAAAATAATTTTTATTTTATTTTTTGCATGACAAATGACAAAAAGATATGGAAGTGAACCATAAAATATCCACATGAGATGAGAAGCGAAGGCTCCCCGGTCACCCTATTCTAGATGAGTGGAGCTCGCTTCTTGTCACTAACTTATTCTGGATATGTGGCATCATCTCTCCTAAATGCCTACGAGCATAAGGTGCCTGAACAGAAGGGTGGGATGGAGGTTTTTTTGCATGACAACAACAAAAAGATATGAGAGTGAGCCATTAAATGTCCATGTAAAATGAGGAATGGAGGGCTCCCAGTGATCCTATGTGCAGATTTAGACACAGAAGGCTCCTCAAACTCCATTTTGTTCTCTCTCTAGATTGCCATCAACATGCTTTGAAGATATTTAATAATATTGTATTCAATTTTTTATTGTTACTATAAAGTGTAAACTCAAAAGATGTATATTTGAAGTGAAATAAAATAGACATTAAATATTCTTTGAAGGTATTTGTTTTCTGCAGTAAGTGCAATCCATATCCATTTAACAACTTTTGATTGTCATCACTGTGAAATGGAAACTCAAAAATGAATTTTAACATGTGAAAATGTAGAGAAAAATATCCTTATTTGTTCTCAACTTCTAATTGCTTTAAAATTTTAAAGGAATGAAAAAATATCATTAAAAAATGTTTTAATAGCGCTTATTAAAGGAAGTTCTACTAAAAACCTAATGAACTCAAAGACGTAACAAACGGAATGCTCTGCTTGAATTAGAAATTTAAAAGAATGAAAAATATTTATTTTAAAAAAATGAAATAAAATATTTTATATAGCGCTTATCTGAGAAAGAACTATTAAAAGCTCAATCATGAATAGCGTGTCGTTTCGAAACCTCTATTAAATAGATATTATAGTAGCGCTTATTTGAAAAGTGCTATCATTTATCATTTGCCTATTTTAAAATTGAAACCTTTCTCTATGACCACACTCTCAAAACTTCAAATTTTAAATTACTTTTTAGTTTATCATACAGTTTTTGTTACGTTTATTTGGTTCTTGTCATTTTCTATTATAGCTTAATGATAAATAGTTTTAACTTCTTACATTAAGTTTATAAGTTAGTCATACACTTTTCATGCAATTTTTGTTACTTTTATTTGGTTCTTGTCATTTTCTATTATACCTCGATGATAAATAGTTTTAACTTCTTACTTAAAATTTCTAAGTTAGTCATATTGTAACATCTTATCTTTCGTGAATGAAAATTAGATATCTTAAGTAGGCTGGGATGAGGTTTAGATAAATCAAAACCATTTAAGAGTCCATACACATGCAAATTTAGAACACAATTCAAATACCTCAAAATTTTCAATAAGCTAGCACCTCAAGCAGGCACGTCAAAACCCCTTTATCGGCAGCACAACAATTTGAATCCTTAATTAAGCTGGTTTATTGTAACACCCTTGCGAGTGTCACATGGAATTAAGCATACCTCTCTGATACCACCATTATTAACTATTTCTTAATTTGTTTAATTAGCGTTAGCGCGGATATAGATTCGAAAATATTATAAGTTTGCGGAAACGTGAAAGAAAAACAAAACTTAAAACATACACATATGGGCGTCTGGAACCATATCACAGATGATATGGGTGTCTGGAACTACCCTTACCCTCACCATAACGGTGTCTGTAAACTCTGTTTCCAACAGACTCATCACTACTAATCACAATCCTCCTGTGACGGCTGTGATACATCGTTTGTAGGCTTCTTCCCCCGCGGCCTCTCTGTAACATTCCAAGTCTGCTACGAGCATAAGTGTTGTCTATCGGGTTCCACATATCCTCTACAAACTCCTGACGATTGGGTGGGATCCAGAGCTCTGAGAAAGGTAGCTGCTGAGATATCCTAGAAGAACTGAGCAGAGTGAAGTCAGGTCCTCCTCCGAGACGGACATAGATGCTGACCGGGCCGACGTAACACATGAAGAACTGTGAGTGGTCGACCTGCCACCATCGTGATATACGATCTCAATGTCCCCCAGGCCCTAGGCCGAACCATCTGCAGGAAGTGCATCTGACGCTGACGATCACCATCAACGTACAACTGCTGGTCATCTGATGAACCGATACGTAAGAAGAAAGGAGATAAGAATCTCAAAACCACCATAAAATAAGGAAAAGGGAAAACATAGTAAAGCATACTATCAAACAACAGTCAACACAACAGCAAACATCTCCCGAATCATACTGTCACATTCAACATCGATTATGGAACTAAGATCAATCCCCTAAGGAGTCACACTCCTATGCATGTTGGTCGATCTCTCACACTAGGGATATTGACCCCCTGAACATTCTCTATCTCTCTCGGGCCTATCCATCGCCCAGATAACAGTTCCGCTCACCGTGACCAATAAGGGTGCTTCCCCCTATGAGCTCAACTCTAATAGGGGTATCTTGGTCTCCTCGGAACACCCACCATAGACTGGAACACTCAGGGCCCAGGCGTCGAGATAGTCGAGTACCAGTGGATAGGGGTGGACATTGGTTGGTTACGGTCGGATTCGGGCCAAAAAACTCAAATCCGACCAAAACCAAAGGTGAGAATATCTCACCCATTCCCGTCCGATTCAGCCCTCGGTTTAGGAGGGTGGCGGGTTCCACGGGTGGGTTAGATCGGTTTTAGACCAAAGAAAAAAAAATCTTTACAGAATGGAAGGAATTATGAAGTTGAAGAATAAAAAACAAATCTAGGAAAAAAAAACTATCAGACTTTCAATAAAAACAAAATGCATCAATCTTTTTTGTATTTGGTTTACAAGAGGTGAAAATGTCGAAACATGAACAGATCTGAAATTAGCAACACCTCTTCGGGCAGATCTGGCACAAAGGAATGGAGCTTAAGCTTCTATGCACGGCGGCTCGCTGGTTGAGTGAGGAGGAGGATGAGAGACTCAGACGACGATAGCCGCGAAACGTGACTCGCGATGGAGGGCTGTTAGCGATCGTGTTGCGTGGAGACTACGTCTGAGCAAGGTTGCAGCGTTGGTGGTGGTGGCATTGTGGTGGATATAGTACTGGTTCATATGGACTGTGTAGTTGTGGTGGATACAGAACTGGTTAGCCGTGGTTGATGACTTCCCTGTGGTTGATGGAGGAAGCAAGGGCGGCTAGGGTTGGGGGATGCATGCAGCGGCTAGGGTTGGGGAAGCAAAGTGATGAGGGAGTGAAATAATAATGTTAGCTGAGAATGGGTGGATAAGGATTCTAAAAAGTCATGTGTGTACCTTTGTTTCTCTCTCATGGTCATGGAACAACTGTATAGTCAGAGTAATAATAGATAAATAGTTATCGTAAATGACAATGAAAGCTATACTGCTGGAGATTGAAATTTGAATTACAGAGACTCTTCGGTTGGTTTCGATCGATACCGAAATCTTTTAAATGCAACCGAGGTCAACCGAACGAACTCATCGGGAGCCGAATTTTTAATATGGCCACCCGTAGACCCGAACCGGTCCACCCATTCCCTTATTTTTTTGCTTTGGTTTTTTCAGGTTCGGGTCTCGGGTCCGTGTCCACCCCATAGCGGAGACCATGACGTATTGGGTGCAAGCCATTGGCCACTGTCGGTCAATCCGAACCCGGCTACATCCCCAAGGTTCCATGAACCATCACTCTCGCATTACGTACCCGCTCCCGGGTACACCAACCTCGCATGACTCCCAGTCACACGGCTCGCCACTTTGGCAATATTCAATGCAACAAAACCTAAGTTGACATCGGTTCCGTTACTCACTTACACGCATTACGATGCACCGGGCATCCACAATCTCAACTCGGTTCCCATATACCGCTTTTAGAATCCATTCTCATCACTAACTCGACAGCGTATCCTGTTGAAACAATATGGCACCTCAAGAGGGGGGTGAATTGAGGTTATGTAACTTTCTTTGAAAAACTTGCTTTCTTTAAAAAAAAAATGTCCAAGAAGGATTATATGTGATACAAAGAAAGAGAGTAGAAGATAGGAACAATTATGAACTAATAAACTTAATTAAAAATAGCAATATATTTCATCTTAATTTGCAACATACAACATAGAACAATAATTGCAAGAATTAGGAGAGTAGGGGAAGAAGAGAATCACACACTCAATTTTATTGGTTCGATCACAACCTGAGTGATCTACATTCAGCTCTCAAGAAAGCTTAAGAGATTCCACTATTTTGAAAATTGTTCTTTACAAGATTACAATGATCAAAACAAAAAAGGATACTCCACCTTTACATTGATTACTTTGAGATATCTCACTCAAAGTAATCCTTACCTTCTAAGGATACCTCACCTTAAAATTGACTTAGATGCCCACCAAATCAATACAGCAACTACACTATTGCTTACAACAAAATGAATCTAAAGAATGTGCTTAGAGCACTTTGATTTACAAAGAGAAATCTACAATTGCCTTAACAAGAATGAAACATGAAAGCACTAGGGAATTTTTTGGAGTATTTGGGTAAAGTTTTATTAGCTAAAAACGTGTTAATTTTCGTGTCAAATTAACCCCTATTTATAGAGAAAAACGTTTATAAGAGAATTTGAAAATTTGAGGAATTTTAGTTCTATTTTTCATGAAGTAGTTGACTACTTAACAGTAGTAGTCGACTACTTGAGTCAAACAAAAACAAGATTCAAGATTTTTGGTGAGTAGTCGACTAGTTATACTTTGATTCAAACACGTTTATGGAATTGTGAAGAACAAAGTAGTTGATTGCTTAACTCAAGTAGTCGACTACTTGCCTTTTTCACATAAAAAATTAATTAATTTTTCTTTATAAAGACAAGTCCAGAAACTTATTTTTAACATCTTGAATCAAAGTAATATTAACTTCTAAACATTTTGTATTAAAAACACTTATTAAAACACTAAAGCTATATTTCATTCTTAAGGCAATTTTACAAAAATATTCCTTAAACTTTATGAAAGCCTTCAACTTGGAGTTTCTTTCTTGATGCATTTGGAGATCATCATCAAAATCACATAGTCAACTTTAGTCCCTCCCCCTGATGATGACAAATGCTTTAAGTTTCTGTATCGTCTAAAAACTCCTTTGTTGATCGTAGATGTGGAATATTTTGAAATACACGCTTTGTCACAAAAAAAGTATTAATGCTCCCCCTAAATTTATCCATTATATCTAGAAAAAAAATTAACAAGACCTTTCTCCACCTTTGGCATCAAAAAGGAAATATTAAACGCATAGGAGAAAAGTAATGAAACGGAAACACATAGGGAGGAAACCAAAAAATGTAACGTGACAAGCGAATAACATTCATTTCTTACCATAACAACATATATCATATAGCCTGTTTGAACATTCAATCATCCCAATGAAAACATCCATAACATCAAACTAACATTAAACATGGTAATAGGAGATGATAAGTTCATATAGCATAGATAAAGTCCAAAATAGGAAAACAGTCCAAATAAACATAGTCCTAGTTATAATAAACATAGATCAACCAGGATAAAACAAACTAGTCCTAAAAAAAAAAGCATGGAGACTAAATAAAAGTCCTAGAGCTCTTACTCTTCATCATCTTCATTATCTGAATACTTAGACATTAGATGTGTCATCAAACTGGATAGGCTAGTTTCAATGTTATGAACTAATATTCAAATTTTGCAGCTGCTGGGCCACAAACATCTGAAAAGGATCAGTGAACTGAGGTACTGCAGATGAACTAGAAGATGGACCAGTTGAAGAAGTAGGAGGAACCGAAGAACCATGAAGTTGTTGCACAACAACAGTGATAGAAGCATCATCCATCTGGACAGGAGAAGGAGGTGTAACAGCTCCATAACACCAAGCACCCTTAACTTTCTTAATACCCATATGTGCCATAATTTCTTTGCCAATCTTATGATTAAAAAATCGAGTAATCATAATGGCATAGGGTATTGGGTCATTCTTTTTCCTCTTGTAGTGCAAAAGACACTTAGTGATGAACCAAGGCCAATTAACATGCAATCTGTGATGTAACACCCACATCAAAATAATATCAGACCCTAGTATGGTTGCGTAATTACCTCCTCGGACGTTAAGCATACGAGCAATGACGTAATGAAGCAAACGTCCCTCTATGTTTAACAGACCAGTCTTAGCTTTAGGACCAGGAATTACAGCAGGATTTTTCAGATAATGACGCAATGTGTCAGCCCTATTATAGTCCCAAAAACAATCGAGATCAGTTAACTTCAGCTTACGTTCTTGATGCTCAAGTCCAATTACCTCAAGCCAAGCAGCAGGAGTGAAGGTTATCTCATGGTTATCCAAGGTACTATACAACAATCCACCAATTGTGACCTTCGTGTTGCAGACAAATGCTCGGGCTAAGTCGGGACTAAAACTGTTGTTCAACTCCACAAACTGTCTCAGTGCTTGAGCTTCAAGCAGCTCATGAAAATGGAAGCCTTCGGTTGTGAAGTACTGGTAGCTCATCCAGCGGGGTTCAACAACCTTGTGTAATCCAAAATCTGTGCAAAATGCATCATACTCAGTCCTATCTGCAAACCAGCGAGTGATATCCAATTGAGCAACAATATTCTCTTTGGAGGCAACATCTGCAACAGGGTGAGGAGGATCATCATGTGGTTCTTCATCTTGTCGGGCTGCCCGTTTCTTCGAAGCAATGTTCCTTGTACATGAAGTGCCTTCGACGGTAGGAACAATATTAGAGCAAGAACCGCTTTTCTGCTTCTTGGGAGGCATGACTAAGTGTGGAAATACGACAAGAACCTAGTACAGAGAACCACAAATGGCAGAGATGGGTGGGGAAGAAAGCAAGCAAACAGAGGACCAGGATGAACCACAAAAGGAAAAAAAAATGATGCACGAATAGTACAGAGGAAACAGAGAAGAATATCGAACCAGATGAAAATGGGTGGAAGACAAGATGAATCGCGAACCTGAGGAACAAATGCGAATCAGGAGCTTTTCTTGGTTGAATGAGGAGCGAAAACAGGAATAGATGAAGGAACCGTGAAGAAGATAAAGGTTTGTCTATGATTGAACTGAAAACAAGAGGAAATTTTAGGAAAATCGCAGGTTAGGTTTCATGGTGAGTGAAAGAGGGTTTTTGGATTTAGGGGGAAAATGAGAGGAAAAAAACATGATTTGATGAATATTTGTGGAAAAGAAGATTTTTTATGTTTAAAGGTGATTTAGATGACCAGAAATGAAGTTTGGAGAAATGGGTATGGCTGGTATGGAGGAGGCATTGTGAGGAAGAAGAAGAGGTTTTGGTCAAACTGAGTCAATCGCATGGGTATAAGTGGGCAGATTCGAAAAGTAGTCGACTACTTAGAGTAAGTAGTCGATTACTACTAGTGAGACAGAGAGCGAGAGCTTCTACCATAGCACGGGTGGTCGACTACTACTGTCAAGTAGTCGATTACTACTGCTAAGTAGTCGACTACATCACTTACAAAAAGAAAAAATTTCTAAAAAAATATATATTAAGACACATACAAATCATGCATTTTTCATATAAAAAAAAAACAAGAAAGGTGATAGCGTGAATCCGCAAGTGTACGGCTTCGTCATCAAGTAATAAAAAGATCGAACCCACAAAGACCGTGATCTTAAACAACAATTAATTATTAAATCAATTAAACTAAATAAGGAAAGATTTGGTTTTTGAAATAAGAATCAAGTAACAAATCAGGTATTAAAAATCACAATCAAACAAAATCAAAAAGTAAATCAAATCGGTTGTTTTTCAAATCAAAGGAGATTTCCAAGAATTAGGTTACCAACAAGACTGCTTATGCTACTAAATTGACTACCCCTCTTGTTAATTATCAAAATGCTTGGAAGGTGAATTTATCCTAATAAAGTTAATGTTCCCTCTCGAGATACAAGAACCGTGCACAATTAAACCAACTCCCACTCTCTTGGTAATTGTATTTAAATTGAACCCATTAAGGTTTGTGACAATTCAATGAACCCTCGAAGGACCGCTTCTAACTCTCGTAATTTAAGTCATAAGTTCAATTCTTATGGATCCAATACCTAGGTTCACTTCTCAGTTCCTCCCTAGAATTTCTAAGACATGCAAATAGTTGATCAATCAATTCACATGGATGAAGCACAATAAGAATTAAATCAAAAGCAAATTGAAATTAACAAAAGGGAAAAGATCAATTCATAACATAAAACAAGTCTTGGGCATAGCCCCAATTCCTAGAAATAAGACGACTACTCAAGCATTGCCATGGTGATAGCAATCTTGATTAACAAGAACATCAAAATCCTAAGAGAAGAATTGGAGAAGAAGAGAAATCCTAAATTAAGCCTAAGGTAGCAGTTCAGATCCCATATTTTCGAGCCTAATTGCCCTATATATAGTGTAGGTTAACTTGGGATTAAAGCAATTACAAATCATATCAAAAACATATCCCAAAATCCCAGATTTTACGCGTCACAGCTGTGACGGCTGTCAGGGCCAGGCCATGACAGCTTCTGTTTTGTGAATTCTTGCGCTGATTGGCCTATCACGACCGTGATGGCTATCACGGCCAAGCCGTGACAGCTTCTGAGTTTTGCTTCCTTTCTTTTTTCTTCATTCTACCCGATCATGGCCATGATGGCCATCACCCCCAGGCCGTGATGGCTTCTACCTTGCTTATTTTTCATGCTTTTCAAGTCCCATCTTCAAGCAAACTCCGAATCAAATGTGAAATAGACAACTATAAACACGAGAAGGGGGGTTGAATTGTGTTTATCAGAAATTAAAGTAAAGTTAAAAACTTTTTGCATGCAGAAGCTAAGCACAAACAGGTGTAAAAAGGTTACACAGACAGGTCACCTGTCTGTTGTTTTCTCAGAAAACAACACACGTATAGATGAAAAACAGACTTGATAAAACAGTTTTAACCCCTTAGTTAGAAAGCAGATGATATATAATCAAAACAACTAAAGAGATTAAGGGAAGAGAGATTAACACAGAGATTTATCCTGGTTCACTCTTTAACACAAAGAGCTACGTCCAGTCCTTGGCAGCACCAAGATTTATCCACTATAACTGATCAGGTTACAGACTCCAAGTATTGTTTGCACACCTAGCCTCTTCAGGCTCCAACACAAGTATTCTTTGCACACCTAGCCTCTTCAGGCTCACTCAGATTTGTTTGAGAGTTTGGTTTGTAATAAATACACTTACAGACAGACAGATCTTTCACTAACACTCAGAGAGTGGTTTAAATGTAAAGCTTAGGAAAGTCTGCGTAATAACTTCAAATGATTGAAGAATACAGAGTGAATAAATGAACAGAGTAATGGCTCTTTAATGCTTTGTAAACTCTGATGATGTTCATCTTCAATGACTTCTGTATTTATAGCCTTCAAACATTTAATATCCGTTAGAGACATTCCTTGCAACGATGGCTTCAAGCAGAGCTTCATTAAATGCAATAGAGTCGTTCTAGGCAGCCATTAATGCAATGAAGACGTTGGTTGTACTCTAACATGAGGGATAATAGCTTTATGCATCGTGTAGAAGCCAACTCAGAGTTGTGCAGAGTGCTTTTGTACTTTTGCAGAGTACATTTCCCTTTCTGTGTAATAACTGAAAGTACTAGGGAATAAAGCATGTTGGAAACATTCTTTAACTGGAAGTTTGTCTCTGACTTCCTAGGTTGCTTGAGAGAGAGCACTTCTGAGTTTCTTGATAAGCGTGAGAGAGAGTTCTCAGAGTATTCTTCATGAGGGGACAGCTTGCAAAAGCTTCCTGTACTTCAAGTTCTTTAACAAAGAACCATAGACAAGTTGAAGTGTTAGAGCAGAGACAGGTTGTAAACCAGTTTGCACATAGTCAACAATCCTACCCAGCAGACAGGTTGACTTTTTGGCTTATACGGAGAGGTTGATACTTAGGTAGACAGACAGGTGAGTTTTGTAATCTTCTGATCTGTACACTAAGTAGATAGGTTAGCAACCACAAAGTAGGTTAATTAAATCATTAACCAATATTTAGTTTTCATCAAAACTTAGGGAAATGCACACAGACATTTTAGAGACTTAACAATCTTCCCCTTTTTGATGATGACAAACATTCAGATGATTTAATGAACCTTTGAAAATATTAGAGTACAAAATAGCAAAAAGTAGACAGGTTGATATTTTCTATATGTGCAGACAGATGCATTTGTGTTCAATAAAGAGTATCAGAGCAATATGCAGCAGGTTTAAGTTCAAAATATCAGAGTATATCAGAGAATTAAATTTTTTACCAATTGTTATATTCTCCAGAACACTTAGCATATAACCATCACATAATTTTCTCCAAACATTTTACATTAATCATCTTACATTTTTCTCCCCCTTTTGTCAGCAACAAAAAGAGTAAACAGATAACAGTGGAGAGAAAAAGAGACAATAAAGAGAAAATAAGAAAGATAAAGTAATATTGATTTGTATTCATCATAAGCATTTCAATTACAAGGCAGTTCCTACAACTACTTATCTAGGCTGATTAAAAAGAAGATACAAGGAATCAACTTTCTGTTCTAACAGCAGCCTAGCATGCCTCTCTGCATCCAACTGTCTTCTGACTTCTTCTAGCTCAGTCTTAAGAAGATTGAAGCTATCTGAATCCACCATTTGAGAGGAGGAGACTTCTGTAGACAAGCTGGTTGAAGCAGCAGACAAGGATGGATACCAGGGTAAGGCTAAAACTGGGGGTGCCTTGGGTACAGAGAAAGGTGAGGAGACACGGGGAAAGAAAAGCTGATGAATGGTTCTGAAAAAGAATAAAGGAAGAAAAGCTATCTTAAACAGAGGAGTGATTCTGACTGGGTCAAAATCAGGAGAGGGAAAGACACAGGAGAGTCTTTCACAAAGAGACAAACGAGTGACTCTTATTTGAATAGGAGGGGGAAGAGGTTGATTGGCTAAGACAGATGGAGGTAGGGGTAAGAGAGAGTCTATGTGAGAAAAGAATGAATTAGACCCTGTGACTAAAAGAAAAAAGTATCTAGACCTAGAGGGTAACATTACAACAGAGGCAGGATAGTGAGATCCTTCCAATGTTCTAATGAACAAAACAATAGGGGGATAAAAGAAAATCTCCCTACATGGGTTCAGAATGTGAGGTGGAGGAGAAGGGATGACAGATAAGTGAGATACACTTGCATTCATCAGAGATTGCAAATCACTCACAAACAGTCTAGATGATATGCCAGATTGTTCTCTGGGAGTTGAGTCCCTGTGAACAACTGTGTACTGACATACATCAGACACGACATCAAAAGATGTTTGAGTGGGGTGAGAGGAGACAAGTGAATGAAAAGGGGAGGCAACAGATAAAGGGTTGACAAAAAGGGCAGAGGGGGAAGAAACAACAGAATCTGGAATACCTAGGTGAAGGGGAGAGGATGGTGCAGAAGGAAAGGTGAAGAGCTGATCTTCCAAGAGTCTTGCTTTCTTCCTTGAAGGTGACAGAGAAGCATCTTCATGATGACCAACTGTCTGTGTTCCAGCAGACAGGTCAGCAGAGGTTGCAGTAGCAGCAACAGCAGCAGGCTCTTCTGCAGGGACTGCTTCCCTTTCAGCAACAACCACCACAGGCATAGGGTAGCCTGACCTTCATTTTCTGGGAATGATTCCCAGATCAAGAGGTTTGATCTCCCTAGGCTTTTCTGAGGGTGGAGATGTCTGCTCCCCCTGAGCAGGTGCTTCCTCTTTACTAGGCTCAGACTCCACTTGTCTGACCTTGGTAAAGGTCTTCACCAGTCTTCTCCTCTTGGTAGGTTGTGCAGAAACCACACCAGATTTTCTAGCCTCACTGGTCTTCCGCTTGGGAGAGGGCTTCTTCAGCTTGAATCTGAGAGGCTCAACTATCTCAGCAGATCCTTCAGAAGCTGTGGGTTCCTCAGGCCTCTGATCCTGTCTGGCAACCTTTCCAGTAGGTTTCCATATTTTCTCAGAGATTGGAAACTCTGATTCACCAGTGGAATCAGCAGGTTCTTCTGCCTTTTTCCTTCTGCTTCTGCTTAACAGCAGGCTTCTTCTTCTTCTTCTTATCTTCTTCTTCATCCTCCAGAGGGATTCCTTCAATCCCCATCATAGACAAGACCTTCTTGTCTATGGGCAGAGCCATGTCCACAAAGTGGACATCAGTTGGAACAAATATCTTGTTCCTAAAAACCCTTGTCAGCAGCATTCCATAAGGGTAGGAAGGCATGTTTGTCCTTCTGATCAGAGACTCAAGATACATGTAGATGAGATCATTGATGTCTATCTTGATTTTGTGAATCAAGTGGTACAGAGCAAATCTATCCAACTTGGTCACATTGTCTCATGATCCTTTTCTGGGCATCACACACTCCAGAAGCAGCTTGTGCAAGAACCTGCACTTGGGCACCATGCTGACAGGCTTCTTGTTCTCAGGGTTGGGAACTCCATATATGGCAATATTGACACTTTCAGTTCCTACCTGATCTTCCCAGTCAGGTCTGAAAGAAGTTCCAATCCTTGGGCATCTGGTTGCCAATTCCAGAGAGCTAATAGGAAACTGGAGAGTCACATCAGCTGACATTTGAGCCTTGAAGCTCTTGGTTCCATCAACCACATTGGTGATGACCACATCATTTCTCCAGAAGTCTCTAACAAGCTTGGGATGGACCAGCTCCTTGATATCAAAGAAGGCTGTCCACTTAGAGTATTCCAACTCTTCAGTGACATCCATTCCCCATTTCTTCATCTGTTGAAGATCAACAGTCTTTCCTGGAAGAATCTTTTCAACGTCAGCTATTCTCATTTCATATTTCTCAGCAATCTCTTTTGGAGACAAACGCTTTGAAGATGCCATTTTTCAGAGAAGAGAGAATGAGAGTTTTGGAAGAGAGAAGGGTTTGAACGAGATGAAGACGAAGACGAAAAGACTTAGGGCTTTTGAGAAGGATAAAGTTTGAAACTTTCTGAAGATTTGCCTTTTAAAGCAGTAAAAGCAGGAGAGAGAAAAAGACATTTTTAATTAAGGATGGCACGATTTATGTGGTGAACTGTAGCGCCCACTTAAGACATAATGAAAACATGGTTTCGAGGTAAAAACTGCCATGTTCATGATTAGCTTCAGATTAACAAATGGTATTAAATAAATAAATAAATAAAAACTATTTTAATAAAACTGTTGAGTTTCAGCATAGTGACTCAGCAGAGTCAGACAGGTGATCACAGACAGTTCAAAACTTAGACATTTTATTCAACAATACAATGCATGTTTAAATTATCTCTAATAAATAAAAATCTTTCTTCTGCTAAAGGCTTAGTGAAGATATCAGCCCATTGATTTTCAGTTTTAACAAACTTAATATCAAAGATACCTTTCTGAACATAATCTCTAATGAAGTGATGTTTGATTTCTATATGCTTAGCCTTAGAATGCTGAATTGGATTTTTAGTTAAGCAGATAGCACTAGAATTATCACACCATACAGATATATTATGCTAAAAAATAGAGTAATCCTCAAGTTGATGTTTTACCCATAAGAGTTGAGAGCAACAACTAGCAGCTGAGATATATTCTGCTTCAGCAGTAGATAGAGCAATAGTTGTCTGCCTTTTGCTTGACCAAGAGACTAAATTTGCTCCAATGAAGTGGCATCCTCCACTGGTGCTTTTTCTTTCTATTCTGTCTCCAGCAAAGTCAGCATCACAGAATCCCACTAATCTGTATTCTTTAGTTCTTAAATACAGCAAACCAAGATTAGTAGTACCAAGCAAATATCTAAATATTCTCTTAACAGCTTTAAGATGAGATTCTCTTGGGTCAGATTGAAATCTAGCACACATGCAGACACTAAATTGAATATCAGGTCTGCTTGAGGTTAAGTACAGTAAAGATCCAATCATACCTCTGTAGACAGTTTGGCCTACCTTTTTACCTTCATCATCTTTACTTAGTTTTGCATTGGTTTCCATAGGAGTTTTCATAAGTTTAGCACTTTCCATTTTGTATTTCTTGAGCATTTCCTTGATATACTTTTGTTGATGGATGTAGATTCCATCACTTGTTTGTTTGATTTGTAGACCAAGGAAGAACTTCAATTCTCCCATCATGCTCATCTCAAATTCTGCTAGCATCAGCTTTGAAAAATCCTTGCACAGCTTTTCATTAGTTGCTCCAAAAATAATATCATCAACATATATTTGGACTATAATGAAATTTTCTTTAGAGCTTTTCTTAAACAGAGTAGTATCTACTTGACCTCTTGTAAAACCATTATGCATGAGAAAAGAGCTTAGTCTATCATACCATGCCCTAGGTGCTTGCTTCAAACCATATAGTGCCTTTTTAAGTTTAAAAACATGATCTGGTTTATCAGTATCTTCAAAATCATGGGGTTGTTTAACATAAACTTCTTCTTCAATTATTCCATTGAGAAAAGCACTTTTCACATCCATTTGAAAAAGAGTGATTTGGTGTTGTGCAGCATATGACATCAGTATGCGAATAGCTTCTATTCTAGCTACAGGTGCAAAGGTTTCAGTATAGTCAATACCTTCTTGTTGGTTATAGCCTTGAGCTACTAACCTTGCCTTGTTTCTGACAACTTTGCCATCTTCATCTAACTTGTTTCTGAAGACCCATCTTGTTCCAATGACAGACTTGTTTTGGGGTTTGGAGACTAGTGTCCAAACATCATTTCTGGTGAACTGGTTGAGTTCTTCTTGCATAGCAAGAATCCAGATTTCATCATCAAGAGCTTCTTCAATGTGTTTTGGCTCTATTTCTGACATAAAGGCCACATTGCTTGATTCTCTTAAAGTAGATCTGGTTCTTACTCCTTCTGAGGGATGTCCAATAATGAGATCCTTAGGATGATGAGTTTTGAATTTCCAGTCTCTTTCAAGAGGATGTTGACTTGTCTGTTGACTTGTCTGCTCCACTTGTCTGTCTGGTTCTGCTTCAGGTTCTGATTTGGTTAAGTCAGGTTGTTGATCTTCTGACTTGTTTATATCAAGACCTGCAAGATCATCTTCTAGATCTGACAATTCATTATCAGTCTTTAAGTTATCATTAAATTTGACATGAACAGATTCTTCAATAACAGATGTTCTGGAATTGTAAATTCTAAAAGCTTTAGACATTTCAGAGTATCCCAAAAAGATACCTTTGTCTGTCTTAGAGTCAAACTTTCCAAGTTGATCCTTGGTATTTAAGATGAAGCATTCACATCCAAATGCATGAAAGTAAGAAATGTTGGGGCTTTTTCCTTTCCACAGTTCATAGGGAGTCTTCTTTAGAAAAGGCCTAATGAGTATTCTGTTTTGTACATAACAGGCTGTGTTTACTGCTTCTACCCAGAAGTACTTAGGGAGATTATTCTCATTTAGCATAGATCTAGCCATCTCTTGCAGAGATCTGTTCTTTCTCTCAACCACTCCATTTTGTTGAGGAGTTCTAGGTGCAGAGAAATTGTGAGAGATCCCATTCTCCTCACAGAACTAACTAAACTGCTCATTTTCAAATTCTCCCCCATGGTCACTTCTAAGAGTAGAAATGCAGAAACCCTGCTCATTTTGTACTCTTTTACAGAATACTGAGAAAGCCTTAAAAGACTCATCCTTGTGGGTTAAGAAGAGTACCCATGTATATCTAGAATAGTCATCAACTATGACAAATCCATATTTCCATCCAACTAAGCTAGCAACACTAACTGGTCCAAATAGATCCATGTGTAACAACTGAAGAGGTCAAGAGGTTGATACTTGGTTTTTAGATTTGAAACTTGATTTTATTTATTTACCTCTCTGACATGCATCACACAAAACATCTTTCTTAAAACTAATATCAGGCAATCCTCTCACAAGGTTATCCCTTTTTAGTTTTGAAATTAATTTCATACTAGCATGTCCTAGTTTCTTGTGCCACAACCATCTTTCATCCTCTTTAGACATCAGACAGGTTACACTTTGATCTGAGAGATCAGTCAGTTCAATCTTATACAGATTTTGTTGCCTTTTAGCTGAAAAGAGAGTTTTTCCACTTAGATCTTTAACTATACATAAATCTTTGGTAAAGGAGACATCAAATCCACTGTCACATAATTGACTTATGCTAAGCAAATTGTGTTTTAATCCTTTAACCATAAGAACATTTGATATAGAGGGAAGAGGAGGTTTACCACCAATAGTACCAATTCCTATAACCTTCCCTTTTTGATTTCCACCAAATGCCACATGTCCTCCTTTCTTAAGTTGGAGGTCTAGGAACATAGACCTTTCTCCTGTCATGTGTCGCGAGCAGCCACTGTCCAGGTACCAGCAGTGGTGTTTTCTTTGTGCTGTTGAGGACATCTGCAACAGAGATTATTTGATCTTTAGGTACCCATAGTTTTCTGAGTCCTTTTCTGTTAGTTCTAGGAGTCTGTGAAGACTTCCTTCTTTTCTTATGAAGACACTTAGACATAACATGTCCAGTCTTTCCACAGAAATTACAGACAGGTATGGATTTAATAGAAGTAGATGTAGTAGATACTTTAGAGTGCTTAGTTGATACTTTATGATGTATCTGATGGACATATCCTATACCTTCTTTGTTAAGGGAGTGCCTCTGACAGCCAAGCAGCTTGGTCAGATTTTCTCTACCATTAACAAATTTGGCAAGATCAGAAGTGAGCTCTTCCACTTTCTGTTGAAGTTTTTCAACTTCTTCATACTGTGATGTATCACTAGAGATCTTAGCTTCATTAGACTTTTCAGTCTTCAGCTCACTGTTCTCCTTGGCAAATTTCTCACACTCTAGAGATTTCTGTTTATGCTCACTGAGGAGCTTAACATGATCTCTCTTGAGAGATTTGAAAGCCTTAGATAAACAGTTGGATTCCTCCAACAATTCTTCATAGGCATCAAGTAATTCCTCATAATCAGAATTTACCTCATTATCTGAATCAGAGTCCCTCTGTTTCCTCATCAGAAGATGTTGACTCTAGATCTTCCCAAGTAGCTATCATTCCTTTCTTCTTCTTTTTGAAGAACTTCTTAAACGGGGCTTTCTTGAGTTGAGGACATTCTGCTTTGATGTGACCTGGTTTCTTGCACTCATAGCAGACAATTGAGTTCTTGTCTGTTGAAGTGGAATCTTTGAAGTTCTTGTCCTTGTTGAATCTTCTGAATGGCTTATCTTTTCTGAACTTCTTTTTCTGTAAGAGAAGCTTTATCTTTCTGGTTAGGAGAGATAGTTCTTCATCACTTTCAGAATCCTCAGGTTCAGACAGGTCAGCATCACTGGATGACTCGTCTGCTTTCAAAGCTTTAGAAGCTTTGGAAGACTTTTGATCAGCCTTCAGAGCAATTGACTTGCCCTTCTTTGTTGAGACTTCATCTCCAAG
Source organism: Echinosophora koreensis (assembly GCA_035048595.1). Classification (NCBI taxonomy): domain Eukaryota; kingdom Viridiplantae; phylum Streptophyta; class Magnoliopsida; order Fabales; family Fabaceae; genus Echinosophora; species Echinosophora koreensis. The sequence continues at coordinate 1,040,454 of JAPCYP010000011.1, forward strand.
TTCTTGCTCATGAACAGTAAGTGTTCCAAGGAGTTCATCCATAGTCAAGGTGGTAAGATCTTTGGCTTGAGAGATAGCAGTTACCAGAGGTCTCCACTGCTTAGGCAGGCTCCTAAGTATCTTTCCAACCTTCTCAGCATTAGAGTAAACTTTGCCAAGAGACTTTAGACCATTGATGATAGTTTGAAATCTCCCTATCATTTGAGCAACAGATTCTCCTTCCTCCATGAGAAACAGTTCATACTTTCTGACAAGTATGACAATTTTTGATTCTTTGACTTTGGTTGTTCCTTCATGTGTGACAGCTAAGGTGTCCCATATTTCTTTGGCAGAATCACAGGCACAGACCTTTTCAAACTCATCAGGACTGAGAGCACAAATAATGTTGTATCTGGCTTTGTGATTCAGCTCCCACTTTGCCTTTTCTGCAGGAGTCCACTGAGCTTTTGGCTTGTCAGTGTTGTCATCATTCTTAGGAATGAAAGGACCATCTGTGATGACATCCCAGAGATCAGAGTTTGTAGATAGAATGAACCATTGAAATCTATCTTTCCAATAGTTGTAGTTTTCTCCATTGAAGAATGAAGGTCTGGTTAAGGAGGCTCCTTCAGTTTGGTGACTTCCACTAGCTCCAGCAGTCATGTCTATTCTTCAGGATCTTTTACCTCTACACTGTTAGATGCTCAACCCAGAGGCTGAGCTCTGATACCAACTGAAATAGACAACTATAAACACGAGAAGGGGGGTTGAATTGTGTTTATCAGAAATTAAAGTAAAGTTAAAAACTTTTTGCATGCAAAAGGTCACCTGTCTGTTGTAGTTTTCTCAGAAAACAACACATGTATAGATGAAAAACAGACTTGATAAAACAGTTTTAACCCCTTAGTTAGAAAGCAGATGATATATAATCAAAACAACTAAAGAGATTAAGGGAAGAGAGATTAACACAGAGATTTATCCTGGTTCACTCTTTAACACAAAGAGCTACGTCCAGTCCTTGGCAGCACCAAGATTTATCCACTATAACTGATCAGGTTACAGACTCCAAGTATTGTTTGCACACCTAGCCTCTTCAGGCTCCAACACAAGTATTCTTTGCACACACCTAGCCTCTTCAGGCTCACTCAGATTTGTTTGAGAGTTTGGTTTGTAATAAATACACTTACAGACAGATAGATCTTTCACTAACACTCAGAGAGTGGTTTAAATGTAAAGCTTAGGAATGTCTGCGTAATAACTTCAAATGATTGAAGAATACAGAGTGAATAAATGAACAGAGTAATGGCTCTTTAATGCTTTGTAAACTCTGATGATGTTCATCTTCAATGACTTCTGTATTTATAGCCTTCAAACATTTAATATCCGTTAGAGACATTCCTTGCAACGATGGCTTCAAGCAGAGCTTCATTAAATACAATAGAGTCGTTCTGGGCAGCCATTAATGCAATGAAGACGTTGGTTGTACTCTAACATGAGGGATAATAGCTTTATGCATCGTGTAGAAGCCAACTCAGAGTTATGCAGAGTGCTTTTGTACTTTTGTAGAGTACATTTCCCTTTCTGTGTAATAACTGAAAGTACTAGGGAATAAAGCATGTTGGAAACATTCTTTAACTAGAAGTTTGTCTCTGACTTCCTAGGTTGCTTGAGAGAGAGCACTTCTGAGTTTCTTGATAAGCGTGAGAGAGAGTTCTCAGAGTATTCTTCATGAGGGGACAGCTTGCAAAAGCTTCCTGTACTTCGAGTTCTTTAACAAAGAACCATAGACAAGTTGAAGTGTTAGAGCAGAGACAGGTTGTAAACCAGTTTGCACATATTCAACAATCCTAGTCAGCAGACAGGTTGACTTTTTGGCTTATACGGACAGGTTGATACTTAGGTAGACAGACAGGTGAGTTTTGTAATCTTCTGATCTGTACACTAAGTAGATAGGTTAGCAACCACAAAGTAGGTTAATTAAATCATTAACCAATGTTTAGTTTTCATCAAAACTTAGGGAAATGCACACAGACATTTTAGAGACTTAACAAAATGGACTTAAGCATTTTCGTCATCAATTCCTGCACACAAACACCACAAAACCACCTTACCCGTTCCAAAGAAAAAACAAACAAATAACAAAAAATAAAATGCCTAACCTACATGAAAATGCATGCAAAATGATGAAGAATTATGAGGTGAAAACACACTCATCAAACTACCCCAAGCTTAAGATTTTGCTTGTCCTCAAGCAATAACCAAGGCCAGACAAGATAAACAATCAGAGCATGGATAGTGAACCAACACTACAAAAAAAAACGGTATTACCGATGGCCAAAAGCCATCGGAAATGACAAAAGTCGTCGAAAAACAGCATTTCCGACGGACGGTATTCGGTTGGTACTAGACGCATAGGAAACGATTTCCGACGGACGGGCAAAATCTGTCGGTAATTTCCGACGGAAAAAGCCGTCTGAAAATGTTGGGTTGTTTTGAGTGTTTATTGACGGCAACTTCCGTCGGAAATGATTATTTTTTTTTAAATTATTAATTATTATTATTTTTTAAATATAAATTTTTTTAGTATTTATTGTTATTTGATTTATTACAATTAATATATTATATTATTAATTTGAAACCAAAATTGAAATTACAAATAAATTTAAAAAGACATTTAAATTAACATAAAAACATAAATATTTCATATATAAAATATCTGTGTATCTACAAAACACAACTAAATATAAAACTATCCTAATAATCATCATAATAACTGTCATCGTCATCCTGTCGGGGGGAGTTCACTGGCGTCAGCTGACCATCATGATGCGGACTAGAAGACACACCAGCATCATGCGGCTGTGGTGGTGGCACGGTAGAAGTAGTGGAGGGCTGGCCGGCATGGATGACATCCTGTATAGCGTTGCGCCTCTCTGGTGGATGCAAATCGAGCAGAGAGGTCATCACCGTAGACCATGTCTCCATCTACTGCTGCCTGAGATCTGCCCGCTGCTGCATGCGCTCTGCAGTCTGCTCCTGCTCCTGCACCTCCTGCCTCAGCTGTCGCACCTCCTTCGTGTCCTATGAACCGGAAGAGGTAGACTCCCGAATAGTCAAGCTCGGCGTCGACCCCCGAGTGATGGAACGAGCTAAAGTCGCGGTCCCGTAAATCCGCCCCTTCTTCTTCCCACCCGCCACATCCATCCAGACCTGAGTCTGTAATCGCTCAACCTCGGGGTCCAGCTGGGAAGGATCCGAGGCACCAAAGCAAGAGGCAACCTCAGACGCTACCTGACTGAACCTGGTATCGTAATCCTCCTGCGTCAATACATTACAAAATGTATATTATTAAACTATACTAATAAAAAGATACATTAAATATAAAAAGACACTTTAGCTCACCACTGTCTGCCTCGACCTCTCATCAACAAACTCGCATGTGTTCGAGCGAATATGCGTATGCTCAAAGACCATGGGGACATCAACAGACTGGGGAAGCTCTCCAGCCTGCAACCGACACAAGAATAAAAGCAATTAATTATAATATAAATTTTGAATAATAAGATATAGTTTATAAATAAAATTTATAAGTGGATACCATGTTCATGGCATGCTGCATGTGGCTAATCGAGCCACCAGTATGCATGCTCCCACCCTTCTCGGAGGCCCGATTCCTCTTCACTTGCTCACACTTCGCCCTGTACTCTGGAGTGTCCCAGGGCGCACATAGCCGGGCCCAAATCTTGGGGCCGATGTAATCCGGACGCTCCCGACTATCCCTAGCCTCTCGGAGCATGTCCCTCAGTCGAGCAGAAGCTCTGTCGTAAAAAATGGCACGTATCTGAGCGGTATGCTCCGGCAACCAGCGCACAAGGGCCTATTAACAAAGAAAAAATATTAATAACATAATACAAAAAGATATATAAAACACGTGAAAAATAAAAACAAAAATAATAAATGACTTACCTCGAATTATGTGAAGATACGATCCCGGAACTCTTTCGGGATCGTCCCAATGATGGCCAGAAGCGAGGAAACTGTGCCTTGAGGGCGTAGGTAACGTGCTTCGATCCCACCTAGTCCACGCTCTCCGATACGCCATGATTAGCTAATCGTCTCACCTTTGATTAATATTTATTTAATTACCTTTACACATAATTTATATTAATTATCACAAAATTTAAGTAAATAAAAAGTTAACAATAAACTAAGTAATTTCCAAATTTCACTTGAACAACATAATTTCTCAAACATATTTAACAACATAAACAATTTAAAACAAATTTAAGTAAATAAAAATTTAACAATAAAATACGTAATTTCCAAATTTGACTTAAACAACATAATTTCCCAAACAAACTAGCTAGACAGTACACCACATAATTTTATACAAACTGCATAATTTCACAAATATTAAAAACTATCTGATTTTCTAACTAATTAACAATAAAAACAACTCAAAAGTAATTGAAAAAAAAAATATGAACCTGAGAGTGTAGTTGCCTACTGACAGTGGTGGTTGCTGCCGCGGTGGTGGTGGTGGTGACCCTCTGCCTTCAACAAAAAATAGGGACAGTGTCAAATGTAACCAAAATAGTACAGTGAAATAATGAAAAAAAAAAATTAAACAAAAAATCAACAATTACAAACCTGTGGCAGTGCTGGGAGTGGAAATGGGTGGCTGCTCAAGCACGGCGGAGCGAGGGTGTGGCAGCGCGGCGGAGTAGGGAGAGGTAGAGGGATAGGGAGAAGGAGAGGGAGAGAGAAAAAAGGTAGAAGGACGGCTTGGGTGGTGGCGGCGGACCGGTGGTGGCTTGCGGTGGTCACAGTGGCGGACGGTGCGCACGACTGAGAGAAAAAAAGGAGAGGGAGAATGAGAGGGAGAGAAATAGAGAAGGAGAAGGAGAGGGCGACGATCACGGTGGTGCTTCCGGTGGTCGCGGTGGCTTGCGGTGGTCACGGGGCAGAAGGCGCGGCTGAGAGAAGAGAGGGAGAGGTCTGGTGGTGAGAGAACGCAGAAGAGGAAAGTGGGAGGAAGAGGGTGGGAGCTGTAACATAAGCGCGGGATTTCCGATGAACCGTTAAACGTTTCCGACGGTCTAAGCCGTCGAAAATTCAAATTTTAAATTACCGACGGATAAGCCGTCGGTAATAACCCTAATTTTTCCGATGGAAAACCCGTCGAAAATTGTTGTCTCCTTTTCCGAATGCTTTTGCGACGGACTTCTCGTCGAAAAACACTAGCGCCAAAATTTTGTCATTCCCTCCAGAGTTATCGACGGACTTTGCGACGGAAATTCCCTCGGAACAGGTTACCGACGACCATTCCGTCGGTAATTTTGCAAACTATTCACATTCTTCGTTTCCGACGGCTTTTTCCGTCGGAAACCTTAACATTTCCGACGGACATGGTGTCCGTAGGAAAATTTCCATCGGTAATTAACAGTTTTCTTATAGTGCAAGAACCAAAGTAACAAATCCAAGTAACAGGCATATCCAAATAAATAAACAAGAGACAATCAATTTCTAGTCCAATTAGAAGCTTAGGTTCCCTAAATTTATGTCTCTCACTAATTTGGGCACTCTTCTCACCTCACTCAAGTGTTTAGGGACATATGACAATTCGCTCAATTTCCTCGAGGATAGTACCCTACCATAAGCTTGACTATTAACCAAAATCTCTACTTTATTAATGAAAACACATAAGAATCAAGAAGTCTTTCATTTTAGTTGTAATGGGGCCATGGGATTAATCGTTAGGTGGGGAAACCAAGAAAAGGAAAATTCAAGAAGGCTAAACAAAATATCAAACAATGCAAAGCAAGACAACCTTCTAAAATACCTTTTTGGGCTTTAATTCACTTTTCCACATTTCTTTCTTCTTCTTTTTTTATTTTATTTCTCACTTTCTTTTTCTTATCCCCTTCTCCATTTTTTGTTTATTTCTTTTTTTTAACTTTTTCATCAATTTGGAGAATGAGAGATTTCCAACTCAAGAGAATTAAATTTTTTTTTTTCATCCCACAACTTTTCAAACTACCTTCTTACCCTTTTTGCAATACTTTAAAAAGTGTCATATCATGCATCATTTATCAAAACACAATCAAGGTACCAAGAAAAGCATTTTTTTTTAACCTCAAAATTGGGCAACTAAAGGGTAGCATTCAATCATTCAAAGCTCAGAAGGCCGGAAAAATACCTAGTGCCTCAATCATTTTCAAATATGTTTTCAAAAATTTCTAAGTTTCAAAACGGTTTCAAGTCAAGTTCTAGAGAATACAAGCCAAGAGGAATAAAACATTCAATCACAAAGAATGGGGCCAATTTAGTGAGTACCCCTTTTAGGCTCAAGATCTCACATTTAGTAGTTTATAATTAATGAGAAACACAAATTCAAGGAACCACATGCTAATTAACAACCATCAAAAGATCATATTTAGCATTTTAATTTTTTTAGCCTATCACAAGAATACAAAAATTGGGTTAAAAAATTCACCGTCTTAATTCATTTGGCACAAAATTCTCACAATAGGATGCATACTCTAAGCAAGGGGCAATCTAATGATATGATCATGCAAAAACTACGTCTAAAATGAATGCAACATGAAAAATGCAATATGCAAAAATACCCCTACCCCAAGCTTAAAAACTTACATTGTCCCCAATGTAAATAATCAAGTCGGAGATAGGAGAAAATGGAATAACTCACTATGGCGGAGGTGGGTCCTGGCTTAGATGCCAGTCATAGAGATGCTGGAGCAAAATCCTCTGGTTCACGCCCGTGAAGTGTGTCATGGCTAGGGCGTGATTGATTCTAACTTTTGCTTCTCTGCCCCTTTTTTTTTCCAACCTGCAAATAAACTTGGCAAAACCATCGATAGGTGATCTTTCTCCTCTAAACTTCTCAATTTATTCAAAACAAATAAAAATAAAAAACAAAATAGCAAGGGAAAGAAAACTTGGGTTGCCTCCCAAGAAGTGCTTATTTACGGTCTTAAGCTTGACCATACTCCCTTCAATCAACCAGGATCAACTGAGCCTGGAAGTGAAAGAACACCTCTCTTCCAAGGAAGTCCTTCAAAGAGCCTATATTGTTCATATGGCCACATGCGCTTTCGCTTTGCTCTTTTCACTCTGAATCTCATGGCCTTACTTCCTCCAGGCGGAAGTTTTAACTCCACATGTTGAGCAACTACTGGTTCATTTTTATTTGGTGCATCATTTGTCATGCAAAGTTTGGGAGTTGCTTCCATGTTAAGCTCTTCCTTCACCTTTGGAGGCATTATCTCAATCCTGCACACATGATTCTCAAAAGGAGGTTTGTTATATGAGTTAGTCAAATCAAAATCCACCCTACCTTCCTCTACATTCAGAGAGAGCTTACCATTTTTTTAAATCTATTATTGCTCCAGTTGTGGCCAAGAATGGACTTCCAAGAATGATAGAGAATTTAGAATTACCGTTCATATCCAACACAATGAAATCGGTAGGAATGAAAAAATTCCCTACCTTTATGGGGACATTCTCTAGTATGCCTAGAGGAGTTTTAGTTGAGCCATCCGCAAATTGTAAAGAGAACTTGGATGGCCTCAATTCCTTTATTCCTAACCTCTCAAAGATGGTAAGCAGCATCAAACTCGCACGTCACATTAGGCATGGTCTATTTTCACTTCTCCAATTGAGCAAGCAATGGAGAAACTTCCTGGATATTTTATTTTAGGAGGCATTAATAGTTTTTATCATTTCGTCATGCTCCTCAATTAAGCTCTTAGTCTCTTTTTCTACGTGCTTTTTCTTGACTAGCCTTTGTGGGAAAGGTATTGGGGGTTGGTAAGGTGGTGGAGGGACATACTATGGTTCTATCTCTTCTTGTTCACTCATGTCCACCTCACATTCCACATCCTTTTCAACTACCCCAAGCTTATCATCCCTCAAGTATATAGCATTACAGTGCTCATTGGGATTAACTTCTGGTTGTCCCGGAAACATACCCTTAGTCTAGAAGATGTACCAGATTGTTGGGCAATCTGAGTTTCTAACATCTTATTATGGATGGCTAAGTTATCTACCTTAGATGTTAACTCCTTTATTGCCTCATTGACTGCCCTACCTTATTGCCTAAACTCTTCATTTTGCTTTGTTTGAGTTTCAACAAAATTTTCCAAAAGAGACTCAAGTTTAGACTTTTGTACCTGAGGATACCCAGATGCGGGTTTCTAATTACCTTGGCCTTCTTGGGATTCGTGGTTCAACATGTTGTTGTAGTTCCCGTAGGAGAGATAAGGGCTATTCTTCCTCCCTTGGTTATAAGAATTTGGGGGAACATAGTTTGGCAACTTCGTGTTCATGTCATAAAATTTGTGACATGAATTCACTTGTTCACCTGAAGCGCCTTTTGCAGGAGCACTCCCATGTGGGCACTCTATGAAGTCGTGTCCTTGCATTCCACAAATCTCACAAGCAACATTAGTAGCACTTATTGAACTCACATTAGATTTTTCAAACTTATCAAAACGCTTACTCAATGAATCAAATTTAGACAAAATCAATTCCGTACCACCTACATCGAACTTAACTCCCGAAAGCTTTTTCTGGTTATTACCTCTTTCTGAACCCCATTTGTGATAGTTGGTGGCTACGTTTTCAATGATATTGAACGCTTCAGTCAGTGGTCTATTCATAAATGCTTCACCAGCTGTGGAGTCAAGTGACACCTTCGAAGAGTAATCCAATCCGTTGCAGAAGGTATGCACTAACAACCACTTCTCGAGCCCATGATGTGGGCAAGACTCTAGCAATCCCTTGTAACGATCCCAAGCTTCGGATAAGCATTATCCATCCTTTTGGAAGAAGCCGGTGATCTGAGTTCATAGGTAAGCGGTCTTGGATGGTGGAAAGAATTTTTCCAAGAATGCCTGCTCCAGTTGGTTCCATGTTGATAAGGTATTAGCAGGCACTGACTTCAACCAAGCTCTTACTTTTCCATTCAGAGAGGAGGGGAATAACCTCAAGCGGATAGCATCAACTGGAGTACCTTGAATCCTAGTTGTATCGCAAAATTCGAAGAATATCTCCACATGATCAGTTGGGTCTTCTGAGGGTGATCCTCCAAACTGATGTTGCCTAATCATGCCAATTAACTGGGGCAGAATTGTGTAGTTCTCTGCCTCAATTTCTGGCCTAGCAATCCCAGTTCGCAAACCCTAGCATTTGGGGCTGCGTAGTCCTTCAGCAGTTTGGTATCAAATTGATCGGTCATGAGTGGAATGGGGATCAACTTTTCTCTCGTTCTTTGCCTTTGTAGTCTTCTACGTCTATGAAAAGTCCTTTCAATCTCGGGACCAACTTCAATAAGAGTTCCAAGACTTTGGGATCTTCGCATAAAAGAGAAAAATCACCTGCAAAAAGAGAGATAGATACACTAGAAAAAAAATATTCAGAAAAATCAATTAAAAATTAAATTGAAATTCAAGAAAGCACAGTCCCCGGCAACGGCACCAAAAACTTGATAGCGTGAATCCGCAAGTGTACGGCTTCGTCGTCAAGTAATAAAAAGATCGAACCCACAGAGACCGTGATCTTAAACAACAATTAATTATTAAATCAATTAAACTAAACAAGGAAAGATTTGGTTTTTAAAATAAGAATCAAGTATCAAATCAAGTATTAAAAATCACAATCAAACAGAATCGAAAAGTAAATCAAATCGGTTGTTTTTTAAATCAAAGGAGATTTCCTGGAATTGGGTTACCAACAAGACTGCTTATGCTACTAAATTGACTACCCCTCTTGTTAATTATCAAAATGCTTTGAAGGTGAATTTATCCTAATAAAGTTAATGTTCCTTCTCGAGATACAAGAACCGTGCCCAATTAAACCAACCCCTACTCTCGTGGTAATTGTATTTAAATTGAACCCATTAAGGTTTGTGACAATTCAATGAACCCTCAAAGGACCGCTTCTAACTCTCATGATTTAAGTCCTAAGTTCAATTCTTATGGATCCAATACCTAGGTTAACTTCTCAGTTCCTCCCTAGAATATCTAAGACATGCAAATAGTTGATCAATCAATTCACATGGATGAAGCACAATAAGAATTAAATCAAAAGCAAATTGAATTTAACAAAAGGGAAAAGATCAATTCATAACATAAAACAAGTCTTGGGCATAGCCCCAATTCCTAGAAATAAGACGACTACTCAAGCATTGCCATAGTGATAGCAATCTTGATTAACTAGAACATAAAAATCCTAAGAGAAGAATTGGAAAAGAAGAGAAATCCTAAATTAAACCTAAGGTAGCAGCTCAGATCCCCTATTTTCGAGCCTAATTGCCCTATTTATAGTGTAGGTTAACTTGGTATTAAAGCAATTACAAATCAGATCAAAAACATATCCCAAAATCCCGGATTTTATGCGTCATGGCCGTGACGGCTGTCAGGGCCAGGCCATGACAGCTTCTGCTTTGTGAATTCTTGCGTTGATTGACCTGTCACGGCCGTGATGGCTGTCACGGCCAGGCCATGACAGCTTCTGATTTTTGCTTCCTTTCTTTTTTCTTCATTCTACCCGATCATGGCCATGATGGCCATCACCCCCAGGTCGTGATGGCTTCTGCCTTGCTTATTTTTCATGCTTTTCAAGTCCCATCTTCAAGCAAACTCCGAATCAAATGGACTTAAGCATTTTCAACATCAATTCCTGCACACAAAAACCACAAAACCACCTTACCAGTTCCAGAGGAAAAATTAACAAATAACAAAAAATAAAATGCCTAATCTATACGAAAATGCATTCAAAATGATGAAGAATTATGAGGTGAAAACACACTCATCAAAAGGAACAGAGAATTCAATGTAGACTAGGATCATCAATTATGCCAAGTTCTCTATGGATATAAAAGAAATTTTTCCTAGCTAAGGGTTTAGTAAAAATATATGCCAATTGTTTATCAATCTCTACAAATTCCATTATGCAATCTCCTTTTTGTATGTGATCTCTTATGAAGTGGTGTCGTATTTCTATGTGTTTGGTTCTTGAATGTTGGATAGGATTTTTAGAAATATTTATAGCACTTGTATTATCACATCTAATGGGTATGTTGGTTTGTTTAATACCGAAGTCTAAAAGTTGTTGTTGCATCCAAAGAATTTGAGCGCAACAACTACCGGCGACTACATACTCGGTCTCGGCAGTTGATAAGGCTACACTAACTTGTTTTTTGCTAAACCAAGAAACAAGTGAGTGAACAAAAATGTGATAAGTGTCACTTGTGCTTTTTCTATCCAACTTACATCCGGCAAAATCGGCATCAGAATATCCAATTAAAGTACAACTAGAACCTTTAGGATACCATAACCCCACATTAATTGTTCCAGCTAAATATTTTAAAATTCTTTTATCTGTTGTTAAATGTGATTCTTTTGGGTTTGCTTGGTAACGTGCACATATACATACGCTAAACATGATATCGGGACTACTTGCAGTTAAATATAAAAGGGATCCGATCATACCTCAATACTTAGTTATGTCTACGGGCTTACCACTTTCATCTTTATCTAGGAAGCATGATGTTCCCATTGGTGTTATAGCATGCTTTGCATTTTCCATTCCAAAGCATTTAAGCAACTCCTTGTAATATTTTGCTTGATTAATGAATATCCCATGAGGACTTTGCTTTATTTGTAATCCGAGGAAGAAGGTCAACTCTCCCATCATTGACTTTTCGAATTCGCTTTGCATTCGTTTGGAAAACTCTCTACACAAACTATCGTTAGTGGCACCAAAAATAATATCATCAACATATATTTGCACAATCAAGATATCTTTGTTTTTCCTTTTAATGAAGAGTGTTGTGTCAACCTTCCCTCTATTGAAACCCTTTTCAAGTAAAAATTTGCTAAGTCTCTCATACCAAGCTCTTGGAGCTTGTTTTAAACCATAGAGAGCCTTTTTGAGTTTGTAAACGTGATTTGGGTTTTCAAAATTCTCAAAACCGGGGGTTTGAGCCACATACACCTCTTCATTAATTAAGCCAATTAAAAAAGCACTTTTAACATCCATTTGAAATAATTGAAAGTCCATGAAACATGCAAATGAAAGTAAAAGACGAATAGCTTCTCCTAACCTAGCAACCGGGGCATAGGCAGAGCCAATTCCTTCTTCTTGATTGTAGTCTTTAGCCACTAACCTAGCTTTGTTTCTTACTATAATACCATTTTTATCAAGTTTATTGTGAAAGACCCATTTAGTTCCAATTATTTTCTTATTATTGGGTCTTAGGACTAACTCCCAAACTTGATTTCTTGTGAATTGGTTTAATTTTTCATTCATAGCTATTAGCCAATGCTCATCTAGAATGACATCGTCTATGGATTTAGGCTCAAATTGAGAAACGAAAGACATACAATTACATAATTCCCTTAAAGAGGACCTTGTAGTAACTCCTTTTGATATATCACCAATTATATTATCAATTGGATGGTCTTTGGCAAATCTCCATTCTTTGGGAAGTCCTTGATTTGTTTCTTCAATTCTTGATTCTTGGTTTGGTACTTCATCATCATCCGATTGTTGTCCTCCATAAGGATTATGAGGAATTTCTACAAAATCATCAATAATACCTTTGCCATCCTTTTTGGGGTTAGTCTCATCAAAAGTAACATGAATAGACTCTTCAACAATCATAGTTCTTTTATTAAAGACTCTAAATGATTTACTAGATAATGCATAGCCTAAGAAAATTCCTTCATCCGCCTTGGCATCAAACTTGCCAAGATTGTCTTTACCATTATTCAAAATAAAGCATTTGCATCCAAAAACATGTAAGTGAGCTATCTTGGGCTTTCTTCCTTTATATAACTCATAGGGAGTCTTTTTAATTATTTGTCTAATTAGAACCCTATTAGTTACATAGCAAGCGGTGTTGATCGCATCGGCCCAAAAATACTTTAGTAAATTTGATTCCTTTAACATGGTTCTTGCTAAAGGAATGCAGTCGTGTAACTATGGTGTTTGTGTGCGAGCCACTGATGGCAATGTAGAGGATAATTTCTATGGGATTCTAACTGACATCCTTGAACTTGAGTATACCGGTTTCCCCGTGATAAAGTTAGTTCTCTTCAAGTGAGATTGGTTTGATCCTACTCTTGACGTAGGGACAAAAATCGATAAAAAGTATGACATTGTTGAAGTTAGGCTATCTCGTAGGTATAATAAGGCGTACGACCCATCCATTTTTTCACAACAGACAGATCAGGTTTATTATATGCCATATCCTGAAGGACATCAAGGCTGGTTGGGTGTCATTAAGGTAAAGGTTCGCAGTATAATTACTGATAACGTAATCAACCAGCCTAAAAAAGATGCTCCGTACCAAGATGATGAGTTTTCAGGGAACCACATATCGTTGGATATTACGCCGAACATCATTGTTGATTCTCTAGCGGACATTTCCGGCGATGAGGAAGAAGTTGAAAGAGAGTTAATGGATAAATCTGAGCTGGATGAATCTAGCGAAGACACATTCCAATCAAGTGATACTGATGAGAGTGGGGTTGAATTTAGTGATGGAGATTCTACTTAGGTAATTTATATATGCATTATTCATTGTGTAATGTTTATTCATGTCTAAACTTGTTGATTAATTAGTTATTATTTATACTGTGATGTAATAGTTTTATCATTTTTTACACAGGTGGCATATTCCACTAGAGGTAGGGGCAGCGCGGTGGTCATTGGGGAGGTCGTGGCAGAGGTCGTGCTGCGAGAGATCATACCCCGACCGAGACACCAACTTCTGATCGGGATCACCTGCTAGTACCTCTGTGGACGGGCCTCAGGGTGATGGAGTTGCACCAATTACATAGCCCTCAGATGTCGGGACACAGGTTGGACCGTCATCATCCACACCCGTGCCAGGACCATCATCATCAGAGGCATAGAATAGTCGTGGTTCATCCAACCGGAGGACTCTTCTTATCCGCAGGGGGGATAACGAGTAAACTAATTTAATTTTTTTATATATAAGCTGAAACAACCAAAGTTAACACAAGAAGGAGGGTTGAATTGTGTTTACCAACTTTTTAGGAAACTTTGAAAATTATTTTCGCAGGCACAACAAGCAAAACTAAGACAGCAGAAATTTAGACGAGTGACACGTCTAAATTTAAGACAGAACACACGTGCAGGCAGAGAAGGGTAAAACAAAGTTTGATATTCACAGTATTAACTCCCCAAGTTAAAAGCTTAAATAAATATTACTTAAGAAAATTAAAAAGATAAGGGAATAGAAATATCACTCAAGAGTTTTATACTGGTTCACCCCAAAATCCACAAGGCTAAATCCAGTTTCTTGGCAGCACCAAGTTTCCACTATAACTGATCAGATTACAGTACAAGTATTCTTTGCATACCTAGCCTCTCCAGGATCAACACTCAAACAAGTATTATTTGCTCATCTAGCCTCTTCAGGCTCAACTCAGAAAAGAGTAAAGGTTTTGTGTATTTAATACAACTTGCAAATCTTTCAGATCACACTCAGAAAGTGGTATAAACATGAAGTATGAAAGACTGCGAATTAAATTCAAATGATTGAATGAATATTTAATGAAGGAATGAAGAAGTTAATGAAGTGAGTAAATACTTCTTGCGCAGTGTTCTTAATGATATTCAACTTCTTGTCTTCATCTTCATGGTTTGGTCTATTTAAAGACTTCAATCAAATAAATCCGTTAGGCACAGCTTCAAGAAGTGTGTTCTTTTGATTTGGGCTTTTGGAACACCATTAATGCTGAAGAGTTGTTCTGAGTAAGCATTAAATGCTTAGGAACGTTGAGCTTTGATAAGGTTGTCCAAGAGTATACTTTATTCTTGAGCAGCTGTAGTATCAAAGTTGCAGTAGCAGATTTCTTGTACTTGCAGCAGAATGCTTTCATCTTTCAGTGCAACACTCAGTTCACTTTCAAGAAAGCACTTTTATTTTATACTAAAACAACTAAAAGGTTACTGCTGTGGTACAGAGATTGCGTGTTTATTCCTTAAAACCTTGAAACACACGTTCTTTATTCTTTATCCTTTGTGCTATTGTCCAGAGGTCTTCGAGATCCTTAAGGAAGACATCTAATTTGAATAAGGTGGCTTGGACTTCATTTCTGACAAACTGTCATCATAGTATAGGAAATTTAGACGGGTGCAAAGCAATCCAAGAACTAGACGGGTGCAAAGCAATCCAAGAACTAGACGGGTGCTTGTGCAGTCCAAAAACTAGACGGGTGCTTGTTGCCACATCATCAAGTATATTCGAATCGTTGACTGAGCGTTGACTTGTTCTTTGACTGTGTTGACTGAATTTTTAGACGAATGGTTTTTAGACGAGTCTAAAAGCTGAGCACTACTAAAAAGTAGACGAGTCATAAAATAAACAGGTGATCTTAAGTCTATTTTCCTGCATACTTA
Organism: Echinosophora koreensis; assembly: GCA_035048595.1. Taxonomy (NCBI): domain Eukaryota; kingdom Viridiplantae; phylum Streptophyta; class Magnoliopsida; order Fabales; family Fabaceae; genus Echinosophora; species Echinosophora koreensis. The sequence goes on from JAPCYP010000011.1 coordinate 1,055,889, forward strand.
TCAGATATATTAGTAATTTCATATGGTTCAATATTATCATACTTAATCTATTTGGATTCATCAAAATTTAGAGAATCTACACATGGAATGTGTCTCACACTTATGAGGTCTCAACATTCTCCCCCTTTTCGATGATGATAAATAACTTTTCTGATATTATTGAACATCAAAACGCAATAAGAGAAATTTTCAAACAGATATAATTGTTCAGAATATGCTATGCTACCCCTTAGTTTATGCATCAGATAAAAATAAATATCAGATCAGACAATAAGGTTATCAGAGCATATATTAGATTCAAACAAATTATATAAGAGCAGAAGATCAGAAATCTGTTGTACTTCTGTTTTTATATTTCTACTTTTTATTTCTTTATATTTCCTCCCCGTTTTGGAATCAATCAAAAAGAAAGCAAATATATATAGATAACAGAGAGCCAAAAGAAATGCTAAAACATCGTTTCATTCATATAATCAGAGTCAAAAGAGTACAAGTGATGAAATCACTGACTTAGTACATTGCATGACTCAAGAAGGAGATGAAGAAGACTAAATCCTAAGACCTAAGAGCTAGAACCTCCTTGACTATTTAAGAAGGCATCCATCATCTTCTGCATTGCTTCCTGCTGAGCTAGGATCTGAGCCTGAAAATCATTTTGTTGAGCAATTGCTTCATCCTGTCTCTGAATGACAGTCTGCAAACTCAATGCCATTTCATCTAGTCTTTGATGTGCAACAGGATCATGAGCAACTACCTAAGTAGTTGAAGCTGAAGTGGCTAATGCAGTTGCAGATGTAGATGGCAGAGCTTCAGGTGGAATAATTGTTTCTGGTTTAGGATCTAGTAAAACATATTCATTACTAGTAAGAATTTCATCAAGAATTCCTTGAAGTTTTTTAGAATTGAGAGGGGAGGTAACAGCAGAGAGAAGGAACTCATGGTGACATTTAAAGAAGTAATGGGGGTAGTTTGAGAGAAGTTTAACAGAAAGAAAGGGAAAACTAAGATAAGAGGAGGTATGGTATAGATTGAGGGTGAGAAAGGGTACAAAGCAAAAGCTTGACTACCTCTGATGGGGATGGTTTTCTTTTCTTCTTCATTCAAACCAGAACTGGAACCACATCTGCAATAAATATCTCTGACCTTTAAGAATTTGTGATAGGTTTCTATTGTGAAAAGCTTCTTTCTCAGTTTGCCTTTATTGTCAGTCAGCTTGATAAGAGAAAATTTTTGTTCCCCAAGCATACTGATGACTTTCTGCTTTCCTTGCAGGGTCATTGAATCAGACATTACTTTGATCTCAGTGCTTGACTTCATGAAAACATGAGGCAAGGGATCCATGCTCTTGGAGTCTTTTGTTTTCTGGCCAGCTTTATACACTGCCTTTCAGCTTCCAAATATGCAATGACATCCAGATCAATGCAAGATAAAAAGAGTGAGGAGCATTCATCTGTGATAGAGACATGTGTGGTTCTGGAGGATAAAGTGTAAGGTGGTAGGGAGGTTAAAGGAATAGGGTTGTGTCTAGGTGGAGATGGAGGAGGTGTGAAAGGTTTAGACACAAGAGATTCAGAAACTAATGGTTCTGAAGCAATGGGATTGGGTTCAGAAACTTGAAGTTCAAGTGACTGTGGTTCAGGTACAGAGAATGGAGGTGAAGGTTCATGAACAGGTGATGGTGTTTTCTGTGGGGGTGGTGTTAGTGCTCTTTGTGGTGACAGAGCAGGTAGTGGTGATGAAGGTTGTGGAATGGAAGTTGTTGTAGGTGATGGTAAGGTTAGTGAGTGTGATGGTGAAAGAATATTGGTAGGGATTGGTTCTGTTTGTTGTGGTGGAGGTGATGATTCTTTCTGTGGTGAGGGTAATGGTGAGGGAGTAGGAAGTAAAACAAGCTTCCTCTTTGTCATAGTGGTCCTCTTTTTCTTAGGGATCACAATCTCTTCTGGTTGATGTTAAGTCTCTAAAATGTCTGTGTGCATTTCCCTAAGTTTTGATGAAAACTAAACATTGGTTAATGATTTAATTAACCTACTTTGTGGTTGCTAACCTATCTACTTAGTGTACAGATCAGAAGATTACAAAACTCACATGTCTGTCTACCTAAGTATCAACCTGTCCGTATAAGCCAAAAAGTCAACCTGTCTGCTGACTAGGATTGTTGACTATGTGCAAACTGGTTTACAACCTGTCTCTGCTCTAACACTTCAACTTGTCTATGGTTCTTTGTTAAAGAACTCGAAGTACAGGAAGCTTTTGCAAGCTGTCCCCTCATGAAGAATACTCTGAGAACTCTCTCTCACGCTTATCAAGAAACTCAGAAGTGCTCTCTCTCAAGCAACCTAGGAAGTCAGAGACAAACTTCCAGTTAAAGAATGTTTCCAACATGCTTTATTCCCTAGTACTTTCAGTTATTACACAGAAAGGGAAATGTACTCTGCAAAAGTACAAAAGCACTCTGCACAACTCTGAGTTGGCTTCTACACGATGCATAAAGCTATTATCCCTCATGTTAGAGTACAACCAACGTCTTCATTGCATTAATGGCTGCCCAGAACGACTCTATTGCATTTAATGAAGCTCTGCTTGAAGCCATCGTTGCAAGGAATGTCTCTAACGGATATTAAATGTTTGAAGGCTATAAATACAGAAGTCATTGAAGATGAACATCATCAGAGTTTACAAAGCATTAAAGAGCCATTACTCTGTTCATTTATTCACTCTGTATTCTTCAATCATTTGAAGTTATTACGCAGACTTTCCTAAGCTTTACATTTAAACCACTCTCTGAGTGTTAGTGAAAGATCTGTCTGTCTGTAAGTGTATTTATTACAAACCAAACTCTCAAACAAATATGAGTGAGCCTGAAGAGGCTAGGTGTGCAAACAATACTTGGAGTCTGTAACCTGATCAGTTATAGTGGATAAATCTTGGTGCTGCCAAGGACTGGACGTAGCTCTTTGTGTTAAAGAGTGAACCAGGATAAATCTCTGTGTTAATCTCTCTTCCCTTAATCTCTTTAGTTGTTTTGATTATATATCATCTGCTTTCTAACTAAGGGGTTAAAACTATTTTATCAAGTCTGTTTTTCATCTATACGTGTGTTGTTTTCTGAGAAAACTACAACAGACAGGTCAACAGGTGACCTGTCTGTGTAACCTTTTTACACCTGTCTGTGCTTAGCTTCTTCATACAAAAAGTTTTTAACTTTACTTTAATTTCTGATAAACACAATTCAACCCCCCTTCTCGTGTTTATAGTTGTCTATTTCAGTTGGTATCAGAGCTCAGCCTCTGGGTTGAGCATCTAACAGTGTAGAGGTAAAAGATCCTGAAGAATAGACATGACTGCTGGAGCTAGTGGAAGTCACCAGACTGAAGGAGGCTCCTTAACCAGACCTCCATTCTTCAATGGAGAAAACTACAACTATTGGAAAGATAGATTTCAATGGTTCATTCTATCTACAAACTCTTATCTCTGGGATGTCATCACAGATGGTCATTTCATTCCTAAGAATGATGACAACACTGACAAGCCAAAAGCTCAGTGGACTCCTACAGAAAAGGTAAAGTGGGAGCTGAATCACAAAGCCAGATACAACATTATTTGTGCTCTCAGTCCTGATGAGTTTGAAAAGGTCTGTGCCTGTGATTCTGCCAAAGAAATATGGGACACCTTAGCTGTCACACATGAAGGAACAGCCAAAGTCAAAGAATCAAAAATTGCCATACTTGTCAGAAAGTATGAACTGTTTCTCATGGAGGAAGGAGAATCTGTTGCTCAAATGATAGGGAGATTTCAAACTATCATCAATGGTCTAAAGTCTCTTGGCAAAGTTTACTCTAATGCTGAGAAGGTTGGAAAGATACTTAGGAGCCTGCCTAAGCAGTGGAGACCTCTGGTAACTGCTATCTCTCAAGCCAAAGATCTTACCACCTTGACTATGGATGAACTCCTTGGAACACTTACTGTTCATGAGCAAGAACTTGGAGATGAAGTCTCAACAAAGAAGGGCAAGTCAATTGCTCTGAAGGCTGATCAAAAGTCTTCCAAAGCTTCTAAAGCTTTGAAAGCAGACGAGTCATCCAGTGATGCTGACCTGTCTGAACCTGAGGATTCTGAAAGTGATGAAGAACTATCTCTCCTAACCAGAAAGATAAAGCTTCTCTTACAGAAAAAGAAGTTCAGAAAAGATAAGCCATTCAGAAGATTCAACAAGGACAAGAACTTCAAAGATTCCACTTCAACAGACAAGAACTCAATTGTCTGCTATGAGTGCAAGAAACCAGGTCACATCAAAGCAGAATGTCCTCAACTCAAGAAAGCCCCGTTTAAGAAGTTCTTCAAAAAGAAGAAGAAAGGAATGATGGCTACTTGGGAAGATCTAGAGTCAACATCTTCTGATGAGGAAACAGAGGAAGAAGCAAATCTCTGTCTAATGGCTAATACTGACTCTGATTCAGATAATGAGGTAAATTCTGATTATGAGGAATTACTTGATGCCTATGAAGAATTGTTGGAGGAATCCAACTGTTTATCTAAGGCTTTCAAATCTCTCAAGAGAGATCATGTTAAGCTCCTCAGTGAGCATAAACAGAAATCTCTAGAGTGTGAGAAATTTGCCAAGGAGAACAGTGAGCTGAAGACTGAAAAGTCTAATGAAGCTAAGATCTCTAGTGATACATCACAGTATGAAGAAGTTGAAAAACTTCAACAGAAAGTGGAAGAGCTCACTTCTGATCTTGCCAAATTTGTTAATGGTAGAGAAAATCTGACCAAGCTGCTTGGCTGTCAGAGGCACTCCCTTAACAAAGAAGGTATAGGATATGTCCATTAGATACATCATAAAGTATCAACTAAGCACTCTAAAGTATCTACTACATCTACTTCTATTAAATCCATACCTGTCTGTAATTTCTGTGGAAAGACTGGACATGTTATGTCTAAGTGTCTTCATAAGAAAAGAAGGAAGTCTTCACAGACTCCTAGAACTAACAGAAAAGGACCCAGAAAACTATGGGTACCTAAAGATCAAATAATCTCTGTTGCAGATGTTGGCCGTGGCAACCATCACCCAAGAGGGGGGGTGAATTGGGTTTTAAATAATAATGAAATCTTTTGCGTTAAATCAAAAACCCTTTTAAAATATAAACAGAAATCGCAGCGGATAAAAGGTTCTTTTCAAATTAAGGCGCTTTATAAAAATAAAACGTTTGAAATTAAAGCGCTATAAATAAAATGTGGAAATGTAAAGAGGATAGGGAAAGAGGATGAACACAATAATATATCCTGGTTCGGCCACAAACTACCCACGTGGCCTACGTCCAGTCCCCAAGGCAATACGACCAAGGGATTTCAATCAACTCTAGTTTTTAAACAGGATAAACTAGAACCTTTACAATGTAGAGCACTCCTCACAGACCAGGGATATCACCTCCCCCAGTGAAAGAGTCTCAAGACAATAACCCAAGAGATATCACCTCTCTTGTCAACCACAAGGAATATCACCTCCCTTGTAAACACTTGGAAATCACATCCAAGAAAATACCACAAGAGATATCACCTCTCTTGTAAACCACAAGGAATATCACCTCCCTTGTAAACACTTGGAAATCACATCCAAGACAACACCACAAGAGATATCACCTCTCTTGTAATAATGGTGTAGAAAAAGAAGGGTTTGAGTCACACGACTCTTACCAACAAATATGCACTCTTAATAGTGCTGATAAAAACAATTTGAAGCCCAATTACAATAACACCTATATGGTGTGTAGAACTCTCAATATAATATGGTCAAAGTGATAGTGCAAGAGAGATAATAGAGAAAATGGTTTTCAGAGTTTTAGCACAGAAAATATTGCAGTGTTCTCTATTCTGATGGCTGCCTAACTTTGCTTTTATATTAGAAAGGTGAAGGTTCAAAAGAAATTAGGTCAAGCCTCTTAAAATTCATTTTTGTCGCAGCATAATCGATTATTACATTCTCATAATCGATTATTTAAACCAATTTCAGGAAGCGCTCACTTTGACAGAATAGGCATAATCGATTATACTAATCGATTACGAGTCCACTGACTTTCATATAAAAAGCCATAATCGATTACATAATCGATTACGGGGTTTCTGTTTGAAGTGCGTTGAAAGCCAGAAAGACATAATCGATTATACATTTCACATAATCGATTACTCTATTTCAAAATTCAAACTCAACGGCTTTAATAACATAATTACCCATTAAACTCATTTAAAGCCTTTTAATACATATAATAATCGATTATTGGTTTCCCATAATCGATTATGGCTCGAAGCATATTTGAATTTGAAAATCTTAACAATTAATATTTGATTACTCATTAAGCGCAATTAATTGTCAGATATAAACATGTTTAAAATGTTTTTGGCACATGTTAAAAGTGTGTGTGTGAGACCAATATTAAATTGAGAACCCTACTTACCATTTACACACTTTTCTAAAACAATCAATACAAATACTGAAATGCCCATTTTGCCCCTCGTGCTTGCTTGCTTTATAACTTTCCGCTTTTTGCAATTTAGTCCTTCTGGACCTTTCCCTTTTGTCATTCATCAAAACTTAAAGTACCTGTCAAGGCATATATTCACAGCAGATGTCCTCAACAGCACAAAGAAAACACCACTGCTGGTACCTGGACAGTGGCTGCTCGCGACACATGACAGGAGAAAGGTCTATGTTCCTAGACCTCCAACTTAAGAAAGGAGGACATGTGGCATTTGGTGGAAATCAGAAAGGGAAGGTTATAGGAATTGGTACTATTGGTGGTAAACCTCCTCTTCCCTCTATATCAAATGTTCTTATGGTTAAAGGATTAAAACACAATTTTCTTAGCATAAGTCAATTATGTGACAGTGGATTTGATGTCTCCTTTACCAAAGATTTCTGTATAGTTAAAGATCTAAGTGGCAAAACCCTCTTTTCAGCTAAAAGGCAACAAAATCTGTATAAGATTGAACTGACTGATCTCTCAGATCAAAGTGTAACCTGTCTGATGTCTAAAGAGGATGAAAGATGGTTGTGGCACAAGAAACTAGGACATGCTAGTATGAAATTAATTTCAAAACTAAAAGGGATAACCTTGTGAGAGGATTGCCTGATATTAGTTTTAAGAAAGATGTTTTGTGTGATGCATGTCAGAGAGGTAAACAAATAAAATCAAGTTTCAAATCTAAAAACCAAGTATCAACCTCTAGACCTCTTCAGTTGTTACACATGGATCTGTTTGGACCAGTTAGTGTTGCTAGCTTAGCTGGAAGGAAATATGGATTTGTCATAGTTGATGACTATTCTAGATATACATGGGTACTCTTCTTAACCCACAAGGATGAGTCTTTTAAGGCTTTCTCAGTATTCTGTAAAAGAGTACAAAATGAGCAGGGTTTCTGCATTTCTACTCTTAGAAGTGACCATGGGGGAGAATTTGAAAATGAGCAGTTTAGTCAGTTCTGTGAGGAGAATGGGATCTCTCACAATTTCTCTGCACCTAGAACTCCTCAACAAAATGGAGTGGTTGAGAGAAAGAACAGATCTCTGCAAGAGATGGCTAGATCTATGCTAAATGAGAATAATCTCCCTAAGTACTTCTGGGCAGAAGCAGTAAACACAGCCTGTTATGTACAAAACAGAATACTCATTAGGCCTTTTCTAAAGAAGACTCCCTATGAACTGTGGAAAGGAAAAAGCCCCAACATTTCTTACTTTCATGCATTTGGATGTGAATGCTTCATCTTAAATACCAAGGATCAACTTGGAAAGTTTGACTCTAAGACAGACAAAGGTATCTTTTTGGGATACTCTGAAATGTCTAAAGCTTTTAGAATTTACAATTCCAGAACATCTGTTATTGAAGAATCTGTTCATGTCAAATTTAATGATAACTTAAAGACTGATAAGGAATTGTCAGATCTAGAAGATGATCTTGCAGGTCTTGATATAAACAAGTCAAAAGATCAACAACCTGACTTAACCAAATCAGAACCTGAAGCAGAACCAGACAGACAAGTGGAGCAGACAAGTCAACAGACAAGTCAACATCCTCTTGAAAGAGACTGGAAATTCAAAACTCATCATCCTAAGGATCTCATTATTGGACATCCCTCAGAAGGAGTAAGAACCAGATCTACTTTAAGAGAATCAAGCAATGTGGCCTTTATGTCAGAAATAGAGCCAAAACACATTGAAAAAGCTCTTGATGATGAAAGCTGGATTCTTGCTATGCAAGAAGAACTCAACCAGTTCACCAGAAATGATGTTTGGACACTAGTCTCCAAACCCCAAAACAAGTCTGTCATTGGAACAAGATGGGTCTTCAGAAACAAGTTAGATGAAGATGGCAAAGTTGTCAGAAACAAGGCAAGGTTAGTAGCTCAAGGCTATAACCAACAAGAAGGTATTGACTATACTGAAACCTTTGCACCTGTAGCTAGAATAGAAGCTATTCGCATACTGATGTCATATGCTGCACAACACCAAATCACTCTTTTTCAAATGGATGTGAAAAGTGCTTTTCTCAATGGAATAATTGAAGAAGAAGTTTATGTTAAACAACCCCCTGGTTTTGAAGATACTGATAAACCAAATCATGTTTTTAAACTTAAAAAGGTACTATATGGTTTGAAGCAAGCACCTAGGGCATGGTATGATAGACTAAGCTCTTTTCTCATGCATAATGGTTTTACAAGAGGTCAAGTAGATACTACTCTGTTTAAGAAAAGCTCTAAAGAAAATTTCATTATAGTCCAAATATATGTTGATGATATTATTTTTGGAGCAACTAATGAAAAGCTGTGCAAGGATTTTTCAAAGCTGATGCAAGCAGAATTTGAGATGAGCATGATGGGAGAATTGAAGTTCTTCCTTGGTCTACAAATCAAACAGACAAGTGATGGAATCTACATCCATCAACAAAAGTATATCAAGGAAATGCTCAAGAAATACAAAATGGAAAGTGCTAAACTTATGAAAACTCCCATGGAAACCAATGCAAAACTAAGTAAAGATGATGAAGGTAAAAAGGTAGACCAAACTGTCTACAGAGGTATGATTGGATCTTTACTGTACTTAACCTCAAGCAGACCTGATATTCAATTTAGTGTCTGCATGTGTGCTAGATTTCAATCTAACCCAAGAGAATCTCATCTTAAAGCTGTTAAGAGAATATTTAGATATTTGCTTGGTACTACTAATCTTGGTTTGTTGTATTTAAGAACTAAAGAATACAGATTAGTGGGATTCTGTGATGCTGACTTTGCTGGAGACAGAATAGAAAGAAAAAGCACCAGTGGAGGATGCCACTTCATTGGAGCAAATTTAGTCTCTTGGTCAAGCAAAAGGCAGACAACTATTGCTCTATCTACTGCTGAAGCAGAATATATCTCAGCTGCTAGTTGTTTCTCTCAACTCTTATGGGTAAAACATCAACTTGAGGATTACTCTATTTTTGAGCATAATATATCTGTATGGTGTGATAATTCTAGTGCTATCTGCTTAACTAAAAATCCAATTCAGCATTCTAAGGCTAAGCATATAGAAATCAAACATCACTTCATTAGATATTATGTTCAGAAAGGTATCTTTGATATTAAGTTTGTTAAAACTGAAAATCAATGGGCTGATATCTTCACTATGCCTTTAGCAGAAGAAAGATTTTTATTTATTAGAGATAATTTAAACATGCATTGTATTGTTGAATAAAATGTCTAAGTTTTGAACTGTCTGTGATCACCTGTCTGACTCTGCTGAGTCACTATGCTGAAACTCAACAGTTTTATTAAAATAGTTATTATTTATTTATTTATTTAATACCATTTGTTAATCTGAAGCTAATCATGAACATGGCAGTTTTTACCTCGAAACCATGTTTTCATTATGTCTTAAGTGAGCGCTACAGTTCCCCACATAAATCGTGCCATGCTTAATTAAAAATGTCTTTTTCTCTCTCCTGCTTTTACTGCTTTAAAAGGCAAATCTTCAGAAAGTTTCAAACTTTATCCTTCTCAAAAGCCCTAAGTCTTTTCGTCTTCGTCTTCATCTCGTTCAAACCCTTCTCTCTTCCAAAACTCTCATTCTCTCTTCTCTGGAAAATGACATCTTCAAAGCGTTTGTCTCCAAAAGAGATTGCTGAGAAATATGAAATGAGAATAGCTGACATTGAGAAGATTCTTCCAGGAGAGACTGTTGATCTTCAACAGATGAAGAAATGGGGAATGGATGTCACTGAAGAGTTGGAATACTCTAAGTGGACAGCCTTCTTTGATATCAAGGAGCTGGTCCATCCCAAGCTTGTTAGAGACTTCTGGAGAAATGCTGTGGTCATCACCAATGTGGTTGATGGAACCAAGAGCTTCAAGGCTCAAATGTCAGCTGATGTGACTCTCCAGTTTCCTATCAGCTCTCTGGAATTGGCAACCAGATGCCCAAGGATTGGAACTGCTTTCAGACCTGACTGGGAAGATCAGGTAGGAACTGAAAGTGTCAATATTGCCATATATGGAGTTCCCAACCCTGAGAACAAGAAGCCTGTCAGCATGGTGCCCAAGTGCAGGTTCTTGCACAAGCTGCTTCTGGAGTGTGTGATGCCCAGAAAAGGATCACGAGACAATGTGACCAAGTTGGACAGATTTTCTCTGTACCACTTGATTCACAAAATCAAGATAGACATCAATGATCTCATCTACATGTATCTTGAGTCTCTGATCAGAAGGACAAACATGCCTACCTACCCTTATGGAATGCTGCTGACAAGGGTTTTTAGGAACAAGATATTTGTTCCAACTGATGTCCACTTTGTGGACATGGCTCTGCCCATAGACAAGAAGGTCTTGTCTATGATGGGGATTGAAGGAATCCCTCTGGAGGATGAAGAAGAAGATAAGAAGAAGAAGAAGAAGAAGAAGAAGAAGAAGCCTGCTGTTGAGCAGAAACAGAAGGAAAAAGCAGAAGAACCTGCTGATTCCACTGGTGAATCAGAGTTTCCAATCTCAGAAAATATGGAAACCTGCTGGAAAGGTTGCCAGACAGGATCAGAGGCCTGAGGAACCCACAGCTTCTGAAGGATCTGCTGAGACAGTTGAGCCTCTCATATTCAAGCTGAAGAAGCCCTCTCCCAAGAGGAAGACCAGTGAGGCTGGAAAATCTGGTGTGGTTTCTGCACAACCCACCAAGAGGAGAAGACTGGTGAAGACCTTTACCAAGGTCAGACAAGTGGAGTCTGAGCCTAGTAAAGAGGAAGCACCTGCTCAGGGGGAGCAGACATCTCCACCCTCAGAAAAGCCTAGGGAGATCAAACCTCTTGATCTGGGAATCATTCCCAGAAAAAGAAGGTCAGGCTACCCTATGCCTGTGGTGGTTGTTGCTGAAAGGGAAGCAGTCCCTGCAGAAGAGCCTGCTGCTGTTGCTGCTACTGCAACCTCTGCTGACCTGTCTGCTGGAACACAGACAGTTGGTCATCATGAAGATGCTTCTCTGTCACCTTCAAGGAAGAAAGCAAGACTCTTGGAAGATCAGCTCTTCACCTTTCCTTCTGCACCATCCTCTCCCCTTCACCTAGGTATTCCAGATTCTGTTGTTTCTTCCCCCTCTGCCCTTTTTGTCAACCATTTATCTGTTGCCTCCCCTTTTCATTCACCTGTCTCCTCTCACCCCACTCAAACATCTTTTGATGTCGTGTCTGATGTATGTCAGTACACAGTTGTTCACAGGGACTCAACTCCCAGAGAACAATCTGGTATATCATCTAGACTGTTTGTGAGTGATTTGCAATCTCTGATGAATGCAAGTGTATCTCACTTATCTGTCATCCCTTCTCCTCCACCTCACATTCTGAACCCATGTAGGGAGATTTTCTTTTATCCCCCTATTGTTTTGTTCATTAGAACATTGGAAGGATCTCACTATCCTGCCTCTGTTGTAATGTTACCCTCTAGGTTTAGATACTTTTTTCTTTTAGTCACAGGGTCTAATTCATTCTTTTCTCACATAGACTCTCTCTTACCCCTACCTCCATCTGTCTTAGCCAATCAACCTCTTCCCCCTCCTATTCAAATAAGAGTCACTCGTCTGTCTATTTGTGAAAGACTCTCCTATGTCTTTCCCTCTCCTAATTTTGACCCAGTCAGAATCACTCCTCTGTTTAAGATAGCTTTTCTTCCTTTATTCTTTTTCAGAACCATTCATCAGCTTTTCTTTCCCCGTGTCTCCTCACCTTTCTCTGTACCTAAGGCACCCCCAGTTTTAGCCTTACCCTGGTATCCATCCCTGTCTGCTGCTTCAACCAGCTTGTCTACAGAAGTCTCATCCTCTCAAATGGTGGATTCAGATAGCTTCAATCTTCTTAAGACTGAGCTAGAAGAAGTCAGAAGACAGTTGGATGCAGAGAGGCATGCTAGGCTGCTGTTAGAACAGAAAGTTGATTCCTTGTATCTTCTTTTTAATCAGCCTAGATAAGTAGTTGTAGGAACTGCCTTGTAATTGAAATGCTTATGATGAATACAAATCAATATTACTTTATCTTTCTTATTTTCTTTTTATTGTCTCTTTTTCTCTCCACTGTTATCTGTTTACTCTTTTTGTTGCTGACAAAAGGGGGAGAAAAATGTAAGATGATTAATGTAAAATGTTTGGAGAAAATTATGTGATGGTTATATGCTAAGTGTTCTGGAGAATATAACAATTGGTAAAAATTTTAATTCTCTGATATACTCTGATATTTTGAACTTAAACCTGCTGCATATTGCTCTGATACTCTTTATTGAACACAAATGCATCTGTCTGCACATATAGAAAATATCAACCTGTCTACTTTATACTATTCTGTACTCTGATATTTTCAAAGGTTCATTAAATCATCTGAATGTTTGTCATCATCAAAAAGGGGGAGATTGTTAAGTCTCTAAAATGTCTGTGTGCATTTCCCTAAGTTTTGATGAAAACTAAACATTGGTTAATGATTTAATTAACCTACTTTGTGGTTGCTAACCTATCTACTTAGTGTACAAATCAGAAGATTACAAAACTCACCTATCTGTCTACCTAAGTATCAACCTGTCCGTATAAGCCAAAAAGTCAACCTGTCTGCTGACTAGGATTGTTGACTATGTGCAAACTGGTTTACAACCTGTCTCTGCTCTAACACTTCAACTTGTCTATGGTTCTTTGTTAAAGAACTCGAAGTACAGGAAGCTTTTGCAAGCTGTCCCCTCATGAAGAATAATCTGAGAACTCTCTCTCACGCTATCAAGAAACTCAGAAGTGCTCTCTCTCAAGCAACCTAGGAAGTCAGAGACAAACTTCCAGTTAAAGAATGTTTCCAACATGCTTTATTCCCTAGTACTTTCAGTTATTACACAGAAAGGGAAATGTACTCTGCAAAAGTACAAAAGCACTCTGCACAACTCTGAGTTGGCTTCTACACGATGCATAAAGCTATTATCCCTCATGTTAGAGTACAACCAACGTCTTCATTGCATTAATGGCTGCCAGAACTACTCTATTGCATTTAACGAAGCTCTGCTTGAAGCCATTGTTGCAAGGAATGTCTCTAACGGATATTAAATGTTTGAAGGCTATAAATACAGAAGTCATTGAAGATGAACATCATCAGAGTTTACAAAGCATTAAAGAGCCACTACTCTGTTCATTTATTCACTCTGTATTCTTCAATCATTTGAAGTTATTACGCAGACTTTCCTAAGCTTTACATTTAAACCACTCTCTGAGTGTTAGTGAAAGATCTGTCTGTCTGTAAGTGTATTTATTACAAACCAAACTCTCAAACAAATCTGAGTGAGCCTGAAGAGGCTAGGTGTGCAAACAATACTTGGAGTCTGTAACCTGATCAGTTATAGTGGATAAATCTTGGTGCTGCCAAGGACTGGACGTAGCTCTTTGTGTTAAAGAGTGAACCAGGATAAATCTCTGTGTTAATCTCTCTTCCCTTAATCTCTTTAGTTGTTTTGATTATATATCATCTTCTTTCTAACTAAGGGGTTAAAACTGTTTTATCAAGTCTGTTTTTCATCTATACGTGTGTTGTTTTCTGAGAAAACTACAACAGACAGGTCACCTGTTTGTGTAACCTTTTTACACCTGTCTGTGCTTAGCTTCTGCATGCAAAAAGTTTTTAACTTTACTTTAATTTCTGATAAACACAATTCAGCCCCCCTTCTCGTGTTTATAGTTGTCTATTTCAGTTGAGACCCCTCCTCAGCTTGCACAGCTTTCTTCCTCTTGAATACTTTGGTAACACTGGGTCCAATGGGGACAGAGACATATGCAGCATCAGTTTGATCAGCAACAGCTCCAACAATAGGTTTATCAACCTGAGCAACATTCTTAATCACAGAAGCTTCAACAGATGCTTGAGCAGATGACTCAGTAATTCTCCTCTTTTTCCTGTGCAATTGAGGCCTTTCCTCTACAATAGGCTCCATGAAAGGTTCAACCTTGACAGCAGGAATAGTGAGGGGTTCTTGAGCAGGTGCAGTAGGTATGAATGATGATGCTGCAACATTTGGCTCAATAGTGGGGGTTAGGGTAATCTTCATCAAAGATAGAGTCTTTGTGGTGATCTCTGTGCAAAGGTCAACATAAACAACTTTTCTCAAATTCAACTTGCTTGCCTTAAAGATCCTTGTCATGATCATACCATAGGGATAATCCTTTTCCTTTCCCTTAACAGCCTTTTCCATATGGATGAAAATCAAATCAGTAATATCTATTCTAATCATCTGGACTAGATGAAATAGAGCAAACTTCTCTATTTTACTGGCATGATTCCTAGACCAAGTCCTAGGCATAACACAGTTTATGATAAGGACATGAAGAAATCTTGCCTTAGGAGACAGATACTTGGAGTCCTTGATTTTAGATTTTGCAGCTCCATACAGAACTTGATTCACATTGGCTTCTCCTTGGTCCTTCAGCCATTCTTTGCAATACCCAGCACCTTCTCTTGGGCATTTTGTCACTTCAGCGAGTGACTCATGAGTGATGAAAACATGATCCTCACACACATCTCCAGTAATCTTGGAGGTTGAGTTATCCTTAGTGATTTTTGCAGTGGTCCAGAAATCCCTAACAAGAGCAGGGAAGACAATATCTTGTAGTTGAAAGAAGGGTAACCATCCAGCATGGTTGAGTTCAGGAAGAACGTCTAAACCCTTGGTTCTGAGTTCGTCAAAGTTAAGGACCCTTCCTGGGTGCACCTTCTTCAGTTCAGTGATTGAAAGCTTTGTTTTCTCAGCCAGAGATTCAAGAAGACTCTTGGGTGCCATTGATTCAAAGAAGAAAAGCTTTAGGGTTTTAGTGAAGAAGAGTGTTGAGAGGTTGAAGACTAAGAGAGATTAGAGAGAGATTGAGACTTGAGACTTGAGACTTGAGAGCAAATATTGTGAGTGGGTAGTTTGAGACGACACGGGTTGCTTTTGTTAAAACGCATGAGTGCTTTTTGTGTTGGGAACAATGAGAGAGAAAGTTGCCATAAGCAGCAATAAATTTGAAAAGAAAGTTGTTAACAAAATGAAACGTTTTTAAGAAAAGGAGGGAATTTTAGCAATGTACACGTGTCTCAGTCAGGGTTTAGCACTAAGTGCTTTTAGCCATGTCATCAGACATTTGGTTAAAGTAGACGAGTGAAGCATGAAGAAAATAGACGAGTCAATCATACACAAAATTAGACAAGTAACTTTTTAGACATATCAGTATACACTCATTCAGACACATTATGCATATTAAGATTTCTTCTAATAAAAACAAATCCATCTTCACTTAGAGGTTTAGTAAAGATGTCTGCCCACTGATACTCAGTGTTCACAAACTTAATTTCAAAAACACCTTTTTGCACATAATCTCTAATAAACTGATGCTTTATTTCTGTATGCTTTGCTCTAGAATGTTGTATGGAATTTTTAGACAAATTAAAAGCACTGGTATTATCACATCAAACAGGTATATTATGCTCAAACATTGAATAATCTTCAAGTTGATATTTTACCCAAAGCAGTTGTGAACAACCACTAGCTGTAGATATGTATTCAGCTTCAGCAGTTGATAGAGCAATGGTACTTTGCCTTTTGCTTGACCAGGAGATCATATTTGCTCCAATGAAGTGGCATCCTCCACTGATGCTTTTTCTATCAATTCTATCTCCAGCAAAATCAGCATCATAGAATCCAACTAACCTGAAAACTTCAGATTTCTTATATAATAATCCAAGGTTAGTGGTTCCAATTATATATCTAAAAATTCTTTTAAAAGCCTTATGATGAGATTCTTTAGAATCTGATTGAAATCTAGCACATAGACAAACACTGAATTGAATATCAGGTCTGCTAGCAGTTAAGTATAGAAGAGATCCAATCATACATCGGTAGACAATTTGATCTACCTTTTTACCTTCCTCATCCTTGTTTAGAATAACTGATGGATGCATAGGAGTACTTATAGGCTTTGAATTTTCCATTTTATACTTTTTCAAAAGCTCCTTGGTGTACTTATGTTGATGGATATAGATTCCATCATTTGTCTGTTTTATTTGAAGACCAAGGAAGAACTTCAATTTTCCCATCATGCTCATCTCAAATTCATTCTGCATCAACTCAGAGAACTCTTTGCAGAGCTTTTCGTTAGTAGCACCAAATATAATATCATCAACATAAATCTGTACTACTATGAAATCTTTCTTTGAGCATTCCTTGAAAAGCGTAGTGTCTACTTTTCCTCTAATGAAGTTATTATCCATCAGATATGTGCTTAACCTATCATACCAAGCTCTAGGAGCTTGTTTGAGTCCATATAAAGCTTTCTTAAGCTTATAGACGTGGTGAGGATTTTCAGAATCCTCAAACCCAGGAGGTTGCTTAACATAAACTTCCTCCTTAGTTATTCCATTTAGAAATGCACTTTTAACATCCATTCGATAAAGAGTTATATCATGTTGTGCAGCATATGACATGAGAATTCTAATTGCTTTTAATCTAGCTATAGGTGCAAAGGTTTCAGTGAAATCAATACCTTCTTGTTGATTATACCCTTGAGCAACTAGTCTTGCTTTGTTTCTTACCACTTTTCCATCTTCATCCAGCTTGTTTCTAAACACCCATCTGGTTCCAATAACAGATTTATCTTTGGGTTTAGAAACTAGAGTCCAAACATCATTTCTCTTGAACTGATTTAGTTCTTCTTGCATGGCTAGAATCCAACTTTCATCTTGCAAGGCTTCTTCAATCTTTTTGGGTTCCAAATCTAATATGAAGGCCATGTTGTTATTTTCATTGAAAACAGATCTGGTTCTAACTCCTTGAGATGGACTTCCAATGGTAAGATCTTTTGAATGATAGGTCTTAAATTTCCAATCTTTCTTCTCATTCTTAGTTTCAGATGTATCAGCACTTGTCTGAATTTCAGACACGTCTACTTTTGACTTGTCTGAAGATTCTTCTAATGCAGGATTAAGTTCAATACTTGCAACATCATCTTCTAGATCTGATAGTTCTTTATCAGTCTTCAAACCATCATTAAACTTTATATGAATTGATTCTTCTACAGCAGAAGTTCTAAAGTTAAATATTCTAAAGGCTTTAGATAGTTCAGAATATCCAATAAATATGCCCTTATCTACTTTAGAGTCCCTTTTCTACTTTAGAGTCAAATTTACCAAGATGATCTTTTGTATTAAGATTATAACATTCACATCCAAATGCATGAAAGTATGATATGTTGGGTTTTCTATCTTTCCACAATTCATAAGGAGTCTTATTCAGGATAGGTCTAATCAGAATTCTGTTTTGCACATAACAAGCAGTGTTAATGGCTTCTGCCCAGAAGTACTTAGGAAGATTATTTTCATTAAGCATTGTTCTTCCCATCTCTTGAGTAGTTGCTGGTGCTGTGGTTGGACATTGAGTGGAGGAAGGAAGTTGAATGATAGAATGTGGTGTGGTGCCTGTGAGAGGGTTAGGATTGGATTATGGGAGAGATTGAGTGAGATTTATATATAGGAATGAGTTTTAAATGAAGTTAACATGTCTGGATGTGTAAACCCGATTAGACGTAGGTTGTAGGCATAGAAAGGCATGTTGAGGTTGTGAGTAGCCAAGAAAAATGTAAGGAAGGGATCAGTTATGCAGTTTGTTTTTGGTGTATGGTCGGAGCCAGGGAAAGCATAAGCAGCCAAAGGAATGTAGTTTGTTATAGTTTGGCGATTGGTTGAATAGTATTTCATGTGGTGATTTGAGTTGGAGATTTGGAGTTGGCATCCTATAGATTAAATATGTAGCCGTGAGGAATGCGTAGCTCTAAAAAATTGAAGGTAAGTTGACATGGTGAAGTAGGGCACGACCGGTTTCAACAATATGTCCATGTCTTCTCTCTGCAGTTCCATTTATTTCAGGTGTATGTGGGGGTGTGGTGAGATGGGAAATACCATGAATTGGTAAGTTAAAATGATTCTCAACAATAGCCTTGAATTGAATGAAGATGGAAAACACATCTGATTTATTTTTCATAGGGTACAACTATACATATTTGGAATAGTGATCAACAAAAATCAAATAATAAAGGAAACCATCTATGGACCTAATAGGAGCAGGACCCCATACATCCGAGTAAATGAGCTCTAAAGTTCTAGTGCTAGTGAGATTGTGATCTGAAAATGGAAGCTTGTGACTCTTTGCACAATGACAGGAGCTGCATTCAAAGGAAGAGGAGAGCTTTATTGGAATATGATGATTGTCAGCCAAGTGCTTGATTATTTTGGAAGAAGGATGTCCTAACTTATGATGCCATGTGGAGTAAGGTTGAATGCTGGTGGTGAATGCATGTGGTGGAGCAGATGCAGTTGGTGGTGTGGGCAGATGATAGAGATCTTGTTTAAGAGGTCCTTGCAGTAGAGCCTGACCCGATTTCAAGTCCTTCACAACAAAACAATGAGGAAAAAATTCAACAGAACAATGGCATAATTTGGAAATATATGAGATTGATTTGAATATTTGGTACATGCAAAACTTGATCAAGTTGTAAAGATTTAGATGGTGTGTGAAGTGAAGTATGACCAATATGAGTAACCACCCCATCACAGAGATAGGAACCACCGCGCTCCACAACTTCGCCGCCTCGTCACGATGATCACCGTCTTCTGTCCAGCCGTCGTCACAGGTCCTTCGCGAGCAGCACTCCATGGCAGGTTGACCCAAAACCCAAATGAACCAAAACAACAATGAGTTGAAAACCCCTCTTCACCGAAGCCGTTGGGCCGTTGGGTTATCGAAGAAAACCCAAACCCAAAACGAAGAAAAAGAAGAAACCAACAACGAGTTGAAGAATAATCCTGAGACAAATGGAGGAAGAAGTGAGAAGCTTGAAGGAGAAAAAAACAAAAGGGGTACCAAAGAAGGAGAAAGAAAAACAACATGTGGGAGAAGCTCACATTCTCTGTTTAGTAATAAACCTAATATTAGAACTCAAAAGGAAAAGGAAGTGAAACTAAGGGAGCCAATGGTTGTGAAGGAGCTTTCACCTGAAATGGAGATGTTTATCATTTATTTGATAATGGGTATTTTTAGGACGCCAATTTTGCAAAGGGAAAACAAAGTTTTGATCTTTATTGGTTTGAGACTTATTTCGCAAGAGGTATATAAAATTCACCGTGCAGGAATTCACCAGAGACAATAAACAACCTGCCAAGTAAGATGATGATGTTAATCGTGATGATGTCTGCAACATATGGACTGCTAGAGATAGGTGGTGAGTGGATGAAAGTGGTGGAAGGGATGAGAGGGATCAAAAGGGTAGATAGGTCTTTTGAATCTAAAAATAAATGAAAAAATTAAAAGATTTTTTTTAAAAAAATAATAGTGAGTTGTCCATTTTAATTGAGGTGTCATCATATAAGTGGTCCAATTGAGTAGTGTAACTTTTACCCAAAAATTATGTTGCGTTCCAGAGAATTCATATATAAAAATATTCTCTGGCACTTATTTATTGTTTTTTTTTTTCTCTCATCATGTATTTCATGTCATCACTCCCAATATTATTATTGTAGCACGTCAGCTATTTGGTATCTATACATTTTTTTGACATAATTTGGTATCTATACATGATATCAAAATTTGTGTCCAGATATTATTATTGTTTATGTGTATTTATATTATAGTATAGAAAGATATAGATTAGCATAGGCTGCATAGCAACATACAAAAGAAAAAACTTGCACCCTGGGTAATGAGCAAACAGCACCGAAATTTCACGGCGGCGAAGATGGGTCCAGCTCAGGACGCCGCCGCAGGCCAAAGTAAGAAACGTCGTGGAGCTCCGACAACAATCCTGTCCCTCGACCGCGACATCGTCTCCTTTATCTTCGCTTTCCTCGACATGTTTGACCTCGTTCGCTGCTCTCTCGTTTGCAAATTCTGGTACTCCTCCTTTCCCTCTTTCTTTCATCTTTCCACGTCTTTCAATTCGAACTGTCACCAATCGCCACGTGTCTTATGGAAACGCGCGTGATTTTGATTTTTCGTGAAGGAATCAAATCATCGAGTCTAGGTCGCTGCGAGAGTTTTATCACAGGAAGCTGAAGAAGGATTCTTCCACCTCCACTGCAAGTTCATCTGAATTCCCTGAAATGCCCTCGTTGAGGGTAATTTTTAGGGGAATAGCTATGGAGCAACATAGGTCGGCGCTTCAAAGTGGAGTGTTTCATGTTGATAAATGGAAGGGGCATTCAACAAAGTAACTAACTCTTTGATTTCATCAACCTGTTTCCTTTCTTGGTTGTTTTGTGTCACTTTTGTTTTTATTCACTTACTGTACATACGTGTGTGTGAATACTGAATAGAGTGTGAACTTGTTTCTAAAGTGAGTAACTAAGGTGTATCAAACATTGAATTTTAGTTGGATAAGATCACCATGCATTTTAGATTAAATCAAGGGTAGATGCACCTTATTTACTCACTTTAGACAAACCCACTTTAGAAGATTTTTTTCCTTGAGGTTCTGGTATATTCTATTGACGTGAATTTTTGTAGTTTGTTCAGTGTTCATTATCTAGAACATTTATCTTGGATTCATTAGAGTTATGGCGTGACTCAGTTGACATTATATGGTGCTTTTTTAGAGGACTGCTAGATGACTTATTTGAATTTTGTTGACTGGATATTAATTTTTTTTGTTTTTGGAATTAACGGTTTATTAGTGTGCACCTGTGTATGGTTTGAAGGAGGCTTTAGTTCATAAAAACATTTTAGCCTTTATTTAGTTATCTTTAATCTTTAACTAGAAATTTGAAGCTAACGACTGCTATTCCATGTTTGTTAAAATGTCAAACTCAGACCATTTTTGAAATTTTGTTGAGATGACCGTTAATGCTGGGGATAATATTTGATATAATTGTTCTAAGATTGCTGGTAAGTACACGCCCACCCACCCACCAACAAGGTCATTATGAATTCCACCATTCTTGCTTACAAGTGCTATTGTTACATTGATGACATGGAAATATTATTTCTAGCTGTTGGCATTAGTCCCATACTCGTATTAAATCTGCTGCATCACTGCCCCTCATAACTATAACTTAATGGATTATGTATTAAATTAAACATTAAACATCTGTTATACATTTGTTGTCACTCTAATGTGAATACTTAATACAATTAAATTGCTTTATTGCATGACTTTTTGTGTAACTTGATGACTGATGTTTCATACTTGCCTTTTAATTTAGGGTTTCTCAGTGCCGAATGAAAATGGGCATGGTTGTTACTGGCTCTGGTGATAAGGTATGGTCAGTATTCTTTTATCTCCTATATTTTCAATTTCCCATCCTTAAAACCTTCCTTCCTGAAGCAGCTAGTATTAAATGTATGGTGGATCATCAACTGTTTTTCTGCAACTTGAATAACTTTGTATGATCAATTCTAGAGATGATAGACCTCTCCTTCCCCCCTCCCTCCCTGTCTCTCTCTCTCTCTATATATATATATATATATATATATATAGACATGCATATGATGCACCAAATACAGTTAGTAAATTTATCACTTTGTAATTATGAAACACTGTCGCAACTGGAATCCCGGCAGGGTCGGAATTTGTGAGATAGTGACCACATAGAATGGTTAGTTGAGGATATGATGCTGGTGGGTAATGTGGAACAAAAGGGGTTTGAAAGGATGGTTGAGGGTTGATGAATGCTTGACTTGGGTTCCCTTTGTTGAATTTGTTTTGGTCAGATGTTATAAGGTGTGTCTCTCCTTCCTTCTTCTTCATAAGGGGGGCTTTTCTTCACACTATTTGTCCCCACTGAATTTTTAACAATTTTGCCATTTTTCATTCCGCTCTCAATTCTTTCCCCGATAATAACCATGCCTGAAAAGTTCCATGAAATGCTTCCAATCATCCAATCATAGAATGGTGATTGGAGGGTATCAATGAAAAATCGTCCCTACTCTAATCAATGTTTCTTGCTTAGTTCTTCATAGATATTCATAAAAATGTAAGTGATTAGAGATGATCTTTAGATAAGCATGAAAAATACAACCGTCTCAAGGGGTCAAAAACTCTTTGCTAAGGATTGAAAGCATTTTCCTGAAATTCTTTCTTTATTTCCTCCTCCTTGGTGGCTGGAGAAGACTTCATGAATAGGTTCTTTAAATTTTACTAGGTTTTTCTATTCTGTTTCTGGAATTGCATACATCCTTTGTACTTGATTATGTTACTCTTTCTAAATAAAGCTTCTTGGTACATGAAAACAGCAAAAATTTAATTAAGTTTACATCCTGGTATGGTTTCAAACTGAGTTAGAGATTGTTATACTAACTATTTCCGTGGCATTATGTTAGGTTATTCGTCTTTGGTCATTAGGCAGCTACAAATGCATAGAAGAATACTCAATACCAGATATGTTCCCTCTAGTCGACTTTGATTTTGATGAGAGCAAGGTAACTTGATTGAATGAAGGTTTCTTGGATTTAGCCTTTCCTGTTGAAAGTATAAAAAGTTTTCCACTATCAATAAATCATATTATGCCACCTGTTTGAAGTGTAGTTAATAGCGCTCTATAGCGGCGCTATAGCAGCGTAGCGGAGTGGATCAGCCCCTGATCGCTATGGTGCTTAAATAGCGTAGCGGCCGCTATAGCAGCCGAAATGGCGGGAAATAGCGGCAGTAGCGGCCGCTACAACAAAGTATATGAAGAACTCGTTTTTACCCCCTGTTTAAATGGGCATCTAACGATCATATTTGTGGGTATTATCGGTTTTTCGGACCAATGTTAAATAATTTTCACCTTTACATCCTTCATATTTGATAGTTTTTTTGACTTTTGTTGTTAGTGACATGAAGATTATAACTTATGATTATTAATTATGAGTTTGTGTTTGCAATTTTGGGTAGTCTATTATGTTTTAGCATTTACATATGTGTATATTTAATTTTTAGCTTGTGCGTATATACATTGCAATAGCGACCATCCCGCTCCTGTTATAGCGGTTTCGGGGGTTGGCCGCCACGCACCGCTATCCGGGATTGATAACTATACTTTAAACAATTAAAAGCTCTTTTATTGGGAATGAAAAACCTTAATTTGGTATGTGTTAAAACAGAGGGTCTTAGGTAGAGAAGGAGGAATTAAAAGAATAGAGGCTCCAAATAATGAGATTGATATTGTTTTAATGTGACAATAATGTGATGATAATGTGATGCAAAAGACAAATCCAACTTCTAGTCCTAAACTAATAGAGGAGACAAATCAAGAAATAATAAATCGTAAATAAATCGTAAGAGATCATC
Organism: Echinosophora koreensis; assembly: GCA_035048595.1. NCBI lineage: Eukaryota > Viridiplantae > Streptophyta > Magnoliopsida > Fabales > Fabaceae > Echinosophora > Echinosophora koreensis. Next base: position 1,079,704 of record JAPCYP010000011.1, read on the forward strand.
TGGGATACTCTAAATATTCTTAGGTATAGTAAAGATACTTTCTAAACATTCTAACACTCCTCAAGCTAAAGCTAACTAGGCTTGAGCTTATTACAATTTAACACACTAGAGGAAAAACCGAAAAAGGACTTAAAAAATATAATGCACCAAATAGTGTGGTAGTGGCAGGTCAGAGCCAATGCATTTGGGACGGAGATGGGGTTAGTGCATCAGAAGCAAAGACGAGGCCAATGCATTTGGGACAAAGAGTCGGCGCTAGAGCATCTGTGACAAAGAGTTGGGGCTAGAGATATGGGACATGTGGCTGGACTAGTGTGAGTCATAACCAACATAACTCACCATCGGAATGATTGTTGGTGGGGAATAAGCCATTGATGTGGTTTATCGGTAAAAAAAGAATGACATGACAAACACCGGAGAAGTAGGTGCTAGAACAAAACCAAACAGTATCAGATCTGATTGTCGAACATAGCAAACACAGCCCAAGGAAGCTAAACACCCATGTGAAGGACTGCACATTGGGTGAGCGGTTGATTGGAGAGTTGCCGTGTCTAGGTGCATGGCATGTCGGATCGGCCTAAAACTTTGGGAGATGGCTGATTGGGAGGACACGAGCTCGATGGTGATGATGGCTAACGGTGGAGAAGCCGACTAACGAGTGCAAAACAGACACTGACAACCGCATGAGAGGGAAAGGGTGGCATGAAATGTTGTCAGAAAAAGGGAGAGAATATGCATTGATAGTTGGAGAGGTTGTTGGAATAAAAAAGAGAACATGGCAAGAGGGGTGGCTAATCAGAGTTTCCTGGTTTTGGGAACTCAACAGCATAATAGTGACGAGATAGTGTGTGAAAGATGGTACCATTTTGATACCATGTTCAAATAGAGGGTTTTAGGTGTATTAGGGTTTCTATTAGAATATCTTGAAAGTGTCTCATAATATCTTTATTATGTCTTAGAATATTTGTGAGTATCCTAGGTGATCTCTTAGGATTTATTTCCTATTTATTATTTGTTGAATTGTTTTCATATTTAATTAGGACTAGGAGTCTATTGTTAGTATAAATAAGACTATTGGGTGTCTTTTTATGTCACATCGTCACGATATTATCATCACATAATATTAATATCAACCTCATTATTGTGTAAAAAATATATATATATATATAATGTGCTAAACAATGTGATAGTGGTGGGTGGCTGGCAACTGTTTCTGGGATGTAGAGAGGGCCAGTGTATCTGGGACCAAGGGCAAGAAGCCAAATTTAAACTCATGTTTTATTAGTTATTTCTCATGTGAGACTTGAATGAAGCTAGTGCTTTAATCCCTTACTTTCTTTTTTCAGCTAGGTTCTTTAAGTTTTTTTGTTTTGACTAACAGGCCCTTAAGTTTACTTCCATTACCAATGTTGGCCTCAATATCAGATTCCGTCCACTTTTGTTAGTTAGTGACGTTCCCACGTGGCCATTAAGTGTTCTAAGCTGGCTATGACATGGTGATGTCGTTGAGCCCACCTTGGAACAAGCCCAAAACGACGTCGTTTTGGCATGCCCACTTGCAATCTTCTCCCCAAAGGCTAGGGTTTCCAAACCCATTTGCAGATCCCGTTCTGAAACTGCAATGGAGAAACAAAGATTGAGAGGGGCATCAACCTCTCACAGGATTTGAATTTGCTGAGTAACAAGCCAGACGTACGAATTTACCCAAAGTCAGCTTTTGGTATCTGTTTTGGATGTGAAAATAATGGGCTTATATCGAGTTATCCACTCATGAAGGAGACAATAGAGAACAAAGCAAGCCACCAAAGGACCAAACTCAATTTTGTAGTGACAACCGAAACAAAAAACCTCTTATTTCTAGCTGTTACATAATTTTTCCAACTTCATTCCTTCCGCCATTCAATGAGTAAATTACATCAGTCCTACAACTGAAGTTCTCATGTCAGAATCTCAAGCTTTGACACGGAGTATTTGGTAAATTTGTCCAAGATTTGGTTTCGAATTCTGAATATGTGCCATAATATTATATCTATGGCGAACGTGGATCTGGATTTCGAGCTCTTCTACCGTCAGAGGATATTCAGTGGTTGACCTTGGCCACCTTACCTCTCCATTTACATGAGAATAGGAGCTTGCAAAACTTCTCAGGACTGACATCGCGGCGGAAGACGATGGAAGACGCGATTCGGGTTGACTTCGGAACTCTATTTTCTGATTCGGTGATTCCAATAGGTTCGGGAAGGTTATTAAGCTTTGCTCTTTCAATCCTTTTACCATTGCTCTCAATGCCCTTAAACAATGTCACACCGTCTCCAAAGGTATGCAACCGACCACGCCCTACCTCAAAATGGTGAAATTGATTTTGTATATATTATATTTAGTGTTCGATTAAGGCCTATTAACCGACGAGCTTATGATTATTTTGGAGCCCAACTAAAAGCCACTGTGGCGGAAGAGAACCGTAATGCCCCCTTCAATTTTCCTAGATTTCTAGATCTAATGGCAGAGCACTTGAATCGGCAAGGACTCCACCAGCAAGATCTGGGGATTCAAGATGAAGAGACCCACAAACGATGCTGTTTTAGCCAAGAAACACGAGTGTGACACGTCGGCAACCCAATAGGATAGTTAACGACCACGTTGGAACGTCACCAACAGAACTGGACAGAATCTGATGTTGAGGCTAACGTTGGTAACACAAGCAAACGTAAGGGACCTGTTTGTCACAAAAAAAAAAAAAAAAAAAAACTTTAAGAGTTTGTTTGTGAGTTAAAAGGAAAAGGAAAGAGAGGAGATCAAAGGGGAAGGAAAGGGGAGGAAGAGAAGGAGAAGGAGAGGATTATCTCTCTCCTTGTTTGTGAGTATGTTTTATGTGAGGGAAAGGAAATGGATGGTTTATGACATGTTTTTACAATGTTACCCTTATTTGAAAAAATTAACATAAGTAATATTCTTTAAATAATATTGATGCAAAAAAATAGATAAAAAATATTTCTCTAAAAATATCCCAAATTAGTAATTTAGGATAGTTTTCCTCGTAAATACCCCAAATTGGGGGAACCAAAAAAAGTGGGAAGAGGATGGGTTTGGAGGGCTTATTAAAATCCTGAAAACCTTTCCCTCCAATTTTTTGAACTCACAAAAGGGTGTCCTTCCAATAAACCTTCCTTTTCCCTTCCTTTCCCTCCAAAAAACAACTCAAAAACACACCCCAAGGGACCAAAGCACTAGTGTTGCCTAAAATGCGTGATGGTAATGGTTCACTAGGTCATTACTTTTGTTAATAATAAATAGACATTGTAAATTATAAATTATATTCAAAATTCATGTATGCATTAGAATATAATAAGAAATATTATATTAGTTATTTATATATCCTCTTGATTTAATAAACTGCATATAGAATTAAAGAGTTAGAGGTTTACATTGCAATAGAACATTAAATCATAAATCTAAATAAAATATACAAGAATGAATTATCTATATTAGAAATCAAAAAAATCTTGGGTATGATTGCTGAAAAGCAATTTTGAGATAATCTATTTCGTTTGAGTAGTGCAAAACTAATCACTTTTATATAATAAAGAATCAAAAGTTGTGAAAAGTTGTGAATAATAAAAAAAATTCAGTAAACAGTTGGGTTCCTTAGCTAGAAGCAAAACAGCTGAAATGAGATAGCTTTTTTATAAAATAATCTATGTATCCAAACATAATAAATTTTTCACAAAACATCTTAATCCTCCAAAACAGCTGAATGAGAAAGATTTAATCTTTTCCAAACAATCACTTAGTGGGGTTGGGCGTTGTACTAGGAGTACTAGTACTGGACCTAATTATTAGTATAATAATAAAAGGTAATGGGCTTTGTTATCGATAGCGCCGCGATCGCGGCAAATCACGAGATTGCGGTACAGAATAGCACCCTGGCTCTTTGCTTTCTGCTGGTGTGTGGTATTTTTCTATAGCGGCGATGGCGGCTGCAAAACGCACCGGAATCGTGGGAGTGGCGACTTGTGGCGGACGTGAATGGGATGTCAGGGTGAAGACCGGTTTTGCCCCTGGTTTTTAACCATCCCATCTCTTTTTTTGTTTATTCCCTTCACAGAGCCTTCTGATAAGGCTTTTCTGACCATACCCAGCCGTCACCACCACCCTTCGACTCCTCCACCACCTCCCTTCGACTCCTCCAATGGTGATGACACTCTTTTCCCCCCCTGAAACAAAGGGGCCTAACCCTAAAAGCCCAAAAGAGAAAAAATAACCCTATTTCAAAGGAGTTGGCCCCAAAGAAAGGAAAAAAAACCTATTTTTATAAACCTGAAAAAACATAATAAATTGTTTTAGAATTTTAAACAATCAGTCACTAATAACAAATTTTTTTATTATTCATTAATTCATTAATAATTAATATTTAAAAGTTTTATTGGAATAAAATATATTTAAAAGCACCAAAGTTCTGTTTTTATTACTTTAAAACTTTACATATTTATATATTTTTTCAGAATATATATATATATATATATATATACAATTTCAGAATAATTTTTTATTAAATTCATTATTTAAGTTGTATCAAATTTGTTGGAATTTTGATTATTAATTATGAATGTCTTTAATTTTATATATTTTTCTATTTTTGAGCATTTATGTGTATATTATAAATTATGTATACTGTTTTCTAATCTTAGCAATAGCCGCCATCCTGCTTTAGCATTTTTGGTTGGCCACTATCGGGGATTGACTACATAGGTATTGGGTTAGCTTTTTGTATCATATTACAATATATCAATAATATTTTTAGTGCTTATGTTAGTTTTCTTTCCCTTTTTTGTTCTTCTGTAACCCTAACCTTAACCCATAATTCTTCAACTGTCATCAAAGTTTTCAACTAACTTTTATATAATGCGTGAATATTTCAATTGCTATTAAACTATTGCTAAACATATGCTGAAGTAAGTAGTGTAAACTAATGGTTTAGTTTATTACTCTTACTGTTGGAAATCCGCCTTAATTGCGGTCAGTCTCTAGTGGCCTTAATTGCGGCAACTTTATGTTGCCTTCATTGCAGCCACCAACTTCTATATTGTGCTCGTTATGAGGGGTGTGTTTAGTCCCACATCGCCTAGAGATATGGCCTAAGTAGTGCTTATAAAGCTTGGGTAATCCTCACCTTATAAGCTGGTTTTGTGGGGTTGAGTTAGGCCCAAAATCTAAGATGGTATCAGAGCCTATCCTAGATCCGTTGTTGGGTTGCCCGCATCATCCACGCTCCAGGCCCATTGGGTCTAGGTGTGAGGGGGTGTGTTGGAAACCCGCCTTAATCACGGTCAGCCTCTAGTTGCCTTAATTGCGGCAACTTTGTGCTGCCTTCATTGTAGTCACCAGCACCTTCATTGTGCTGGTTATGAGGGGTGTATTTAGTCTCACATCGCCTAGAAATATGGCCTAAATAGTGCTTATAAAGCTTGGGTGATCGTCACCTTACAAGCCAGTTTTGTGGGGTTGAGTTAGGCCCAAAATCTAATACTTACAATGTTTTTGGAATGCATCTAAGGTGCACATCCACCAAAGTGATGCAGTGGTGTACCACCCAAGTGGTAGATTGTTAGCCAATTGTAATGCCAAGCAGATTAGTAAAAGTAGGTTTGACTTTTCAACATGTATTGTAGTTAAAGATGTATTTGTCTTGTATTTTGGTATTCAAATACGTCAATTCAAATACTCAATATTTTTTAAGATCTCATTCTCCGACCACCGCTAGCCACCGCCGTCGGTCACCGCCGACCATTGCCACCTGTGACTGTCTACCGCCGCCGCCGCCAGCGGCCACCACCACTGATCGCCGCTGCCGCTGACCAGCCACCGCCGCCAGCTATCGCTGGCCACCACACACTAAGGGAGAATGTTGTTTTAATTTTTGTTCATTAATCCATGTACTTTGGAAATACCAAATACATAAATACCTATTGAAAAAACAATACATTTTGATTGGTGGAAAATACAAAATGTGTTGAATAGTACATTCCAAGTGGCAAAAGGATTGGCCAACAAAGTGCCAAATACAAAAGTGGTGCAGTGGTGCACCATTGCCTTCACCTTTTTTTTTGTTAAATTGTGATTAGCTTGTACGGTTGGGGGTAAGCCTGCCATGCCTAGCAGCTTTCTTTCAGAAGGTGCTATGTGCACCCACTGCAAAGGCTTTTCTTGGACTTGCATCAAGTCCCACATTAGTCAATCAAACTAGGAAGAGCAACATCAAGGCTTTTCTTGGGTTTTTAAAACTGTTAGTCTTATTCAATACCTTAAAAGATACCTAATTAATTTGAATCTTAAGTAATTTTGGCTTTCTTATCCAAATTATAAGGACTCAAGTGAGATGGTTGACCTGAGTATGCTTCCATTTATTATTGTGTTTGCTGAAGTCAGGAGTGTATGTCATCATTTATTGTCTGTCTGCGTGGAAGCAAACTATCATTCATTTCACATAAAATGATTTTTCTGTCCAGCCTATCTGCAATTGGATTTTATTGTCTGGAATAAAATTTTAAAGATAACATGTATTAAGTCTACTGTCAAATTTGTTTGGAACAAATGTGAAACTCTATTCAGTAATGGGTTTTTATCATATTTTCCTGAAACTACTATAAGAGGGATAGGTTAGAAAAGATACCCACTTAAAATGGACATTTTCTTTAATAAAAAAAGAATTAGTCTTTGATGATTCCATTGGGGTGGCTATGCTCCGTGTCTGCTTTATAGTTGTTCTGTTTCTTTTGGGCTCTGCCTCCTTTTATCTACCCAAAAAAGAATGAATTTATTGGAGAAAAAGAGTAAATACCGGAAGATCAGGAATCTTCCTGGAGCAACAACAGACAACGGAGGAGAAAGGAACTAAAGAGTTATACATCACCACAAAGTAGCAAATTAATGACATTGCACATTAGACATGGAAGCACCCATAAAGAAATTCATCTGCTGAAATCAACAAGGAAGCCTGCAAAATGGACCTCCACCAAAATGTTGCATAGGGAGAAATATGTGGCTAAAAATCTGAAAATTTTCACTTAATTTGGGGTTCCACGATGTGTTTATAAAAAATGAAATGCAACTTTGATTTTAGCTCTACTTCGTCAAATTGACTTAACATCAGTTCCAGGGAGGCCAGAGATTCCAAGCTTCAAATCTGTGGAATTCATTTAAATCGTACACCTTCAGTTCCTCAAAAGAGCATTTGTTACGCATCAATTAGTATAGTATACGATTCACTCCAGACAGCCATTGCTGTCTTATAAACATTTTTGTTTCCTTAGGAATCAGTTTTCTGTCACTCCGTTATCCCATAGTTTTATGTTCCTAATTTTCTAGTCATCTGCATACCTGTTAAACATGCTATAACTTATCATCTATACTGTCAATTGACCCAAAAACTGTCGGTGCCAATTCAAGTTTCTCATAGTTGCTAGCTTACTTAAGTTTTTCATGCGTCATGGTTTCTGAAATCTTTTTAATATATATTTGTAGATTGTTGGTCTAGTTGGCAGCCGTTTATGCATATGGAGGCGGAATGGGAAAAGAAGCATATTTCCTTCACTCGAAGGCAGATCTGTAAAAGGTTCATGCATGCGGTAAACAAAAAAAAAGCTGTTTTTCTGGTTTTTTTCGAACTCTGTTTCATAAGACAGTCAGAATCTTGTATGCATAGTGTGGAGCAGCTGGATGGCCTGAGAAATATCCTTTACATGTTTCATTCAGCTTATACATTACAACACTCAACCTGCATGTAATAGAATGTTGGATGTGAATCTGATTTAGGATCAGTTCCTTTTTCAGTATATCTAATACGAACCTTGGGAGAACCACACCACCAAACCTAGCTGTTGTGGTTGGAGAGCCCAAGGCCATATAAACCCCACACCAAAATCCCATACTTTCGATGTGGGACTTAAGTCTCATACCTTGCAATTAGATCCTTACATCCCACCACGCTCCGCAGCCCTATTGCCCACACGGGCTAGCTGTGCACTAGCCCTTTGACTAGTTCCGAGTGGACACTGCAATGCTGGCTTCACTTCCCACACCGCTCGTTTGTAGCCAACAGACATGGTGGAAAGTTTTGATACCAATTGATATGAACCTTGGGAGAACTATACCGCAAAATCTAGCCATTGTGTTGGAGAGCCCAAGGTCATACAAACCCACATCAAGTCCCATACCTTGCAATTGGATCCTAACAATATCAGGGCACAAAGTTTGCATGAGTTCATGCTGTGTAATCCATGGAACAAGCTCCACCTTTCAGAATGAAACTGATTGACTTTATAAAATTATTAACTTTGAAGTGCTGCAGTGAGACTGACTTTCAGTGCTTGAGGTTAGGCCTCTGTGCCATACCTTTTTACAGTATGCTAGTTTTTAGGGGCTTGCTTGCTTGGTGAGTTAGCAAAAATTATTGAATAGACGGTTGATAAAAGTAGAGTCAAACAAGCTATTACATATAATAGAGAAAAAGATGATTGCTTTGTTTTGGCAACTTTTTTATTTTGAATTTATAATAAAATGGGAGAAGATAAATAAAGGGCAAGAGGACCAGTACTCCTGCTAAAGCTAAGCAAAACACAGCAAAGAGAAAAGAAAATAAACTCAGCTGAAATCCACAAAGAGGCAAGAAAGATTAATGTAGCCTCTTAGAATTTGGGCTTTATGCCTAACTCAACCCCACAAAACCGACTTGTAAGGTAAGGACTTCCCAAGCCTTATAAACACTACTTAGGTCATATCTCTAGTCGATGTGGGACTCTCAACACACCCCCTCACGCTCAAGAGTGGACATCTGAAGCGTGGACTATTGCGGGTGAAATAACAGGATCTCAACACACTCCCTCACACCTATGACTGAACATTTGGAGCGTGGACAAATGCGGGTGGAATAACAAAGATCTTGGCCCAATAACAGATCTAGGACAGGCTCTGATACCATCTTAGAATTTGGTCTTGAAGCCTAACTCAATCCCACAAAACTGGCTTGAAAGGTGAGGACTGCCCCAAGCCTTATAAACACCATTTTGGCCATATCTCTAGTCGATGTGGGACTCTCAACACACCCCCTCACGCTCAAGTCTGGACATACGAAGCATGGACTAATGCGGGTGGAATAACAGGATCTCTAACATAGCCTATCCCATAAAAGGATTTGCTTTAAGATCTCTAGCTGAGGATTATAGAATTACTGCTTATGCCAAGTGCACCTCTCTCTGGCAAAAAGAGCAAAACTCCATATCTCCTCACACCTTTTTCTTCTTCCAAAGGTGAAGAAAAGTATATTGAAGATAAGCTACTAAGTATATATTGTTTTCCAAAATGATTACCAAGCATATTGACAATCACAATGCACAAGAAGTTGACTGATAGTTTCTGAACTATTGTAACTAATCACATGTATCAGAATGGATCTTTGAGGCCTGCACACTCGTTAAAAGTCAGTGTTATTCATTTTAAGTACTTAAAATTAAACAAAAGCCTTGATTTTAAGTGAGCATTCATCATCCAAGAAGTTGTATGAGCTGAATTTGGAAGGGAAGGATGAAAAATTAGAATCGAAGTAGGATTTCCTCTACCTTTGGGTAGCTTTAGCTGCTATTTCCCAAATTCTCAATCTTATTTCACGGGCATGATCCATAACTTTTGAGTAAATAAATAATGGTTGATCCCAGGTTTATCCTTTTTTGTGTTTTTTGGGTTCCTTTAGTTTTTTATATGCTTTTCTACTCAAGTTAAGATTATAACATGAAGACATGAGTTATAATTCTCCATACCTGAGTTTTTTCTGTTGTTCTTTGCTTGCAGTTACATTGATCCAGAGGCTGTGGTTGGCTGTGATGATGGGACCGTTCGTGTTTTTGACATGTACAGTAGGAGATGTTCTCAGATAATGAGGTATTTTGTAGTTTTTTCCTACTTGAAATAACACTGAATTGCTTGAGGAGTGAAAACCCTCAGCTATTAGTTTATATACATGCTATGATACAATACAATCTCTAATGGAATATAGAAACTAGGAAATAAATCCTAAAGCAAGAAACTAGGAACAATATCCTAAATAATCATGGAATATACATATCACATCCTAACATAGTTACACAGAATAAAGATAAAAATATTCCCTAAATAAGAAATACTTTCCAAAATTTCTATGTTGATTTTGTTCCAAAATGATCAGCTGTTACTATGTATGATTTAGTTTTTATTACATATTGCTCAGAGAGGGGCGAAAAGCTATCTTTTATGTTGGCTTAAAATTATGAGCCCGTTTGTTATTGCTTATTTTGCTAAAAAAACATTTCTTTAATAATAAAATCATTTTTTAAAATTTTTAGCGTGTTTGTTTTTACTTTTGAAAATAATCAAAAGCAGAAAATCATTTTGGAGGTTAAAATGAAAAGCAACTTTCACTTGCTTTTGGAAAAGAAATCAGTTTTTATAACTAACTACTTTAAAAAAAAATGATCTTTTAAGATTGTAAACAAACACAAATCTGCTTCTGGTTTTTTTTTAAATCTCTAAAAATAATCACTAAATAATTATATAACAAAATCATTTATTTTTTAATCTTAAACAAACGAGCTCTATATCTATAGGTAGGTTCATCTGTCTTGCTTGAGAAGATGTCCTTTAATATTCATGATGTGTATAACTTGCTATCTGCAGAATGCATTCTGCACCTATAACTTGTTTATGTTTGAGTGATGATCAACTGATAGTGAGTGGCTCCACTTCAGGAAGTATCACAATTTCAGATCCTTCCTCTGTTCAGCAAGTAGCAACACTTAGATCAAGTGACTGCAGAGGTAACAGTTATCCCTTTTAATTGTCATCTTGGTTAACAGGACATTCTAGATATCCAACAACAACAATCAAATTGTCTGTTCATCCCATCAATTTGATTTATATCATCCATTCTTTTGTGTATAACATGTGTGATCCATCCCCGTCTTATTTTCACTTTATCACTTTATTCTTCCCTCTCCTTTTTATTACATCAATATATGTGTTCCTTTATGGAAATGTAAGGTGAAGATGGATTTGTATATTGTTTTCCTCATTCTACGTCAATATAACAATCTTACTGTTTGACAATGAAACTTATGGTTTTACAAATATTTTATTTCGCAATCAGTCATTATAGGGGGCGTTTAGTAGGCAGATTTTTTATTTTTATTTTTGTTCCCATGGGCATCTTTCTAAGGAATGTTAGTATTGTTTTAAAAAATACATTTGAATATAATTAATTGAAAATAAAAATTGAAAATTGAACAATATTATAAAAATATTAAAAAGTAAAATAATATTAAAAAAAATAGTGCAGACCACTATCTGTTCATATCTTGATTTTATTAGGGGGTTCTTTCTCCCAAACAAAAATATATTTTAACATAAGATTAATATTCTCCATGAGAAACTACGGTATAATAGTCTTTTGAAATAACAAAAACTTTTCCATGTCCACGGGAAACTAGGATTCTCATCACCTCCCATGGGAATGATTTTGGGGGAAACATAACCTAAAAAAAATTCTTGGGAATGTGTTTGATAAAAAAACATACCAAATATGGGAATTTAAATCCCAAGTTAGGATTCCTAGGAAACTAAAAAAAATCCCTCTATCATGTGTCTTTAGTGTTTTTAACATGTGAGTTCATCATTTACCAAAGTTTTTGGTTCTTGCTGTTGAAATTTTAGGGATTAGATGGAAATGAGCAGATTGATAGGGTCAACACTAGAGCTTAAATAGTTGTGATACAAACATTGACCCACCACCACTCCTTTTGGGAAGGGGAAGACCCAATATAGATACCTCCTTCTGGGAAGGGGATGATGATGGGATGCCATTGCATTTGTCATAAGCTTATAGACTTAAAATTGGGTAATTAAATAAAAGAGACTTGGATGACAGATTGAGATTGTTTGGATACGAGAGATGTCCTTTGTATAAATTTATTTGTGTTATGTGAACTGTTAGTAGTGAATTATTTCTATTTGATGATATTATTACTTGTTCATGAATTTCGTGAGATTAGAATATTTATTTTTACTTCTGAAAATATTTTGAGCTAATATTTTTTAAATAAGCGGATACCATGGATATTTTTCCGGTTACTGCGTCGGCTGAGAGCAACACTTTTGCGAAAATATTTTTAGAATGTTTTTATTCACTGAGATTATATCTCGTTGAAAGTGTTGTTTTTAGAGCACGAGGATGACGTCATTAAAATTGAAGAGGCTTGAAGAATTAGTAAATTTTCTTAGTTATTTTCTAGCTTGGTTAGTATTTTCTTGAATAAGGAGCCATTTGTGCCTAGATATGTTTATTTTATTGTTGGGTTTTACTAATAGACACCTGTTTTTAAGCCAAGTGATTTTATTATGTAAGGATTTATTAATGTTGCTAATTTATTATTTGTGAGGTACTATTTCAGACCATCTCATTTTGTAAAATTTTTATTTTTGGTTATATCTTAATTATGATTATGATTTATTATGAGTTACTATAGTAGCGAAAGGCTTTACATGTTACCTCTGTTTTCCAGAGGTATTCACCTCTCTTATAAGGAGCAGTGCTCCTAGTATCTTAGTTTCTATCAGATTGGTATCAAAGCTCCCAAACTCGTGCTTCAGCCGCCCATCCCCCGTCGACCACCATACGAGGATCACGGTCCGGCGGTTCCGGCGGTGGCCTGATCAGATATCCATCTCTCAATGCCCTGGGTCTCTTCGCGGTGGTGTTCCTGGTTTGTGCTTGCAGTGTAGCCACCATCACTGCCCACGTTGCAGTCGCACGTCGGTTTCCTCTCTTGATCGGTGCTGCTGTCTTGGGGTTGCCGGTCGGTCACCATCGCTGTTCTTGTTGCTGATGTAAGTGCTTCACCTGCTGTCCTATGCGGGTCCCAGTTCAGCAAGTTCGGTGGTTATTTCTCCACATTGCTCTCCTGTCTTGTATCCACCTTCACGCCACTCAGAGGTGCATTTTTTGCTGCTTCTTTCCTCTCCACCATCTTGTCTTGAAAATCTTTGCTGAGTTCTTGGACCCACTCCTCCTCCTTCAGACTTTCTCTCAGCACCTCTGGTACGAAATTTCTCTCATTCTATAAAACTAAGGATTCTGGTTTTGCCACTGAAGCTAAAGATTTCCCCTCGAGTTTCTTTTTCTCCCTTCATTTCTTCTTTTCTTGCTGGTCTTGATTCTTTTCTTGATCCCTACAATAACTTGGACTCTTTTTCGTGGACCCAAACCGGCAAATTTGGATCATATTCTGGTTGAAGTCACTTAAGAATCACCTTCACAAAACTCCCCCAAGTAACATTCGGATTGACCCAAACCCATAGTCGGTACCATGTTAGAGCACTACCACTCATCAACTACACAACCTCATATCCGTTCTTCTTTAGTTACATACTCCTCCGACATCAAAAAATTTATTGACCTTGATCAGCCACACATGCATCTTCTCCTTCAAAGATTGGTATCCCTAGTCATAACTCCTTGAGTTCTTTTCTCCGACTTCCAATCTCTTTTAACATTTGATCAAGAATAAGGATCGGACCCTTCCATGCCTCCTTCAATCGTCTTTCTTCCTCGTCTGATTTCCGCCAACGCTCAAGATGCTTCCTCTAGAGAGCAGTTTCTCTTCGTAGCTCTTAAAGAATCTCAATTTTCTCCATTCTGGATGTACACAGCTCCAAGATCGGAGGTTTGATACCAGTTGATAGATGCTGGTTCAGAAACAGCCAAAAGAATACTTTGAATTACTCTAATAGATCAGAATTACAGAGACATAACTCTCACACTTACACTCACACTCACACTCATGGGTATTTGAGAGACCCACCCTCTCCTCTTGGTATTCGAGAGACCCAAACTCACCTCATTGATCCTTTCCCAAAATACAAGATTTCCCTCTCCCTCAATCTCTCCTCTTATTTATAGGCAACATGCCTTATGTAAGAACAGAATGTGTGAATGTTGTGTGTTATATGTCCACACATCTATGTTATTTATAATCATATGTTAGGGTACAAAAGGATCAGTCATAAATACAAAAGAATCAAATCAAATCCCTAATTAGTAACTGCATCCCTAATTCCTAGCCCTTGTTATAAACATATTAAGCACATGTTAAATATGCTTTTCTAACACTCCCCCTCAAGCTGGAGCATATATGTCATATGAGCCAAGCTTGTTACAAATGTAGTCAACACGAGAGCCTCTAAGGGACTTAGTGAAAATGTCAGCCAACTGGTCACTAGAGTTGACAAAATCAGTTGTGATTTCCCCTGAAAGCACCTTCTCTCTTATAAAGTGACAATCTATTTCTATGTGTTTGGTTCGTTCATGAAAGACCGGATTTGATGCAATGTGAAGTGCAGCCTGATTATCACAGATGAGTTTAGTATCTTGGATATCTCCCAATTTTAGCTGTTGGAGTAGTTGCCTAAGCCATGTAAGCTCACACACAGCTGCTGCCATAGCACGATATTCAGCTTCTGCACTAGATCTAGCAACTATGTTCTGCTTCTTGCTCCTCCATGAGATCATATTTCCTCCAATAAGAACACAATATCCAGAAGTGGACCTCCTATCTGATGGTGATCCTGCCCAGTCAGCATCAGAGTAACAAGTGATTTTGGCATTGCCTTTGTATTCATATAATAGTCCTCGTCCTGGTGCATTTTTGATGTACCGAAGAATACGCATGACAGCATCCCAATGGCTATCACACGGGGCATTCAGGAACTGGCTTACCACACTAACTGCAAAGGTGATATCAGGTCTGGTGACTGTGAGATAGTTGAGTCTGCCCACAAGACGACGATATCTTCCCGGGTCTTTCAATGGCTCCCCCTGACCCGGAAGAAGCTTGGCATTGGGATCCATGGGAGTATCGATAGGACGGCAATCAAGCATACCGGTCTCAGTAAGAATATCCAGAGCATACTTCCGTTGGTTAATTGAAATTCCTGAAGTGGACTGGGCAACTTCAATCCCTAAAAAGTACTTGAGAGGACCCAAGTCTTTTGTCTGAAAATGTTTGAAGAGGTGTGCTTTGAGCCGCTGG
The DNA here is from genome assembly GCA_035048595.1 of Echinosophora koreensis. Taxonomy (NCBI): domain Eukaryota; kingdom Viridiplantae; phylum Streptophyta; class Magnoliopsida; order Fabales; family Fabaceae; genus Echinosophora; species Echinosophora koreensis. Next base: position 1,094,814 of record JAPCYP010000011.1, read on the forward strand.
ATACCATCTGTGTCATCACCAGTAATGACGATATCATCGACATAGACAACAAGATAGATGCACCGACCAGAAGAATGGATAGAGAAAACAGAGTGGTCAGCCTCACACCGGGTCATGCCAAACTGCATTAAAATAGAGCTAAAGCGTCCAAACCAGGCACGAGGAGACTGCTTCAATCCATAAAGAGAACGGCGAAGCCGACAAACAAGTCGAGAATCACCAGAAACAGTAAATCCTGGGGGCTGGTCCATATAAACTTCTTCCTGCAACTCGCCATGCAAGAAAGCATTCTTAATATCCAGCTGGTGAAGGGGCCAATGATGAATGGCAGCCATGGCTATAAAAAGACGAACCGAAGTAATTTTGGCCACAGGGGAAAAAGTATCCCCGTAATCTAGACCAAAAATCTGCGTATAACCTTTAGCCACCAAACGAGCTTTGAAACGATCAATTTGACCATCGGGTCCAATCTTCACGGTATAGACCCAACGACAGCCCACACTAGTCTTGTCAGGAGGCAAGGGAACAATCTCCCAAGTACCATTGGAATGCAACGCTGCCATCTCTTCCAACATTGCCTTGCGCCAGTTGGGATCAGCCATAGCTTCACCTGTAGACTTAGGAATAGACACAGAATCCAAAGCAGAAACAAAGGAAACATAGGAAGGAGATAAACGGCCATAATTTAAAGTACAAGCATAGATAGGATTAGGATTGCGAGAGGACCGAGTACCTTTCCGTAATGCAATTGGAAGTTCAGGTGCAGGAGGCGTAGATGGAGGGGCGGTTGGAGCAGGAGATGAGGCTGAAGGATCACTGGAAGGAGGCACCGTAGAAGCCTGTGTCCGCCGTTGGTAAGTACGTAAAGGAGGTGGAGGGGAAACAACAATAGGTGCCGGAACAACTGGTGGAATATCTGGAAGGTCCTGAGTGAAGTTGACATCAAGGACGGCGGATGTGTTGAAGAATGGGACAGTCTCAAAAAAGGTGACATCAGCACATACAAGATATCGTTGAAGTTGTGGACAAAAACAACGATAGCCCTTTTGCAAACGTGAGTAACCCAGAAAAATACATTTGAGAGATTTGGCTGAGAGTTTGTCTTTTCCTGGAGTTAGATCATGGACAAAACATGTGCAACCAAAGACACGTAGAGGAATAGGATAGACTTCATGTTGTGGATACAAGAGAGAGTATGGAACCTGATTGTTAAGGACGGAGGAAGGCATGCGGTTGATAAGATAGCAAGCCGCGAGAAGCGCATCACCCCAAAAGCGAAGAGGAACATTATTGTGGAGGAGTAGTGTACGAGCTGTCTCAACCAAGTGCCGATTTTTCCTTTCGGCAACACCGTTTTGTTGTGGTGTGTGAGCACATGATGTTTGATGAATAATTCCCTGTGAAGTCAAAAAGGATTGAAACTGGGAGGACAAATATTCACGAGCATTATCAGTGCGCAAAATTTTAATTGAAGAACCAAATTGATTTTGAATTTCAGCGCAGAAACCTTGAAATATATTAAAAACATCCGAACGATTCTTCATTAAAAATAACCAAGTACACCGGGAAAAATCATCAATGAAAGTGACAAAATAATAGTAACCTAAGGTTGAGCAGACACGACTAGGACCCCAAATGTCAGAATGAACTAAATCAAAAGGTGACGCAGCACTTTTATTGACTCGCTGACTATAAGTATGACGAGTGTGTTTTCCTAACTGACACGACTGACATTCAAAAAATGAAACTTTAGAAAAACTTGGAACCATGAGACGCATTTTATTAAGACTAGGGTGACCCAAACGTTGATGTTCAAGGGTTTGAGAAGCAGCGGAGACACAAGCAACTGGCGGTGAAAGTTGATATAATCCTTGAGACTCATGTCCTGCTCCAATCGTCCGTCCCGTACGCCGATCCTGGACATAAACAGAGTGGTTAACAAAAAGAACAGAGTAATCAAGAGTCCGAGTAAGTTTGCTAATTGACACTAGATTAAAAGGACATCCAGGAACATAAAGCACAGAATCTAAGGAAAGGTTAGGAAGGGGATGTGTTTGACCAATGCCTTTAACTTGTATTTGAGAGCCATCAGCTAAGGTGACACTAGGCAAAGAATCCAAGTAAGACAGTTTAGAGAAAAGGGATTTGTTACCAGTCATATGATCGGAAGCACCGGAATCAAGTATCCAAGGTCCAAGAGTGGAGGACTGAGAAACAAATGCTACAGGATTACCAGACTGAGCAACAGCGGCGGCAGGTGAGATGGGCTGTTGGGCTGCCTTGAACTGGAGAAAATCATTATAATCAGCAGCAGAAACAGTAACTTCCTCAGCAATGTTCGGGGCAGTGATATGAGCAACATTAGCATGCTTGGACTGTTCCCTAGCCTTGGTGCGGCATTCAGCTTCAATATGGCCATAGCGGTTGCAATAAGTGCAGCGAGGACGACGATAGCCACCACTACGGCCTCCTCCACTCCGTCCACCACGTTGATGATAGTGGGAGACAAGAGCGGAGGAATCAGTATGAGGAACGGAGGAGTGGCCGAAAGCATGAGGGGTTGAAAGACGCAGCAATTGTTCACTAACCAGGTCATAGGAGGGAATAGTGGAGCTCGATAGTATTTGATTACGTACCGAGTCAAGTTCAGGAGGTAGACCGGCAAGTGCAAGAACCATGAAAAACTTGCTGCGTTGCTCAGCATGAGCTGTTGCATCACTAGCAAACGGCATTAGTTTCTCAAAATCAGCAATTAAATGATCAAGCTTACCAAGGTATGTCTGCATATCCATGTTCTCCAACTTCACAGAAATCAGGTTGAGAACAACACTGTAGAGGCGATGAACATCATTAGAATAGACTTTCTTGGCCTTTGTCCAAACATCATAGCAAGTGGTAAAGGCCTGGTATTGCGGCTGGAGTTTGGGAGCAATAGAAAACCAGAGAACACTGCACAGAGAGGCATCGATTTGCTTCCATCGGGCTCGTTCTTTCTCGGGAATGTCCTTGGCTTGTTTGGTCAAGTGGTCTTCACGGCCTTGTCCTTGAAACCATAACTGGACAGCAGCAGCCCAGGTAGTGTAGTTGGCAGTCCCCACTAATTTTTCACATGGGATGAGTGGAACATTGGTAAATGTTACAGCAGCACTTGAATCGGAAGAGGAATCGTTGGAGGCCATGAGAAAAAGGGCTGAAACTGGACTGGAGAAGGTCGCCGGAGTGAGGGAATGACGGCGGAGTGGTCGCTGGAGGGTGGGTCACGCCGGAAAGCAAGAAAAAATGGGTTTTGGTGACGGCGCGTGAAACGCACGCGCCGGAGAGAGGCGGCGCGTGGAGGCGCGTGCGGCGGCTTTTCGGGACGCGCTTCCGGCACGGGGGTCGCCGGAGGATGACGAAGCTGGCGGTGGTGGCACGCCGGAGGAAAGGAGCGCGGTGGCACGGCAAACGGGGCAAACAGTGGTGCGGGTACTGTTCACCCGAGAGAAGTAGACCACTGCAGTGGAAAAAAAACCTAAACTACTGATACCATGTAAGAACAGAATGTGTGAATGTTGTGTGTTATATGTCCACACATCTATGTTATTTATAATCATATGTTAGGGTACAAAAGGATCAGTCATAAATACAAAAGAATCAAATCAAATCCCTAATTAGTAACTGCATCCCTAATTCCTAGCCCTTGTTATAAACATATTAAGCACATGTTAAATATGCTTTTCTAACACCTTATTTCCCCTAACCCGCCCACTAACTAACTAATTAACTAACGAGTTGATTACCTACCTACTGTTGGGCTTGGGCCGCGTCCCCAGCTTTTTTGTTTTTTTCTTTTTGTTTGTTTTTGGTTTCTTAGCTTCTGTACCAAAAAAAATGTGGGTTTGTGCATTGTCCGCACTACAAGACAAATGGTTCTTGCATGGTGTGTGTTAAAGATATAAAACCAATCATTAGCCTTCATCTAACAATTTAAGTTTGTTGGAAAGTTGGTCCTTGACAAGTTTCATAGGCACTTTGCCATTATGAATTGTGCTTGAATTTTTCATCCACCTAGCTTGAACAATACATGTTCCCTTCAAAAGAATACAATTTTGTTTGAAATTGGGATGGGTTCATGTTCCTTAATCAAACAAATTATTTACATATTTTGTATTTCTTCAAATGTAACTCTAATCCTTCGTGGGTATCCATTCATTCATGAGAATATATTGTACAACCTTTGAGTTTGTTTCTATTGTCACTCGTGCTTGGTTAACACTTCTCTTGTTCTGTATGTGGTTAATGTGGGTCTATTTTTATACTCTGGTACTTTGGAATTTTAGTCGGAGTTTAGCTTATATGCTCTTTCTTTGTTGGACCAGCTCTATTTGATGAAATATTTTGTAGACATTTATCTATCAGTAGAAAATGTTAATAATCAGTTTTAACCAAATATTTCAAAAGAACTATACATTCTGATGTAGCAAGTGAATCTGATTTGGTGTTTTTCTATCAGGCATAAGGACCTTGTGTTTCAATCCCTCGTCTCAGCTATTGTTTGCCGGATCAGCTGTTGGATATACATATTGTTGGGACCTTAGGTATGCTAACAATAGTGTAATACAGATTATTGCTGGGGTGCATTGGCATTTAAGGTGTCACGTACATGAATGAATTTGATTGAGAGTAGCTGTCATATTCTTTGTTAGCAGGATCCAGATAGACACAATTAAGTGATGACTTATTACAATACAATAATCTGACACTGATATAATGTTTATGCATGTAGGAAAGTTCGAAACAAATTAAGACTGTTCTAATTAAGCATGTTTATATACTCCTCTTCCATAGTTGTATTCATTCTCGGAAATTTAGGACCTTGTCGTCCTAGTATATACGTTTGTATTACATGTGAGCAATAGTTTTTATATCTTGTTATGGGTATGCTCGATGAACTTTTACATTTGTGAGACAAAAGGGCAAGTGTTAATAAGGGAAAACTGAGATAAAGTTCATTAGCGGTTCGTGATTTTGTTTTCAATAAAAACATAACATTTGTATTTTTTTTCAGCCACGTCATTCTCCTTTTAAAGTTCTCATAGTTGAGCTTTAACAAATAATACACTTTTTTTTTTTTATGGTGAACAACAATTTTTGTCCTATTAATAAAGCCTGTTACTATCTGGCACTGGCTTTCCCAACATTTGATTGGGTCCTTTCCTATGTTTCCCCTCCTTACTTAGTCCTCACTGGTTCTTTTCTGTTACAGAAATCAGAAGGTGTAAGTTGATTCGGAACAGAAATGTACAGCATGCATAAACCGTTAATGATATGTTTTTATTATTGGGTCTTGCTTCCAAGTCCCCTAAAGGCATTGGTTAAGGAACCCACAAAAAGAAAGTTTGTATTGGGAAACTAAGTGTAACACTTTTCAAAATGCTAAATACACTATTTTCCATACAAATTTTCCATTCTTGATTCCTTAAACATTGCCGGGCACTCGTTATTTAACCACTACAAATTATGATCTGTTTGATTTATCACAATGCACAATCTTATTTATTCATATCATGCAGGACAAGGAGAATGTTGTGGGGCACCCGAGTGAGTCCTAATGTTGTATACTCCATACAGCACTTACAAAGTGACACATCAACATTAGCTGTTGGTGGAATAGATGGTATCTTAAGATTTCTGAATCAGAATGATGGCAATATTGTTTCAAGATGTATTATAGATGATAAATTGTTATCAACATTTCGAAGTCCTTCCGGGTCCATTCAGAGAAGGAAAGGGAGGAGGTTGCCCGAAGATACATACATAAATCTTGACGATATTCCTGCTGCTTCTCGACCTTCTATCACATGCCTCGCCGTTGGAATGAAGAAAATTGTCACTACACACAATAGCAGTGACATTAGATTATGGAAATTTAACTGAATTTTAAGATCCTGTATACAATTGGGGGCAATTGTGTGGTAGACTTGTCGGAGACCCATGGAGAGAGGAAAAGTAATTTACTTAGTTTTTTTATTAAAAAATTCATTCTTGTATGATTAGTTTAGTTTTTTTATATCAAACAGGGCTGTAACAGCCTAAGTCAAAATTACGTAATCATATGGGATGTGTTACAACTGAAGTCTTGTTGAATCAAGTTCACTAAATCCTGAAAGGGATCTTCGAAAGTAGTATATGAAAAAGGTGGGGAAATATGGTTAGACCAGTTTGCATTTTTAAAAATATAAGAATGTATCTTTATTATACAATCATATGGTCAAGAAAAAAATTTGTTTAGTATTCATGTGACCACTTAAAAAGTTATGTACATTCAACCCTTAATCTAACCATTCAAGAGAGATTTAATGGTCCAGTCGAAAAAAGTATCCAAGTAATAAAGTTTAGCAAAAAAAGAGAATTAATATTGATATTATTTCTTCTAACGGTGTAAATCACAAATACTGCTCAATTATCATGTAGCAATAATTCAGTAATGTATGTTGAATATAAAAAGTTTGACAATATGGTAATACTTTGTTAATGGCATTCAAAACCATAGTTAATGGTATGTTAGACTTTGTTAATAACTATATTAAGATAGGTAACTTATTAACCATCTACTAAAGTTTCATTAACTAAAACTTTATACATCATTAACTAAGTTGTTGAATAACGAGTTACTTATTGTTAGTATCGAAAAAAAAATATTTTTCCATACTATATGTGGAAGACATATTTTGCTCTCGTTCATTTGTGAAGTGTCGAATTAAGCACGGGTGGGAATTGTTACTTGCCGACGGGAATAACTTGGCTATTTGACTTCAATTAAAAAGCCACGTATCAGAACCAACTATACAATTAGAGTGCTACATGGAAATATGATATAGATGTTGGCATTCGATAAAGAGCATTGAAAAGCACATGGAGCAATGAGATCAGACAAGTACCAGAAGTTATTAGTAGTGGTGTAGTTACATTTATTTGAAATAAGACAGGTGTCATTCTTGGAATAGGGTAGTTACAATCTGTGTAGTTAGGAAGTTATTTTCTTTTCCTTATAAATATTTGTAAACTCAATATAATCAAGGTTGGAACTTGCAAACACTCTACGTATACTAAATCCCCGACGTTCACGGATTGACAGGTCACTGCAACGTTCCCAACCATTTCAATTCTAGAAATTCATTGCTTTCCTTTAAATTTCCTATCGTTTATTGCTTTCCTTTAATTTCATGTTCTTTATAGTCCTATTGTTTTCTTTTATTTTCCAGCAAGTCTTTTATGTTCAAGCATTTACTTAAATTAAAACCTTTTCTTTTCAAGTAACTATATTCTTTTCTGATCTTTATTTCTGAAACTTACTGATGCATTCTCACTTAGTATCATTTATGCATTTCAATATTAGTGCTTTGCATTTAAACCATTTTCTTGCATTTCAACTTATTGTCATACATTTTCTTTACATTTTTGCATTCTTTACAAGTTCTCCTTTTATTTTCATTTAAATGCACTTCTTTAATTTCCAGTTTTTATATGTTTTTCTTTACATTTATGCATTTCTCTTCTTCTATCATCTTTTAGACCATTTGAGTTCTTTTTATTGCTTTAAATTTGTGATCAGAGTTACCTATTTACGGGAGAATCCCACACTCGTTTGATTCTATCATTTGTTGTTGGATTTGGTGGTCGGAAACCAAAAATCACCGTTAACAAATTGCCACGTCCAGTGAAACCCGGTAAGGGTAATGTGTGTCACAATTGCTTTATGAGTTCAACCTTTAATGTTTTGCTCATATACACCGAAGAACAAATTTGGAAACAGTTTTCAATTCAGTTATGATGAAGGCATATATATACTCCCTTTATATTTAATTATTGCTTTGGCCAACATTATATTTGATTGGCTATAACCGGTTCTGGCACTGAAAACCGATTCTCCAGAAGGCGTAGGAAAAAAATTATACCGAAGAATTATTCGGAGTTCTTTGTGTTCAAAAAAGTGGAAGATTTTCTAATTGAAACTGACACTAATTTCAGTCATGGAAATTGGACTTTACCTTCGACTGTTGCCTTCAAATTACATGCCAGTATAAATGGTTTCAAATGTTTCTCTTGGCAAATATAGAACCATTTCTCGAGGCATCGATAGAGGGTATGGATCACCATTGGCTGTTCCATATTGTCAAGGACATATACTTTTGAGCCAATTTGCAGCCAACTGATTGATGTGTCAAAAATTATGGATGGCCTAAATAATATTTGAGAGGGCTCATAGGCCAATCTGTCACCACCAATTGGTGTACTAGTCTTGCCATAATTGGTACCAAATAGCTGTTATCCACACCCAGGGTTGACTCACCGGTGGACCGACAATTTCAAGAATAAAGATCATGTTTCTATCTTATAAAGACTATGGACTGACATTGGTTATGTGTCGAAAATATCATAGCCAACTTTTAGGGTGAAGGCTATGGTACACCATCCATCAAAATGGTGCATTGATGTACCACCCAAGTGGCATAATGTGAACCAACCAACAAGCCACATGGGATATTGACTATTCAACTTAGTCTCCAATTTTCAAACATTAAACATGTCTTCTATTTGTAAAAGTGCATTATTGTATTTGCATAAGTATTATTTTATATTTTATTTTAATTAATAGAAAAAAAAAGAAATTGTTTTACTCCAACAACCCTCTTCTTCTTCCTTTCAACATAGCGTCTATCGTCAACATTCATCGTCGCCATCTGTCTTCCACGTTTGGCACAGCCATATGCCGTCCTCGCGTCGCCGCCGCAGTAAGTTTCAAGCTTGCAACTTTAAAAAATAAAAATCATTTCTCAAAAGCGATAGATTTGCCATTGAAGAAGGAGGATCCGCCGCACCTCGCCCAGACGTTGCCGTCGCACCTTACCCCATCGCCACTCCAACCGCGTCGCACCCCACCGCCATGGACTCCGAAAACCCTTGCCCCTTTTAATTTTTTTTCAGATCTATGATTGAAGGTGACAATGGCGACATAAAACGAAAGGTCTGACGTTACTGATGTGACACCCTCTACCCCGCATGTATTCATAAAGCGTAAAAGATATTAAAAAAATGAACACATGCATATTATATCATAATAATAAAAACCGAGCAGAGACTGCCGCATTGTAACATAACTTTTCAAATGCGGAATTATAAAACATGTTTAAAAGAAAAACATAACATAACTGAAACATAAACGAAACCCAACCCCGATGTCACATTACAGAGCTGGTATAACCATAATCCGAAACACCTCTGATAAACAACATAACTAAACAAATCCTAAACTACGAGTAGCGGCTCCTCAGAGTCACTCCTTAGCAAGCTGCTCACCATCCTCTTCATAACCAAAACGATACACGCAAAGCAAACAACAAAAGACGGGGAGTAAGAAACATAGCATATCAAACATCATAACATCATCCAACATATTACATTCATATCATATCCATCATATCAACAATGTATACTATGCGATGCAGTGCTACTCCACTACTCCACTATGCACTTGGATCCAATCTACCTCAGAATGTCAACTTTGAAGTTACATATCCACATTGGCCGATAAGCACCAACGCCGGGGCAATCCACCAAATCATGGGTGGACCCCTAGGATAGCCGACGCACCTTACTCTTGGATGCGCCACCACGGGGGCCCAGATCACTCAGATCACCACGAACGGCCAGACCGCCTTACTCTCGGATGACCTCGACCACTTAGCTATCGAGGCTCAACGTTATCTTTAATCTTTAGTCTTTTAACACTCTGGCCAATAAGCACCAGAGCTCAACACCTCGATCACTAGGTTATCGAGGCCCCCTTGGCCACTTGGCTACCAACACTACTGCAAAATATACAATAAACGGGAAAGGTTTACGTCAGTTAACCAAAAGTTAGACGTTAAAAAGGAGGCGGTGGCAGTTTTGTAAATATCAGGTTCCCTTAATTCACTTTTAACGTCAGTTGTTAAAAGGACTGACGTTAAATGTTAAGTGACTCACTTTTAACGTCAGTTCTATAAACAACTGACGTTAAAAGTGAACCTTTTAGCATCAGTTTTTTATTGAACTGACGTTAAAAGTGAGTCACTTAACATTTAACGTCACTCCTTTTAACAACTGATGTTAAAGGTAGTTTTTCAACTATACGTTACCCGCGCGCCTTTCAGCTTCCACTTTCACTCACTCTGTTATCTGTTCTCTCTCAAACCTTTCTCTGCCCTAACCCTCTCCTCTCCACCGCGTGCTCCTCTCCACCGCCACAACCACGAGGTCCTCTCCATCGCGTGCTCTTCTCCATCAGTAGTTACTCTCTCTCTCTCTCGCTCTCTCTCCCCTCTCCATCGCTTGCCCTAACCCTAATCTTTCACAACTCCCACTCCCATCTTTAGCAGGTTCTGAACCGCACGCGGCCACCACTACTCAAGTGCCTTTCCATCTCCCATCTGTAAGTTATTGAACCCTAATATAAACCCTAATCTCTTCACTTTTTTTCTTTTCTTGTCTTTCTTTTCAGTTGTTAGAACTTGCTTGTAGAACCTTTTGTTTTTCTCAATTTGTGTATGTTTGCTTGTGGGATTTTGGATTAGTTGAAACTGTTTCTTGAGGTTGTGATGTTCCTGTAATTTAGACTTGTCTAACTAAACATTAGTATCATAGGTTTTAGATTTATCTGAGGCAAAGAAATCATTATTTCCTATGCTATTTTTGATGTTTCTGTGAGTATGTGTGATAAGCCATAGCTTATATTGTGCTTATATTGGATATATGTGTTTATATCTACATAACCTATCTGGCTATGGATCATAATTGGATGGTTTGTAAGCGCACAAGTGATGAGTATTTGAAGGGAGTGGGGTAGTTTATAGAATTTGCTGAAAGGAATGTTCCCAATAGTAATGGAATGTTTTGTTGTCCTTGTGTTAAGTGTTTGAATACGAGGAAATGTACGGTGAAGGATATACGTACTCATCTGATTTGTTTTAGGATTTGCTTGAGTTATACAAGATGGATATGGCATGGTGATGTTGTTAAGTACTAAGGCAAGTGTCTCCCAAAGTGGGGACGTTGACGTAGATATGGAGGATGATCGAGTAGAGGACATGATCCGTGATATTGGACAAGAATATTTTCAGCGAGCACATTTGTATGATAGGTTGTACGATGATGCGGATAAGCCTTTGTATCCCGGGTGTACTGCACATACAAGGTTGTCGGCGGTGTTAAAATTGGTTTGTGTGAACGCGAGTAATGGTTGGAGCGATAAAAGTTTCACCGAATTGCTTGAACTGTTGAAAGACTTGCTTCTAGAGAGCAACACATTGCCTGACTGTAACTATGAGGCCAAGAAGGTATTGTGTCTTATGGGTATGGAGTATAAGAAGATACACGCATGCCCCAATGATTGTATATTGTACACCAGTGTTTATGAAGACAATCACGATTGCCCCAAGTGTGGGTTATCATGCTACAAAGTGAAGGATGGTGATGATGGTGATGATCTTGATGATTCAATATGTGATGTGAGAAAAAATGGTCCTCCTACGAAGGTGTTATGGTATCTTTCAATAATTCCAAGGTTCAAGCGATTGTTTGACAATGTGAAAGATGCGAAGAATCTTGGATGGCATCATGACGAGAGGAAACGTGATGGAAAGGTTCGTCATCTGGCTGATTCTGTGCAATGGAAGAATATTGATACTTTGTTTCCGGATTTCACCGATGAGCCAGGAAACTTAAGGCTTGGACTTGCTACGGATGGAATGAATCCATATGGTAACATGAGTAGTATTCATAGTTCATGGCCTGTTCTGTTGATAATTTACAACCTGCCTCCTTGGTTGTGCATGAAGCGCAAATATATGATGTTGTTTATGATGATTTCGGGCCCAAAGCAACCGACTTAGATGTTTATCTAAGTCCCTTGATTGAAGACTTGAAAAAGCTGTGGGTGGAAGGTATTGATGTTGATGGGTATTCTCAAGAGACTTTCAAGCTTCGTGCCATGTTATTTTGCACCTTCAACGACTTTCCAGCATACGGGAACTTGTCCAGGTACAGTGTTAAGGGGCATAAAGCATTCCCTATATGTGAAGAAGGCACATGCTACACTCACTTGCATCATAGAAAGAAGACGGTTTACCTTGTGCATCTGAGATTTCTTAGACGTGATCACCCATATCGTAAGATGAAAAAAGCTTTTAATGGATGCCAAGAGACTGAAGATGCTCCGACGGCCTTAAATGGAGAGTAGGTTTATCAGAAAGTAAAGGACATCAATGTTATCTTCGGCAAGTCCAAAAAGAAGGGTAAGGCTGCTGAGAAAAAATATGGAAGAAGAGGTTGATATTCTTTGATCTTCTATATTGGCGCAAGCTTGATGTCAGACACTACATTGATGTGATGCATGTGGAGAAAAATGTGTGTGATAGTGTGATCAGGAAGCTTCTCAACATTCAGGGCAAGACAAAGATGGTGTGAATGCTCGTCTCGACCTCGTTGCTATGGGTATACGAGAGCAGTTAGCTCCAGTTGTTGAGGATGGTAAGCAGACTTATTTGCCTCCAGTATGTCATACTTTATCAAAAAAAAAAGAGACAAAGTTTTTGTGAGTGTCTTCAGGGCATCAAATTTACACATGGTTACTCTTCAAATATCAACAGGCTTGTCTCTGGTGATCTCAGATTGGTTGGCTTAAAGTCTCATGATTGCCACATCTTGATGCAACAACTTCTGCCTGTTGCTATTCGTGGTATTGCTCCAAAAAACATGAGACATGCCATTACTCGGTTATGCTCATTCTTCAATTCTTATATGTAGCAAAGTCGTTGACCCCCATAACTTGGATGAGTTGGAAGTTGAGGCTGCTACAATCTTGTGCCAATTGGAGATGTATTTTCTTCCTTCATATTTCGACATCATGGTTCACTTAATTGTTCATTTGGTAAGTGAGATTAGATTATGTGGGCCTGTTTTTCTAAGATGGATGTACTCAGTTGAGTGCTACATGAAGATCTTGAAAGGTATGTGAAGAATCCACATCGTCCTAAAGCATCTATTGTTCAAAGGTATGTTGCAGAAGAAGCTATTGAGTTTTGTTCAGACTACCTTCATAACATGGATCCTATAGGGGTTCCTAAGCCTCGTCATGATGAGAGAAGATGTCAAGGTAAGGGTACACATGGTTTAACAATTAATAGCAAGGGTCGGGAGGAAGTGTTGCAAGCACATTTGTATGTATTGAACAAAATGATTTTGTTCAACTTTACTTTTGTGAACATAAAAGAAAAGTCAAGAAAGAAAACCCTCGAATGAACGAAAGGTGGTTGTTGAACAAACATAACAAGACTTTCTTACAATGGTTCAAGGAAGAAATGCTTAAGGATGGTAGTACTGCTTCTGGCAAGGTAAGATGGCTAGCACGTGGGCCTAGCTTCAGTGTCATATGTTGGAGCCGATACGACATCAATAAATTTTCCATTTATACAGAGCAACAAGATAACAAGAGTACCATGCAAAATAGTGGGGTTATGATCGTGGCCGAAGCAATGCCCTTCTCTAGTTCAAAGGACACAAAACCCTCTAAAGTACCGATACCTTACTTTGGAGTCATTGAAGAGATTTGGGTGCTCGATCACACTAAGCTTACGGTGCCGATTTTTAAATGTAAGTGGGTTAATAGTAAAGGTGGTGTACAAACCGACGAATGGGGGTTTACATTGGTAGACCTTTGCAAGTTAGGTCATACAAATGAGCCTTTCATAATGGCTTCCCAAACAAAACAAGTGTTCTACATCACTGATCCTTCTAACAAAAGGTTGTTCGTGGTTCTCCAAGGAAAAAGCATGCATAATGGTAGTGATGAAAATCAAGATTCAACTCTTGATATTCCTGAGACTCCTTTTTTTTTTCAACAAACATGCCTACTATAATTGAGGATACTCAGGTGGATGATATACATGCCACTCGTGATGATCATCACGAAGGGATGTTGATATAGGTAATTTAAACTTGATTATAGTGTGAGTTTTGTTCTTTTAAGGCAAACGTCTTATTTATCCATGTTAGTTTTGATTTATCTTTAGTTATCCATGTTAAAAAAACATATTTTAATATTTACCGTTTTTGAACAGGTATACACATGGAAAGAATTGAGGACGCGGTTTGCAGAATTTTTCTTCGAGTATGCTAAAGATAAAGGATTGCCCGCAAATATACCTCAGGAGTATATAGAAGATGTGTAGTTAGTAATTAGTATAGAAACTTTTAGTTATGTTTTTTCTAACAATGGGGTTTTGGTTTTTTATCCCCCCCATTTGTTCCTTTGTGTGTGTGTGTGTGTATATATATATATATACTTTTTTCTTTTACTAATGAAATTTAAGTGAAATATTGGACTGTTACTAGACTGGACTATTTACTGAATGCAAGGATAGCTGGGGGAAGGGATATATTGTAACAGAATTTAAAAAAAAAAAACAAACAAGTCTTTAACGTCATTTGTTTAGTACAACTGACGTTAAAAGTAATTTAAAAAAAAAGAAACTGGCTTTTAACGTCGGTTGTAATCAAAAACTGACGTCAAAAGTTAATCTTCAGTTTAATGAAACAACTAACGTTAAAAGTTATCTTTTTTAAAAAAAAAATTGGATTTTAACGTCAGTTGTGCTAAACAACTGACATTAAAGGCTTTGTTTTAACGTCAGTTTTGAACTGACGTAAAAAGTTACACTTTTAACGACTGCTCCAATAACGTCAGGCATTATTCAGATGTCAAAAATCAATTTTGACTGATGTAAAAAGCACTTCCTGCACTAGTGCAAGGTACAATGTCATCTTTTCACTTTAATTATTAACATTCTGGCCGATCAGCTCTAGAGCTCAACACCTTAACCATCAAGCATCAAGGTCCCCTTGGCTACTCGGCTACCAAGGTACATTATTATTTTTAAGTTGTCTAACTTGTCTTTACTTCGTTTGGTGTCTTCTTTCATTATTAGGAACAACTGGGGTGAACCACCCATGTTATGCTTTCTGCGTTCTGTTCTGGACAGGTGAGCACGCCCGTGCTCACCCTCAGCATGGGCGTACTGAACTTTAAGTTGAGCACGGGCATACTGCCAAACAAGCATGGTTGTGCTCGTTAGAGCATGGTTGTACTGATCTGGGCAGAAAGGGTTGGAAACCCTTACTATGTTTCCTAGGGCATTCAAAGATCAAACCTATTGGCTTAAACTACACCATCAATCCTCAGTTTCATTATTCTTAATTGATCTTCATGTCTTATCATTATGGAGAATTAATCCTTTAATTCCAGCTTCATTATTAACATCCCTAAAACACAAATCAATCCAAGGGTCCTTAACTAAACCTTTGAACATAATCTTGCCTCTCATACTATATCCATGTCTTATAAACAAACTGGGAAAACATCCCTTAATTCTCTTTCATCATTGTTAATATCTTTTAACCTCTTAATATCATTAATAAGCCCTATTAATTGGTTAAAGTCTTATTAACATTATTGTTGGCATTAACATCCTCAACAAGCAAACACTTATTCAGAGCATGACATCATCATCAACATAACAACAACATCATCATCATGAACATTCATTCATAACGTCATCAATCCAAACATAATCATGGCATAAACATTATTATCAATTATAACTACAATAGGCATAACAATCATCAACCACAAATCACTAAAAGGCATACCAATCATCAATTAAGCATAAATCATCATAAACATGATAGCAAACAAATAAACAATTAACAAACAACAGGGTCATGGGTTAACCCTTCATCTTACGCTACCTCCAACCCTTCCTTTTTCCCATACCTGGTATGAAGATTCCCACTACGACAACACAAGCAAACTATCCTCGTTCCCTCGAGCGGCTCGACGAGCTCCTCAAGCCTCGGCCAAACATGAAACGGATACTCAATTAATCTCCAATTTAAGAAAAGGGTAAGGAGATTAAAGAGAGTGATAACCAATTTACCTTTAGAGACACTAGCGCGTGACTTCTCTCCCAAACGGACTCACAAACTCCAAGGGCTTGCCCAGAGTGCCAAAACATGGTTTTTCTAGCAAACCTTCACGGAACTATTCTATTTATAGACTCTATGACCCGACCAAGGCCGTGCTCCCTTTAAGCACGGTTGTGCTCAATTCCTGAGCACGGGGCGTGCAAATATTGCAGTATGAGGCTAACTAACCAATGAATTGGTCAAAACACATAAAATAAGACTTGTAGATAATTTTCTTGGCTTTTCAATGGAACAAAGATCACCTCAATCGGACATCTAGAACTCAACATATGGCCAAAACGGTGTAACAGGTTACTAGGACTCTAAAAGGATTGAACCTTTCTAAGGCTAAACTTCCTCAAACATAAACTTAGACATCAAAAATAAACATAAACAAGCATATACAAATATATATATATATATATATATATATATATATATATATAATATAAATGCATTAAGCTTATTTATGCAAAATAAGGTGTTACAACTGAGAGTGGGTGGTGTTGAGCGGCGGTGCGGCGGTGGAGGAGTTGAAGCTCGTCGATGGCGTCACGAAGGCGCTCCTCGGCCTCGTGAAGGTCGGCGTCGGAGTTGGTGGCGAAGGGAGGAGAGGAAATACAAAGGTAAATCATGCGAACCCGAAAATCTTTCCTAACCATGTCAATTCCAATACTTTACTTTCTTTCTTCCTTTTTCTTCATTTTACATCTCTTGCAATTTATCTTTCATTGTCATTTACATGCTTTTCATTTATTTTCTACACTTTATATGTTTTTCTTCACATTCATGTATATGTTTTCCTTTAATTTCATGTTCTTTATTTTCTTTCTTTTAATTTTATGCACTTTACATGATTTCCTTTACTTTTTTGTCATTTAAATTCCTTTCCTTAATTTTCAGTTCTTTACATGTTTTTCTTTAAATTCATGCATTTCTCTAAATTCCTGTATTTCTCTTCTTTTATCAATCAAGTGGTCTTTTAGACCATTTGAGTTCTTTTTCATACTTTAAATGTGTGATCAGAGTTACCTATTTACGAGAGAATCCAACATTCGTTTAATCCTTTTATTTGTTGCCGGATTTGGTTGTCAGAAACCAAAAATCACCATTAACACTTATATAGTACAGATATACTCATTAATCAAGTATAACACATCATGAATCACAATTTGAATGGTATTAACCAGGGGACACATGTTGTCAAATATTGATTTCAAATAATTTTTTTAACAGTAATTTGATAAACACAACGGAAAGAAGTGAAACATAATGGAAAGAAGTCTATCATGGAGGACAAGTTTATGGCTACCTCGACTATAAAAATGGTTTGTGTCATTAAGTCTAACATCGAATCTTGCAACCCAAAAGCAATTTGTACTCACCCAGTTAATCATGTCTTGACCCAAACTGGGATGAAGAAAATTAAAAGTGGATTTTTATTTAACAAGTGGTCATAACAGGCTTTTTTTGGACCAATGTAAGGTCATTTTACAAGCTAATTGTAAAATTTGGATAGTTTTCAAACAAATTACATTATAGGATCCCTTTTGCTATGGTAGATATTTTATTGGCTAACATGACAACATGTGATTAGGCCATTTAAAAATGTTTTTAGAAAAAGAAAGAAAGAAAGAAAGAAAACCAATTCGTGCTATGGGCATTGTCTAATTTTCCCTTAGGGTAACTCCAACTATAGAACACAGTTTTGGTTCTTAAGTGAGTTTTTGTGGGCCACACTATGCCAAGTCAGTTTAAGAACTCTTAACCCGAAAATATTCCAATGGTAATTCTAATAAGAACCCAATATTCTCTCTCTCAACCCTTATATCCTCTCTCTCCTACTCACCCCTCCTCTTCTCCCATCCCAACTCTCCCTCTTTCCCTCCCACTTTTTCTGCTGTTGTTCAGGGTTCTTCTGGAGGAACCATTCTCCATCGTGTCCTCCACATCACCCCCACCCAAAATGGTATGAAAAATAAGAATAGGTTCTTATTCTTTAGAACCACCAAAGATCCATCTGTTGGAGATGGTCTTACAACCCTGACCCCCAACCATAAATACCTCCTCACCCCCTTATATAAACTCCGCCCTCCAACCTATCTTCCTATATCATTCTCTTCTACATTTCTCTACTTCAATAATATTATTTTGTCACATATTTTTTTTTAAAAAAATATATTATTATTATTATTATTATTATTATTATTATTATTTCTACTACTACTACTACCACCACCACCACACCCAAAGTAGAAGATTTCAAGTTGAAGGGGCTTTCAATCAGATCATATAGAAAAGGGGTCAGTCATTTACTGTCAATTTCGAGATGCTATATTGCAAGTGTGAGAGATTCCAAGTGTTTCGATATCCTTACTCACATGTAATTGCGAGTCGATACTCTATTGGCCGAGGTGGCAAGCTCGGCCACCGAGCTTGGAGACCCGACCTACCAAGGACGGGAAAAGATAAGACTAAAAGATAACACTTATCTAAGCTTAATTAAACAACCTTATCTCAGTATAAGAGATAAGTCTTATCAAATATGGTTATCCGGAAGTTGGCTTAAAAGATAAGAGATAAAACTAATCTCTAAGAAAAGAGATAAGGTGACCCTATTATAAAAGGAGGAAAACCCCAAGAGAAATACTCACTTTGCTAACCTAGGTGAATCTCCCTTAAGCGTACTTGAGGAACCAGTCGAATCAAGAGACTGCCAAAGAGTCCTTGCTTACTGGTATTCATCATATACAAGATTAAGGGATTGACTTCACCATATGGCCAAGGGTTGAACATAAAACTACATCCGTTGTGATTCCCTTTGGGATACGTAGGACCGGGATACAATGTTCCGTCAAGCCGTAATCTAAAACATCCTTAGTGTTCATCCCTGGTTATACTTTCTCCGGCTAGATTCCGGCAAGTCAGATTTTGGCAGGAACATTTGGCGCCCAAAGTGGGGCCGAGCAAAACTTTCCCCGGTTCCACAGGAAACTGGAATGGTGACTACTAGAACCAGGACATTTCTTTGAATACTTATCTCGGAATGGGCGGTTTGAAGCCAGGACCTTTCTTTGAGTACTTATCTCAGAAACCGCCGAGAGATTTTGAGGAATTGCAGGAAAAGGCCTCAGGTTTTATGACTTCCGAGGAGATGGTGGAGTCTAAAAAAAGAGAAAGAGGCTTCGAGGACAGGAGTACGTTGCCAAACAAGGAGAAATAAAGAGTGGCCGGTCCCTCAAAGTCTTTCAAAAGCAATGATAGGGGGCTTGCAGAAAAGCAGCCCAAGTACCAGTCTTACACACCACTGAACCAGTCTATAGCAGCCATTATTCAGGAGGTGTGCAACGTCGAGTTACTCACCCTACCTCGGCCATCTAAATCTCCTGCCCAAGCTGACAGAAGCAAAGAGTGCAAGTGGCATCAAAATTATGGCCATTCCGCCGAGGATTGTAGAACAGCGCAAGATAGAATTGAGGACCTGGTACAAGCAGGACGTCTGACTGGTTCATTCGCCGAGAAGATGTTGGTGGCGGGGCGAGCTGGGCGATAACGAGGAAGACGAGGTTATGATAATCGTGACCGAGATGAAAACCAGCGTGAAAACAATCAGAATAGAGATCGGGTGCCTAACCAGAGAGTTCCAAATGATAACGCTGAAGGTGGGGTCAGAGGAGTCATTAATACCATTTCAGGAGGTTTCGCCGGAAGAGGTACAACGAGCTCAACTCAGAGGCATTATGTGAAAGCCATCCGACCTATCAACTCGGTATCAGGAAAACCTACAAAGCCGAGGCCTCCCATCACTTTCTCAGATGATGACTTCAAAGGGATGGATCCAAATCAAGATGACCCAACGGTGATAACAGTAGAGTTAGCCAACTACTCGGTCAAACGAACACTTGTTGATCAGGGTAGCTAGGCTGACATTTTGTACTTGGCAACCTTCAGAAAGCTTGGAATCCTAGAAAAGTTAATAAAATAACAAGAAGACAAGTTAGTGGGGTTCGTTGGGGAGCAGATAAAGACCCGAGGGTACATTGATCTCTTAACAACCTTTGGAGCGGGCAGACATGCCCGAACTATATCAGTCAGATATGTCATTGTGGAGGCCAACACATTGTACAACATCCTCATTGGAAGGCCGAAGCTGAATGAACTCGGAGCAATTGTCTCAACCCCTCATCTTACCATGAAATTCCCAGCTGATTTGGGGGAGAAAGTAGCGATCCGAGCTAACCAGGGAATGGCCAGACAATGCTATGTGGATAGTTTGAAGGTAACCCGAGAACCGAATGCCACAGAAAGTACTAAAGATGATAAAGCAGAAGTGGTAAACTCGGTTAGTTCAGTTAGCTCGGCAAGATCGTTCAATATGTTTCAGTTGGATCCAAGAATGGAGATGTACGAATCCAGAGCTGAACCAACAGAATCTTTGGAGAAGTTCCAGTTGGGAACCCAGGTTGAGCAATGCACAAAGGTCGGCAGTCAACTCGACCCATTGCTTAGGCAACAGATTCAAGCTGTTCTAAAAAAGAATGCCGACTTGCTTGCTTGGAAGACATCGGATAAGCCTAGTATAGATCCCAATTTTTTGTGCAATAAGCTATCCATATATCCCGAGGCCAAACCTATAGCACAAAGGAAAAGAAAGCTCAGCGAAGAAAGACGAAAAAGCTATAGTCGAAGAAACTTCAAAGTTGATTAAGGCAAATTTTATCAGAGAAGTGAAATATATCACTTGGTTAGCTAATGTTGTGCTAGTAAGAAAGGTTAATGGTAAGTGGAGAATGTGCACTGACTACACTGATCTCAACAAAGTATGCCCAAAGGATTCTTATCCACTTCCCAACATTGATAGACTGGTAGATGGAGCTTCAGGCTACAGGATCTTGACCTTCTTGGATGCTTATTTAGGTTATAACCAGGTAAGGATGCACCCTCCCGATGAGGAAAAAAAATAGCGTTTATGACCGACAGGGCAAATTACTGCCACTGAGTAAGGCCTTTCGGTTTAAAAAATGCCAGTGCAACATATCAAAGCTTATGGATAAAGTATTTGTCAGTCAGATCGTAAAGAATCTGGAAGTCTATGCCAACGATATGGTGGTGAAGTCAGATGACCCAAAGCAAAGAGGAAAATTCTTGGGGTATATGTTAACTCATAGAGGGATTGAAGCTAATCCTGATAAATGCAAAGCTGTCATTGAAATGCGAAGCCCACAGAGTGTGAAAGAGATTCATAGATTATTCGGACGTCTGGCTTCTATGTCTTGTTTCCTCCCAAAGTTTGCAGAGAAAGCTAGACCCTTCTTTCAATTTCTGGAAAAACCAAAGGAGTTCATTTGGACCGAGGAGTGTGAAAAGGCCTATGGAGAGTTAAAACATTTTCTAAGCTCCCCTCCAATCCTAACTCGGCCACAACTTAGCAAAGATCAATACTTATACTTATCTGTCAATGATTATGCAATCAGTACAGTAATTATCCATGAAGAAGAAAAGCAGCAAATGCTAGTGTACTATGCTAGTCGGATCTTGGAAGATGCAGAAACAAGGTACCAAGTAATTGAGAAGCTCACCCTCACCTTGGTAATGACAACTCGGAGACTACGACCTTACTTCCAGTCACACCAAGTTATAGTCAAAGCAGATCACCCAATAAAGCAGGTGCTCAGAAAACCAGATCTAGCAGGACGGATGATAGCTTGGTCAGTAGAGTTATCGGAGTTCGGTTTGCAGTACGAACCTAGGGGACTAATGAAAGCACAGTGCCTCTCTGACTTCATTGCCGAGCTCTCCTCAAATCCGAGCTCGGAGTCTTTCATTTGGCTTTTATATGTTAATGGTTCATCTAACTTGAAAGGAAGTGGAGCAGGAATAATCCTAGAAGGACCGGACGATTTGGTCCTAGAACAATCCTTAAAGTTTAGATTCAATGCTTCAAACAATCAAGCAGAATATGAAGCCCTTATTGCAGGATCGATGCTAGCCAAAGAAGTTGGAGTCAAAGAGCTGAAATGCCGAAGTGACTCATAACTAGTAACAGGACAAGTCTCGGGTGATTATCAGACAAAGGATCCCCAATTGACCAAGTATCTTTGTAAAGTTAATAGTTTAATCTCAGAGTTTGATAATTTTACTATTGAACATATACCTCGTGAGGAAAATTCCAAGGCCAATCTTTTGTCTAAGTTGGCTAGCACAAAGAAAGCTGACCAGTTTAGAACTTTCATTCAGGAAAACGTCCCTGAGCCGAGCATACAAGGTACTGAAGTATTGATTGCCGAGCACTATGACCGGGGCTGGATGACACCCTTCTAGGAATTCTTAAGCTCGGATAAGTTGCCGAATGACCCTAAGGAGGCAAAGAAAATACACCTAAAGTCTTGTTATTACACTATCCGAGATAGAGAACTATTCAGAAGAGATTTTTCCATGCCTCTATTGAAATACATAACAAAGCAGCAAGCCGAGTATGTGATGGACGAGATGCATAAAGGAATTTGTGGAATGCACTCAGGAGGAAGATCTTTGGCAGCTCGGATCTTGTGAGCAGGTTTCTATTGGCCGACCGTGAGATCGGACTATGCCACTTGGACTAAAAAGTGTGATCCTTGCCAAAAGTTTGCCAATGTTGCGCAAGTGCCAGGTGAAGAGCTCCACTCCATGTTCTCGCCGTGGCCTTTCACTATGTGGGGAATGGACGTTGTCGATCCTTTTCCTGTAACCAAAGGCCAAGTGAAGTTCCTATTGGTAGGGGTAGATTACTTCACCAAATGGATTGAAGCTGAGCAACAAGCCATGATTACAGCTGAAAAGGTTCAGATTTTGTGTGGAAAAGCATCATACGCAGACATGGAATACCTTATGCGATTGTCACAGATAATAGAAAACAGTTCACTGACAAGGGACTTAAAGAATTCTATTCCAACCTCGGAATCAAGTATAAGGTGTCCTCGGTTAAGCATCCCCAAACCAACGGGCAAGCAGAGGCAGCCAACAAAGTCATATTGAACGAGCTCAAGAAAAGGTTAGGCAAATCAAAAGGAGCATGGGTTGAGGAGTTACCGAGCATCCTATAGGCCTATCATTGCTCACCACAGTCGTCAACTAGGGAGACACCTTTCAAACTGACCTATAGAACTGATGCAATGATTCCAGTTGAGCTCGGCGAACTTTCTTTTAGAAGGTAACATCATGACCAAAGCAAGAAGGAAGAAGAAATCCGAGTTGAGCTTGACATGGTAGAGGAAGTCCAAGAAGAAGTAAAAATCAGGGAAGAACTGTGCAAGTAGAAAGCAACTCGGAAGCATAATTCAAGGTTACGACCCAGGGAATTTGTGCAAGGTGACTTAGTATTAAGGTTGCAGAATGATCCAAGAAAAGACTCCAATGAGGGTAAGCTCGCAGCAAACTGGTCTGGCCCATTCCGAGTAGTTGAAAGTTTAGGAAATGGTGCTTATAGGCTAGAAAAGTTATCAGGGAAGGCTGTTCCAAGGACTTGGAATACCTCCCACCTTAAGTTCTATTTCAATTAAAGCTATGTAAGCAGGTGATGTACTGTTTTTCCTACCCTGGTCTTTTTCCCAAGTGGTTTTGGCCAGGAAGGTTTTAATGAGGCACACCCAAGTGAATAAATAAAGTTTATTTCATTCTTTTGCGCTGGTATATTTTTCATAACTTGCACTACTGGCAAAGTTTAAAATGCCAAAGCCTAAAGAGGTTAACCGAGCTAAAATCAACCGAGCTAAGGTCGAAAAGTCGAACCTAAGAAGGTAATCAAAAACCTAAAAAGGTAAACCTAAACCTAAAAAGGTAAATAAAAGCCTAAAGAAGTAATCCGAGCTAAAATCGAAATGCCGAGCCTGAATGGATGACCGAGCTAAAGTTGAAGAGCCGAGCCTAAAAAGGTAAATAAAAGCATAAAGAGGTAACCTGAGCTAAAATCGAAATGCCGAGCCGAAATGGCTGACAGAGCTAAAGCCGAAGAGCCGAGCCTAAAAAGGTAATCAAAATCCTAAAAGAGGTTATCCGAGCTAAAGTCGAAATGCCGAGCCAATATGGCTAACCGAGCTAAAATCGAATCACTGAGCCTAAAAAGGTAAACAAAGAGCCTAAGGAGGCTAACCGAGCTAAAGTCGAAATGTCAGACCTAAAGGTAAATGAAAACCTAGTTAGGCGAGTTACTTAGAAGATTTAACCAAGTTATTCCGAGCACTGGTTAAAAACACTAAGTTTAAAATATAAATGTCACAAAGGAAGACCGAGCCAAAACAAAATTAAATGATGGGAAAACTGTAAAATTTCCTAAGTATAGATTGGCATTGCCAAAGGCTCAAAATTATCAGTAATACTTCAAAAAGTACAGAAGCACATTGCCAAAGATACAAAATATTTAAATTTTCTAAGTTACTCATGAACATCCTCATGAGCAAAAATAACTTCTTCACCAACCGAGGATGGCTCAACCATGGCAGTTTCATCTCCTTTGTTACCATCTTCCCCGCTTGTTCTTCATCCTTTTCTTCTTCTTCTTGGTTTTCCTCTTCCTCATCTTCGAGCTCGGACAAAGGAATTATAATTCCATCCTTGTTAAAATCCTTGTCCACATCAGCTCCAGAAAGATCAGCATCAGGAAGAAATCGTTGTATCTGCTTAACAGCGCGGGAAAACCCAGAAACGTGCTCCTGAATAATGTGGGCCTCGGCCTCCTTCAGCTCGGCTTTAAGCTTGCTACTAGTCTTCTTCTCAGCATCAAGTAAAGCCTAAGAAGCCTCGGCAACTTTCTGGCAGCTGATTCTTTCATCTCTCTCTTTGGAGAGTTCGGATCGAAGGGAGGAAGTGGTTTTTTCTAGCTCGGCATGTTGGGTTTTCAATTTCCTGAATAATCGAGCTTGCTCTTCATACTTGGCTACAGCTTGAGGTAACTCATCCCTCACTCACAAAGCACGAGTAGCGTCGGCCTTCATCACCTCCATCTTCTTCACATTGTTGGATAACTCTTGACTCCGGAAGCGAGTGATGGACGAGATCCGGAGGGCATAGGCAGCAGCAGCTCCAATGCTTGCATCGGGCCCCTGCTCCAGCAAAAGTCAAGCATCAGAGGGTTTTAGCACTTGGCCATCAATGAGCGGCTCGGGGTTGAAATCACCACTCCAAAGTGAGCTGATTCCCGGGTTGCAGTGGCCATTGTACCACTTGGTGTCGGTTGTCAAATCGGTCACCTGAGGCGTTCTTTCAACCATCTTCTCAGCATTGGGGTTCTCTTGAACTACCGGATGAGGAGAGTTACTCCTTCTCGGAACCTCTTGCAGAATATTTGCCAGAGCTCGCTTTGGAAGACGAGTGGTGGGATTGGAAGTTTCAACAGCTTTCTTGTTCTTGCCCTTCACATCGGAGGTTGGGATAGAACCCCCAGCATCTTCATTGGCCAACTTCTTAATCAGGGCCTTGTAGTTGAATTTCCCCATTATCACTGCAAGAAAGAGAACGGACATGTTATAACAAGCATAAAATTAGAAGTAAATTAAAGTACCTTCTAACAAAAAAGCTACTTACAATCAAAGTCAGCTTGCCGAGTGGAAGAGGTGGGGAGTTTTAAAAGCCTTCCACAAGGCAATAGTCAAGGATAAAGTTTGAGAATCTCAACATCGGCCTACTCTTGAGCAGTCATAGAACCAATATCAAAACTGGAAAATTTGGAAGGATGGGGTTGCCAATAAAATGGAAATTTTGGGATTCCATCAGAGTAAAAAAAAGAAGGACTCGTTTCCCTCAGTAGGTCGGACTTTGAAAATGTCGGACTTAAAGAATTTATAAGAACTCTTGTAGAGTCCGATGATACCTTTCTTTTCAACACCACTAAGGGAGATCCAACCAACCCTATCCCCAAATCGAACTTTATAAAATTAAAGAAACTTGGGCACGGTGGCTACCATCCCTACTTGGCCACACAGAATCTGAAAAGCCTTCATAAAGGCCCAACTATTAGGGTGTAATTGAGTGGGGGCAACATTCATGATTTTCAGAACATCACACTCGAATTGGATAAAAGGGATGGTGATACCAATTTGCTCAAATAAGGTTTTGTACACATAAGTAAAGTGTGGCTCAATAGGAAGGGCTTTCAGAAAAATATGTTCATTATCTGAGCAAGGTAAACAATGAACAGTGTCGCAGGAAGCAAAAACCCTGGGTTTAATGGTTTGAAGAGAAGCATGGCTCCTGAAGTTTGAAAAAAATGCCCCAACATCTGGTCTCACCCAGAAATACCCAGGGATAATGATATCTGGGTAGGGTACTTTTGGCAACCTAGTGGCATGTTTGCGACGCTTGAGGATAGCAGTAGCTTAAGGAGTAGCAGAACTACTCTCATCAGTAGAAGGTAAAGAATCACCAGGGATATCCCCATTACCCTTCGAGGGAGGAGGAGAAGATTGGGAAGAACCACTAATGGGATTTATTTCGCGTTCTAGGGATTGCACCTCAGAAGAGGCATTGCGAGACATCTCGAATGAAGGTTCCATTGATGACCAAGAGAAAGGAAACAATGAAAAAGAAGGAAGTGGGGAAGGCGTACCTGGAAGAGAAAGGAAAGTACAGAAATACTTGGAGAGGAAGAAGACAGGTGAATTCCTGAGGACGAGTTTCCTTCAATTTATATCAGCGACTATGTCATTTCGAGAAACAATTGGAAAATTACATTTGAAAGTAATAATGGTAGTTGCCGTGTGAAGAAAGAGAAACGTCTCTTCAGAACTGTGCAAATTCGGCATACCAATTGAAGGAAACCACGTGTCAAGCACATTGGAATACGTGCTGCAATAGCTAAAAACTTGATTATGCAGCTGAAGAGCAGGTCTTGAAAATGATGCAATAAAGGACATTCGACATAAGCAAGACCATGCTTTGATTGCAACCCCCACATCTTTTCTAAACTCGGAGCTCGAGAAACTGACATATTGGCCAAAAGCATAAAGTATAATGTCAATATCAGGCTACAATTTGGCTCGGCTATTTTGATAAAGTTTTATGCTCTTTTGAGCTTAATGCTTGGGGGGCTGGGGTGCTCGCCGAGGTGATAAGCTCGGCCACCGAGCCTACCAAGCTAAGTATTAGCCGAGAGATAAAGCTTGGCAAATAAACCCAAATAATCAAAGGGAAAGGATTATTAGGCTCGCCCACCGGGCCCACTAGACTCAAATGTTGGTCAAGATGTAAAGATCGGCCACCGAGCTAAAGCCAAGCTCGGTAAGAAGACCTGCACAATAAATCCTAGATCCACCAAGTGTAATTTCAAAAGCCAAGCTCGGTTTCTATCATGAAAGCTTTTACGCTCTTCTGAGCTTAAAGCTTGGGGGGCTTGTATACTGGCCGAGGTGGCAAGCTCGGCCACCGAGCTTGGAGATCCGACCTACCAAGGACGGGAAAAGATAAGACTAAAATATAACACTTATCTAAGCTTAACTAAACAACCTTATCTCAGTATAAGAGATAAGTCTTATCAAATAAGGAGATCAGGTTATCCGGGAGTTGGCTTAAAAGATAAGAGATAAAACTAATCTCTAAGAAAAAAGATAAGGGGACCCTATTATAAAAGGAGGAAAACCCCAAGAGAAATACTCACTTTGCTAACCTAGGTGAATCTTCCTTAAGCGTACTTGAGGAACGAGCCGAATCAAGAGACTACCAAAGAGTCCTTGCTTACTGGTATTCATCATATACAAGATTAAGGGATTGACTTCACCATATGGCCGAGGGTTGAACATAGAACTACGTCTGCTTTGATTTCCTTTGGGATACGTAGGACCGGAATACAATGTTCCGTCAGGCTATAATCTAAAACAACCTCAGTGTTCATCCCTGGTTATACTTTCTCTGGCTAGATTCCTGCAAGTCGGATTTTGGCAGGAACAGATACCAGGTACACACTACACATTATCGTCATTGCGTACTCTGAGCAGTGTCTACCCATGGAATAATAATAATAATAATAATAATAATAATAATAATAATAATAATAATAATAATAATTTTTGAGGGGGAGTGGAGAAGTATTTACGGTTGGGGGGGGTGAGAGTTGGGGTTGTTTGGAAAAACCAGACATCGTCAATCATGTCCTGCCACATGGAGTAGCACCATCTACATTAGCCAATAAAAAATGGGAGCTGCTACCTACACTCCCACACAACTTTTAACACCTTTTTATTACCAAATTACCTTTCAGAGTAAAAAACTTATCTACTCTAATTAATTCCCTCTACCTTAAAAAAAACTAAAAATCCCCACCCACCCCCTCTTATCACAACTCGCAACAAATACAAATTTTTGCTTGGTTATAGCCTTATAGGTAGGGTTTTCTCTTCTAGAAGCCTGGATGTTCCTAGATGTTCTCGTGTCACTTTCATGGCTTCCTTCATTGAAATTAAGGTATTGTTTGGTTGGAGGGGAGGGGAGGCAAGTGGAGGGAATATTTTAAATCTTTTGTGTTTGGTTCAAATTTTAGGAGGGGAGGGGAGCAAAATCCCTCCCGTGTCCATTTTAGCTCCCCTCCAATATTGGGGGGATTTGGAGGGGAGAGGAGGGATTTTAAAACATTTCATGTGTATTGACTAAAATATCCCTACTTTTCTATTTTTAAATAAATAATTATAAGGTTTAAAAGTAAAGTTGTTTTAAAATCCCTCCCCTCCCCTCCTGAACCAAACATGAAAGGTGTCATTTCCCCTCCCCTCCCATCCCTTCCTCTCAACCAAACACAATGTCTAACTAAAATCCCCCCCCCCTCCCCCCCCAATTAAAATCCCTCACATCCCCTCCCCTCCAATGAACCAAACACACCCTAAGTATTGGAGTCCGCTTGAATGTACAAACAACTTGGATGGGTTTTGTTTTGTCGTCGCCGCTCCAGTTGTGTGCCACCAGGTCCAGTGCCTGTGCACCTAGATCTGTGCCAATTACTGTGACATACTCCTTCTGTGACGGCCCCCAAACAGCGACGAAGGTGCAGAGGGCAGAGCCCGCGAGGTGAAGAGAGCGGCAACAGTCGAAGTGGGCAACGCTGCCTTCATGAGGCCACGCCGCACCTTGCAACATCGCACAGTCACTGCCTTCAAATGAATGTAGTTGAGACAGATGTGAGGAAGGAGAGTTTATACCAAATACAAATTTTGCTGGTTACAGGCTAGAAAGGTCCCCACAATCAACCGTGATCGTCCGTTGCTTTTCATGTATCGTGGTTCTCAATGTACAATTTTCATTGATTATATATGTTAACCATATATTGGTCATACTAATTATCACGTTCTCTTCCTGCAGATTTCGGGAAGCTAACAGTTCCATTCATGACTTAACTCCTTTAGGATCAAGTGAATTAGTGAAGTGAAACACAAAAAATCTGCTTGTAGGCTAGAAGAGGAAGAAAGAAAAGAAGAAGAAGAAGAAGAAGAAGAAGAAGAAGAAGAAGAAGAAGAAGAAGAAGAAGAAGAAGAAGAAGAAGAAGAAGAAGAAGAAGAAGAAGAAGGGTGTGGGGTGCGCGTATCAGAGAGAAACGAAGGAAAGATAAGGATTTTAAAACTTACAAGGTCAATGTAGTCATTTCCCACTCTAAAATTATAAGTGTGGGTGTGGATGGAGCAATTGTAGGGGTACAAGTAGCAGAACCCTAAAAATTACACAATGGCAAAAAGGTCCCTATAATAACTCTTTTGTGTTTTCTTTACGTTTTTTGTTCCTTTTTTTTCGGTTTATGCTTCTATTTCGTCCAAAACATCGCTACTCCACTGAAGGTTCACCTAGACAACCATGTGGAAACCTAACTAGCATTTAACAGCCATCTAAGCATTTAGTTGCCCCATTTTCTTACACTAACCTACTCTTTAACCATGGGCAAAAAAGGACAGATCAATTTATGTGATAACATTTTGTATCTGTTATGAGAGAAACCTAGATCTCAAATAAGGACTCCACCTATTGGGCCTGTGTTGAAGTGGCTCAACGCTGATCTTGATGCTTGAGGTTGCTAGTCTGATCCCTTCTCCTTCTCCTTCTTCGTCTAGCTCCAATGTCTGAACCGAATGGGGGTTACCTGCGAAGACACTTCGATGTTTAAGTCAAAAAGGGTGTAGCAGATAGAGTATAAGTGGCATATTATAAAATCATACATTGGCCTCTCATTAGGAGGTCTTTTTAGTGGTGTCCTATCTGGGATGAACAAGATTGCCTTGTATAGTACCCCTTATCAGGTCGTGTGCTGGGCTCCTATGATTTAGTGTTGACCCCTACTATGTGACGTTATGTCATCAAGGAGATGAGATGGTGATGAAGATGATTTAGGAAGATTGTGTGTGTAGGGGGAGGGGTGGCCTGTATCTGACACGTCGTTTAGTAGGTATGAGGTCTTTCCTAAGGCAGAGAAGTAAACTCTTTTAGGTAGCATTTCTGGCCGAGCATTTTGATCGACTGAGAGTTGTTTGCCCGCCCCTTAGGTTTTGGGCCTTTACTGGGTCTGGTTTTATGGGCCAGTGATTAGGATTTGGCCTATTACAATTTGGACCCCGACAGTTGCCCTTAGGACGACCCTTGCTCGTTCAAGCGAGGGTCGAGACATTTAGACAAGTAGTTTTAATTTTAATACACTATTAATTTATTTTAAAACTTTTGTTTGTTGATGATTTTCCAAAGATCGCGTCCTTTTGGAGTGTTACGCTGCTTCAAAGGTGTGCGTCGTTTCGCATTTCGGTGTCCTCGCCTTTATAAATATAGGGGGTCGTTTCCTATTCTGCACTTATTCCTCTTCC
Source organism: Echinosophora koreensis (assembly GCA_035048595.1). Lineage (NCBI taxonomy): Eukaryota > Viridiplantae > Streptophyta > Magnoliopsida > Fabales > Fabaceae > Echinosophora > Echinosophora koreensis. The sequence continues at coordinate 1,125,653 of JAPCYP010000011.1, forward strand.
TTTCTGCCTTCATCTTCTTGCTTCCCCTACGTATTCAACCTTTTTTCTCGTGGTTCCTTCATACCTTCTTTCCGGGTAATCTCCTTTTTCTCTCCATTGCCTTTTTACGCTTTCCTTTCCTTCATTTTTCTCAGTGAGTATGGTGAGGCTGAGTCAGTGGGGGGAGGATGATAGCGACTCTGACATAGAGATTTTGTCAAATCCTCCTCCTTGTTTTTCCAACCGTCATTGCTTTGTTTCCTTCATGGTGTTTAGGGAGGTTCTCTCACATGGCGTGCTTCGGAACCATTGTGAGTTTGATATTCCGATGGGGACTGGTTTTCATGCCCTACCCCTTGAATCTTCTAAGGCGCTTGTGATTCCTTCTATCAGTGTCTCTTTGGGAAGGTATTTTGAGGGAGAAGGGGATTACTTTGTCCCCTGGGTCTTCCTCTGATTCTGACTCCTCTTTTGTTTCAACTGATTGGTATCCTCAGCCCCCAGGCGCCGTGCAATAACCATGGGTTGACCGAGAGGTGTTAGGGTGTTGTCTAGAGACATGACAATTAGGTGGTCTCGTGGTAGTGGAGGAAGATACCGAGTAGGAGATGGAGAAGTATGAAGTCATCCTTCCTTCCGAGGATGAGCGGGTTTGCATGGACTGTTCTATCACTGATGGCGGTCAGTCTTTCTATATGTATCGTGCTATTTTCTTGGAACTTGGTATTTGCCTTCCCTTTTCTTCTTTCCAGATAGGCATCCTAAATTTCCTCGGAGTAGCCCCTTCTTAACTTTAACCTAATGTCTGGGGGTTTATCCAGGCCTTTGAGCTTTTCTGCCAGGCCCAAAGTTTGTTTTGTACGGTGCGGACCTTCTTGCATTATTTTACATTCGGCATCACCACTAACCGATCCGAGAGGGAAGTTGGTCATTACGGGTGGATGACCATATCGCCTCCTCGTAATATTGTGGTATTTACTGCATTAAAATTTAGTTAGTTAAATTAAAAATAAACTGTACTTACGTGCACCAAAATGAGATGTTCGCGGCGCTAACCATTTCGCCCTCAAGAGCCATCTCCATAATTTCCCTCCTTGGGATATACAATTCGTCATCTGGCCTGCCATCATGTTCCAACTTTACCAATGCTGCACCCGTCCCTAAAGTCACAGCCTCTACAGCCAGACGTTTAAAAACATCACGAGGATCCCCTTTGTCGATCCCCTAAACAACAAACACAAAACATTAGTAATCACAGATAAGTTATTTCATTTGTAATTAATTGAATGATTAAATGAATACCTTGGCAGGAGCAGACTTCTCGAGTCTTCTCGGATCCGACCTTTTAGGCGGAACATCTTTTTCAACATCCTAAATAAAAAAACAAAAAGCATTAATAGTAAACACAAATAAAATATTTCAATTGTAAATATATAAAAACACAAGTAATTGAATACCTCAGATGCAACAAAAAACCTGACCAATCTTCTTGGCCAGGGGATGAAGTTACCGGGGGCCTTACCCACTGTTTGAACCTCGTCAATGGGTAAAGGGACTAGAGCATCAGCATCTCGAATATCTTCAATCTCCACCCTCACCTGATCATCCGCTAATGTACGGTGGTGTATGGTATTCCCCAAGTTGTGTGCCCTCCCCAATGCCACTAAGCGGCGATCATGATGATCATCAACATACAGCTCACACCTATCAGGATCCTCATCATCATCATCAGGCTCGTGAGGAGGATCACATGAGCCCTTAGTGCTCACATGGGCAGAGGGTTAGACACCTGTGTTTTGCTAGGACATAACAACCAAAGCTGCTATTTGCTGGGAAACCTGCTGAGCCATCTCCTGTCTAAGCTCATCTACAATCTCCCGTTTTATCCGTTCTCTATATGCATCATCATCCCTGTGGCATTGGTGTGAAGATGAACCATGGTATTGGCGAATGCCAATGCCCCATCCAATGCCAATGACACGGCCAGGTGGTCTGGTTTACCGATGGCAACAGATAAGATATCCCGGTGTCCTTCAGGAACAAAGGCTCCTTGAGTCGCCTGTTCGTCCAAGGCATCCTATAACATATAGAATATTACGTCACATTACAATTAGGTAACATTGTTAAAATCACAATTAGAATTCAAGCTATACTTACAATCTTCTCAGCTACTTGGCGTGCCTCCTCATATGTATATTGTCCCGTATTTCTTTGTCGGGCTCTCTTCCATGCACGATGGTGCGGGGGTGGAGGTGGATCAACAACTTCTAGACGATTTTCAACGGTAGGATCAGCCTGAGATACTTCTTCCCGAAGTTTTTTCTTTTCCTCTTCTACCATAACCTTGTTAAGAGCTTTATATCCCCCACGAGACAATATATGGGGGTGGACATTCTTGCTTTGGATTTCCTGTGCCTTTCTCCTCTTCTCCTGTTATAAATAAAAGACAATTAAATTACATAAGTATAGATAATAAGATTAATTAAATTTAGAGACAACTCAATTAAGTTAACCTGAAAGCTGAGATCATGTTGGCTCTGAACAAAGCGATCCCACGTCTCCTGGTCAAGAAATGGGTACACCTCAAGTGGGCTCTTCTGACTCAGATTGAATATGTAGTTTCTGCCTAGGTCTGTCTTAAATGCCCTCCAACGCTCACCTGCATACTTTATCAAACGCCTCCTCATACTCTTGGTATCCGGCGCGTCAAAGGTGAGCTACATTAACACCAAAAAATCACGGAATTAGTGTATATGATATTAATAAGATTAAAATAAAATAAATACAATCAAAGAACGTAAAAGTATAGATACCAGAATACTATCCCATATCTGATCCTTCTCGCCCTCCGGTACATTTTTCCAATTGTCAATAAGTATACTAGGCTTGTTTCGAGCAAGGGTCCCCACAAAACTGTTAAACTGTTCGACCATTGGCCCTATAGGATTGAAGGCACGATCAAATTCGATTCTTATCCTTTGATTTGCACAACGGTTGACGGTCAAATTCTTCGTACGTGTGGCACGTCTATCCTTTCTGCCAGTCGGCGACCCGCTGCATGAAGGAGGGATATCCTCGGGATCAGCCATGTATGCCTGTTTAGACAAAAAAAAAATACATAATATCAGTATGTCTAGATAAATATCAAACTTATAAATATCTACGTAAACATAACTTATAATATGACTTTGATTTAAACATATATAACTTAAACTATACTTACACTATGGTCAAGTAGTAAGGCTCTCCCATAACCCTTCCTGATGATCATCACGAGTGGCATGTACATCGTCCACTTCATTTTCCTCATTGAAAGTAGGCATCCGTGTTGAGAAAGAAGGAGTATGAGAAATATCAAGAGTTGAATCTTGATTTTCCTCACTACCATTAGACATGTTTTTTCCCTGGAGAACCACTGACCACCTTTTGTTAGAAGGATCACGGATATAAAACACTTGTTTTGCTTGGGATGCCATGATGAAAGGCTCTTCTTTATAACCTATCTTATCAAGGTCCACCAATTTGAATCCTAACTCATCAGTTTGTACACCATTGTTACTGTTGACCCACTTACATTGAAAAACAGGTACTCTAAATTTTGTGTAATCGACTTCCCAGATCTCTTCAATGATTCCAAAGTATGATACGGATGCCATAACAAGGTTTGTATCTTTTGAACTAGAAAAATGCATGGACTCAGCCACGACCATAACCCCACTGTTTTGCATGGTACTTTTGTCATCCTGGGACTTTGTATAGAAGGAAAACTTGTTGATATCGTACCCACTCCAGCATGACATCAAAGTTAGGCCCCTGTGCTAGCCATTTTAATGTATCAGAAGCAGTACCATCCTTTGCAATTTTTTCTTTAAACCAGTTCAAGAAAGTCTTATTATGCTTGTTCAAACACCATTTTTCATTCATTCGAGGGTAAGTTTCATTGATGATGCTTTTGTGTTCACATAAGTATGGCTCAACCTCATCAGTGTTATTCAATATATACAAATGTGCTTGAAGGACTTCCTCTCGACCCATGCTCTTAACAGTAATACCTCGTGTACCCTTACCATCATATCTTCCTTCATGACGAGACTTCGGAAGCCCTACAGGTTTCGCTTCTGACATGTAGTCTGTACAAAACTCAATAGCTTCTTCTGCAACGTACCTTTCAATAATAGATGCCTCAGGACGGTGTGGATTATTCATATACCCTTTCAAGATCTTCATGTATCGCTCAACCGGGTACATCCACCTTAAATAAACGGGACCACACAATCTAATCTCCCTCACTAGATGAACAATCAAATGAACCATGATGTCAAAAAATGAAGGGGGAAAATACATCTCCAATTGGGACAAGATAATGGCTGCCTCATTTTCCAAGTCATCCAACTTTTGAGTGTCAATGACCTTGCTACATATAGCATTGAAGAATAAGCACAACCTAGTAATGGCATGTCTGACTTTTTTAGGCAAGATGTCACGAATGGCCACCGGTAGTAGTTGTTGCATCAAGACGTGGCAATTATGAGACTTTAAGCCAACTAATTTGAGATCTTTCATTGACACAAGTCTCTTGACATTTGAAGATTAACCCTGTGGTACTTTGATGCCCCGTAGACACTCACAGAAACTTCTTTTCTCTTTTTTTGATAAAGTATGACATGTTGGGGACAAATAAGTCTTCTTACCCCCCCCCCCACTCTATGTGGAGTTAACTACTCTCTATACCCATCGCAACTAGATCCAGACGAGCATTCACACCATCCTTTGTCTTGCCTTGAATGTTGAGAAGCGTTCCGATTAAACTATCACACACATTTTTCTCCACATGCATCACATCAATACAATGTCTTACATCAAGCTTGCACTAGTATGGAAGATCAAAGAAGATCGACCTCTTCTTCCATATGTTCTTTTCAGTAGCCCTCTTTTGGGTCTTCCCATAGATAACATTAATGTCCTTCACAAGTTCGTAAACTTGTTCTCCAGTCAAGGCAACCGGAGCAATTTCATTCTCCGGAAATCCATTGAAAGCTTTTCTCAATCTATGATAAGGGTGATTACGTCAGAGAAATATCCGATGCCCAAGGTAAATTGTCTTCCTTCCATGCTGCAGTTGATGGTAGCATGTGCCTTCTTCACATATTGGACATGCTTTATGCCCCTTAACACTATACCCGCACAGGTTCCCGTATGCTGGAAAGTCATTGATGGTGCAAAATAACATGGCACGCATTTTGAAAGTCTCACGGCAATACCCGTCGATCACATCAACGCCTTCATCCCACAACATTCTCAAGTCTTCAATCAAGGGACTCAGATAAACATCAATATCATTTCCTGGCTGTTTTGGACCCGAAATCATCATACTTAACATAATATATTTGCGCTTCATGCACAACCAAGGAGATAGGTTGTAAATTACCAGGAGAACAGGCCATGAACTATGAATACTACTTAAGTTTCTGTATGGATTCATTCCATCGGTAGCAAGTCCAAGCCTGAGGTTTCCGGGCTCATTGCCGAAATCCGGAAACAAACTATCAATTCTCTTCCATTACAAAGAATCAGCTGGATAGCGAAGCTGTCCATCACATTTCCTGTCATCTGCATGCTATCTAATGTTCTTTGCATCATTTACATTAGCAAACAATCGCTTGAACCACGGAATTACTGGAAGATACCATAACACCTTTGCAGGGGGACCCTTGGTGACCACATCACAACTAGAATCACCATCCTTCACTTTGTAGCGTGATACCCCACACCTGGGGCACTCGTGCATCTCTTCAAACTCTTTCCTGTACAATATGCAATCATTGGGGCATGTGTGTATTTCCTTATACTCCATACCCATCGGACACAATATATTCTTCACCTCATAGTTTCGACACGGCAATGTGTTACCTTCTGGAAGCATGTCCTTCAACAACTCAAGCAATTCGGTAAAGCTTTTATCGCTCCACCCATTTCTCGCCTTCACATTGAACAATCTTAACACCGCTGACAACTGTGTGAAATTAGTGCACCCCGGATACAAAGCCACTTCCGCATCACTGCACAAAGTATCATACACATGCGCTCGCCGAAAAGACTCTTGCCCAATATCACGGATCATGTCCTCTAGTCCATCGTCCATATCTACGTCATTAACTTCCTCACTATGCGACACCCTTGGCCTGTCTAACGATTCACCATGACATATCCATATTGTATAACTCTTGCAAATCCCCTCACAAATAAGATGCTCCCGTATCTCCTCAGCTTCTAGTCGTCTCTCATTCAAACAGTTAACACAAGGACTATAAAACCTTCCGTCGCTACTATCAGGAGCATTTGTATATGCAAATTGTAGAAAATCTTCCACTCCATTCTCATACTCATCACTTGTCCGTCGAGCATTCATCCAACCGAGATCCATGACTACGACAATAACTTCGTACTTAGGCCAAGATCTTCATCAATTACTTCTTATGACAGGATATGGCCCTATCCCATTCGAGAAGAAACTTTTTCAACATTCGGTTAACAGTTAGTCCTTAACTCTCATGCTCATACTTGACGAAATTTCGGCAGCATTTCCCATCAGTCTCTGGCGTACACGACTTGAACGCAGTGAAAAACACCACGATAAAGTATGCACTCGGAGAACGAAAGGAAATGCATCAGATCGAACTATCACCAAGTATATAACATGAGAATTAAAGAATAATTATTTTAACTAAATGAAGAAAAAGTTTTTTCCCAAACTGTCCAACCTGGACAATTCAAGATTCAATACAATGAGCGGTACCTTAAACAAGTACATGTGTGCTCATTAATATTGCATCTCAAACGGGAAACTAAGGTTTTACTGATTAATTAACACTAAAAAAATAATAAAACACTCCAATCCCCAAGTTAAAGCAAACCATAATCAAACTAGAAAAATAGAGATCGAGGAGAAAGCTTACCGGGTATGGGAAGAACACACACCAAGTGGGGAAACGAATAATAAAGCAAAGTATAGCTATGTTTTTTGTATTGTACGGTTCAAACAAGAAAAAAAAAAAAAAGCAAACACTATCTATGCTATTTATCCCCCCATTTAATTTTTTTAAAGCTAAAAACTTTATTGAATGAAAGCTAATCTAACACACAAGGAGTGCCAAGACAAGTTACAAATTCCAGTACAATGCATTAAACCAGAAAAACTTATTTAAAAAGATGAAACAAAGCAATGTTCTGCAAGATCAGTATGTACCATAAAAATAATGCACAAAGTTGGAAACGGATGAAAGGCTCGCGGTGGCTCTTGGATGAACTCGAGGGTTTCTGCAAATGGGAAATGTGAAAATGTGAGAGGGAGCTCAGCGGTTTCTGCAAATGGAAGCAGGGATGGAAGAGGGAATGGAGAAAAGAGAACTCACCAGAGAGGAGGAGGAGGAGGAGGAGGCTAGTCTTCGGTGGCAATGGCAGAAGAAGACGGTGGTGGTAGTGGTTGAGTGCTCCTAAACCAGTGGTGGGGGAGACGGTGGTGGCAGTGGTGGGTGAAGAGAACTCACGGTGGCAGAAGGAGGGTTTGAGTGAGAGAGATGTTGGGGCGAAAAATTTTTAGGGTAGCACACACAGAAAGGAGGGAAGTGAATAGGAAAATAAAAAGGGTTTAGACATTAGACATCGGTTATTGGAAAACCGATGTTGTATATTGACCTTACACATCGGTTGGATGTATAACCGATGTCTAAATTTTGGCAGAACTTGAAAATTTCTTTTTGTTTTAAGTTTAGACATCGGTTATAAAATAACTGATGTTGTTAATTAATATTAGACATCGGTTATATAAAAACCAATGTAAAAAGTTGAGCAGGTTTTCAAAATTAATTTTTCCTTTTATTTTTAGACATCGGTTTAAAAAAATAACTGATGTCTAAAAGTTTTAAAATCGGTTATTCAAGAAACCGATGTTAAAAGGTTTGAGATTAATTTCAAAAATGCCACCGTCTCATTTTAGACATCGGTTATAAAGGAACCGATGTTAAATCTCCGACGTTAAAAGCATATTTTGCACTAGTGATAACCCTAGGTTTAGGGTCACCAACCACAAACAAATTAAGCCATCTTCACACCCACCAATATGGTGTGAGGTGGTTCACTCCCCCTACCTCTTGTAGCTCCCTAAAGCAAGTTGCTCTTCCACTCCACAAAGCCACAAAGCCAACTCCAACACCAACCTTCATCAACAACAACTTAAATAGTTAAAACAAACAAAAATCAAAGCTAAAGCTTTAGCTATAGCTCACGGCCTCTTTAGTTTTATAGCACTAGGATAATTTGTTTTGAAAACCTTTTGGTAGACATAAAGACAAAGGTGTTTCCATGGTAGAAAAATTGTTCAAAGTCCAAAAACAACATCATAAATTCCTATGAATTGATACATGATTTTTCGAAACTATGTAATTTGAAATAAACTGTATATTCATGAAGCTAATGAAGCATAGAATAAAGTTACTAACTAGGGTCAAAATAAATTACCCTGTTGTTGATGAGAGAGTGATGAACAAAGTGTAGGCTAGAAAAACCCATTTCACAAACAAGCTTCAAATGGATTTTTGTGTGAAATAGAAAGTGTCTAGATGAGGTAGGTGATCACGAATATGGTCTTAGAATTTCTAAAAAGCAAAAGGGTGAGGAGATTAGGGTGACGGCTGAATTTGAGCATAAGAACAAGGAAATGATTTTTGGTGTTTTCATGAAATAATGCTAAGTAGGAAAGATACAAATGAAAGGAAATAACTTAAGAGGGATTAGAAATGGTCATGGATCATGAAGTATATACTTCAAAGATGATGAAGAATGGAGGAAGAAATGATGAAATGATCAAGAACTTTCAAGAACCACTTTGAGTTCTAAGAGAACTTAGGAACTTTTTGTGAACAAAATGAATAAGAATGTGATTAGGTGACTAAACAAAGGGGGATGCACGAAATTGGAGAGATATTTTGGGGTCCAAAATATCTTCGGACACATTGGGAATTTGTTGGATAAGTTAAGGGTAATTTGGACAATTCACATGGATTTCTAGATATTTTGCTCAAAATATCTAGATATTTTGTTGGATGGTCATGATGACTATGGTGACTCACTAGATGACTCACTAGGGTGAGTTGTCCAAGTTGAGTCATCACTCCTATCCTCTGGCACACCTCTGTAGATCCGTTTCCAGTTCCGTCGTTTTACCCGATTAGGGTTTTCGATTGTTTTTCGTCAAGATTCGCCCAAATAAAACATAATATTTTATTTTTGAGCGAAAATTCTAGAAATAGACTTTATCACTAAAATAATGATAAAATCTAAAAGTTTTCAGTTTCAGGTCAAATTAGGGTTTTTTTGACCGGTACAAAATTATACTATCAGCGAAAACGCAGACCGGTTTCCGTCTGAGTTTTTCACCCAAAATTTCATCGTAACTTCCCACGATATGATAGGTTCCCACTATGATTTTGTTTTTCTCAAAATCATTTTCTGGATCCCCGGTAATAATATAAAATATAATTACCGATCAAGAGACGAGAAAACGGGGTGTTACAATTGCCTTGTATGATGCCCCTTACCAGGTCGCCTGCTGGGCTCCTATGAGTTGGTGTTGACCCATACTGTGTGATCTTATGTCATTGAGGAGATTGGATGGTGATGATGATGATTTGGGAAGATTGCGTATGTCAGGGGGGAGGGGCGGCCTATACCTGATGCGTTGTTGAGTAGGTAAGGGGTCTTTCCCGAGGCGAAGAAATCAACTCTTTTAGGTGGGGTTTCTGGTCGAGCATTTTGATCGACCGATAGCTATTTGCCCAACCCCTTAGATTTTGGGCCTTTACTGGGTCGGTTTTTATGGGCCGGTGATTGAGATTTGGGCCATTATAATTTGGACCACATTAGTATCTATCAAGGACTTAATTGGTGATATCAAAACTTTCAATGATCTAACTGACAACACTATAATCTTTCTCAAAGATTGAATTGAGTGTTTACTCTTATAAATTTACAAATATTTTTTAAATAATATTCTTTAGATTTTTTATTTATCCGTGCTTTTCAAATTAATTATGATTGAACTGTTTCAGTCTCTTAATTTGTAGGTATCTATCATATTAGTCTTTTATTTTAGAAAATTATTATTATATGAAATTATATTCTATTACTAAAATAAGTTTTTTTTTACAAAAATAATAAATAAGTCTATAAATTAAGGAAATTTTTTTTTCGATAAGCCTATAAATTAAGGAATTATTAATGTAACAGATTTGACAAAAATAATAAAATAATAATCCTTGTTTTTAGATATAGAAACTTTTTTAAAAATTTAAGTTAAATACCAAACATATGAGATTATTTACAAAACAGGTTTTTGGAAGAAAAAAAAATAGTTGAAAGATAAAAAAATCTAGGCAAAATTACACTTTTGGTTCCTTAAGTTATTTGTTTTGTTTAAATTGGTCCCTTAAGTTTTTTTTGTGACAAACTAGACCCCTAAGTTAGGTTCAGGTTTCAAATTGGTCTCTTAAGTTTTTTTGTGACAAACTAGACCCTTAAGTTATGTTCAGGTGACAAATTGGTCCCTTAATTTGTTAAAGGGACCAATAAATTAGATCCTTAATTTATTATTTTTAATAACTTAAGGGACTAATTTGTCACCCGAACATAACTTAAGGGTCTAGTTTGTCATAAAAAAAACTTAAGAGACCAATTTGAAACCTGAACCTAATTTAAGGGTCTAGTTTGTCACAAAAAAAACTTAAGGGACCAATTTAAACAAAACAAATAACTTAAGGGACCAAAAGTATAATTTTGCCAAAAATCAATCTTTACAAAACATGCTGTAAAACGAAAATTTCTCGAAATTAAGCACTATTTTTAAGTACAGGTAATTTTATATTCAATTATTTTAACCTGCAGTCGTCCCAACTTCGACGCCCGATTCGGGTTATAGTACTTTTGCGCCCAACTGGATCAACCACACGCAAAATCATTTCCCCAGTCCACCTTCTCTTCTACGCTTCCCTCTTCGAACCCTAACCCCAACCCTCTCGAGTCGAGACCTTCCCAAAAACGCAATCATGGTGTGCATAAGAAAAGCCACAGTTGACGACTTGCTTGCGATGCAGGCGTGCAACCTGTTCTGCCTCCCTGAGAACTACCAGATGAAGTACTACCTCTACCACATCCTGTCCTGGCCCCAGCTTCTGTACGTGGCCGAGGACTATAACGGCCGCATCGTCGGCTACGTCCTCGCCAAGATGGAAGAAGAGACCAACGAGTGCCACGGCCACATCACCTCCCTCGCCGTCCTCCGCACCCACCGCAAGCTCGGCCTCGCCACCAAGCTCATGACCGCCGCACAGAACGCCATGGAACAGGTTAAACGCTGCGTTTTTGTTTTAGTTAGCAACAAGTCATTACAGTTTAGTCCCTAGTTTGTTGGGAGTTATAGGTAGCCTATACCAAATGTGTGAGGACAGGACGGAATAGATCATATATGAGTTCTATTCTATGTTTGGTAATACAACACTAGATCTTATTTTTGGATTAATGGAGTTGAGTTCTTAGTAACGGAGTGAAGTGGCAAACATGTATTAACATGTTGTTTAGGAGTTTCTTAAGTAATGGAGTGAAATTGTTAAGGATGGTAACCCAAATCACTCCATCCCACCCAAACTCTCCAATTTGGAGGTTGGGACATCCTGTCATTTCCTCATTAAACTTCCAAACGATGGAGTAATATATTAAACTTTCACTCTATTACTAACCACTTCATTCTATCTACTTCAAAACTCTCAATTCTCAAAAATAGCCTGAAAGGAATGGAACCAAAGAAAATAAATCAGAACATCACACCAAACACTAAGGTAGTGTAATTTTTAGTGTGCCGATAGAGTAATGTTCTGGTCTGTTCTCTTTGGTTTCACCCCTTTTAGTAGGATGGAAATATTCTACTTTTTAATCTTATGTCCTGTTACATTCTATTTATAATAAAATACACCAAACACAGTTAGTCCGTCATGTTCTGACATATCTATCAAACTTTAGCTTAGTTTCTTTAGTTATTAGTTTTGTTCGTTACCATTGAATTGTATATTAAAAGTGTGTGCAAATCCTGAGTCCAGAAAGGATTTTACCAAGACATAGAGAAGGCTTGAGGGAATAAAGAGTTAAACACAGCCGACGACTGTGTTTCTACTGGTGTAACAAACCAAGAAAGAAGAAAAACACTTGTTGATAATTAGGCTATGTTTGGAAGTTTTCATGGAGATGAAGTGGAGTGGTTAGTAATGGAGTGGAGTGGAAAGGTAAAATATCTCACTCCATTGTTTAGAAGTTTAATGAGGGAATAGAAGAAAATCCTAAACCCCTAATTTGGAGGGTATGAAAATGAGAGGGTTTGGATGGAGTTGAGTGGTTTGGGTTACCATCCTCAACCATCTCACTCCATTAATGAAAAAACTCCCAAACAATGGATTAATGAATTTTCACCACTTCACTCCATTATTAACCATCCCACTCCATCTTCCCAAACATAGCCTTATGTTCAAGAAATGGATCTTTTCGTAGAAGCTTTGAGGTTTAGCTTTTATAATGCAAGTTAAGACATTTCAAACTTGATTACCTTTCTTTCATCCTACTCTGTTAGGAATTCTAATTTACAGTTATTAAACTATAACTTTCTAAGCCCAACTTAATAGGAAGCAAGTTACAAGAAAACAACTCCCAAAATGTATAGTTTCAGTTATGAGACCGCTGTGTGAGTTTCTCTCACAATGACACTATATAGTTTCAGTTAACAAGTTATTTAAATTCAAGTACAAGTTTTTAGGCTTTAGATTCTATACTTGTAAGTTTAGTTAGTTGCCATCAAATTATAGAGAGTGTCTGGGCCTCTGGCTGCTCTTTGGAAAAAGGGGAGAAATTCTAGCATCCTCCTAGAGCAGCAATAAATGTATGCTCTAGGAAGATTTCCACCATCTTTTAAATTTCATGTGAGTGTGCTTAAAATCAATGGTGAAGATCTTGCTAGAGTATGCATTCATTGCTACTCCAAGCGCATACAATAATTTCTCACCTAAAGGGGCTTACTACCTTGTTTAGCAATTTCACTATGAAGTTCTCTCAGTTTTCACTGCTTCTCTTTCTTTTTAGTTTCAGTTAGCAAGTTATTAAGTTCATGAGTTGTAGTTACAAGTTTTGGGATCATCAAATTGTACATAAAGTGGGTACAAATTGTACATAAAGTGTGAGTTCTATAAAGTGGCTTTAGTATCCGATTAGCAATTTCACAATTAAACGCTGCATTTTGGTTATTGTTTAAGTTAGCTAGTTGTTTTCAGTGACAAGTTTGTTTGGAGCTAATTTCTGTAGTTACAAGTTCAGTTACCGTCGAATTCATATAAAAAGTTTGTGCTCTGTAAAGGGGCTTACAATCTTACTATCAGTTGTTAAGTTCAATTACAAGCTTGTTAGGAACTTAGGAGTTAGTTAGCTGAAAGTTTGGTTAGTGGTTGGTTAATATTAAATTGTTTATGAAGTAAGTCTGTGCTAATTGTAAGTCTGTTAAAGGGGGCTCAATATTTGATTAGCAATTTCACAATAAAGTCCTGTTCTAGTCTTCGTTTTTTCTCTGTTTCTCACTCTTTCTCCATCTATCCCTTCTTATTCTTTCTTTATTTGGTTAGCAAGTTGTTGAGTTCAGTTACATGTTTGTTAGAAGTTAGTTTCTGTAGTTACTAGTTGCCATCTGTTGTGAAAATAGGTTTCAGTATTATTCATTGTCACTTAAAAGAAAAAGAGTACTACAAGACGATCAATACCCACATGTAGCCATGGGCTTAGGTCCTATTGGACTTGACTAGAATAAAATAAAATATTCTACAATATACATTAACACTCTCCGTCAGGCCGGAACATATAGATTATATGCACCTAGCTTGTCACAAATAAACCCAATACGAGGACCCCTAAGGGACTTTATGAGAATGTTTGCCAGCTGGTCATTGGCGTTGATGTAGCTTGTGACAATACAACCAGAAAGCACCTTTTCTCTAATAAAGTGACAGTCCACTTCGATGTGTTTCGTCTTCATGAAAAATCTGACTAGTAATTTCATGCTAAAATTCTATCTCCTCCCCCCCTCTCTTACTCTGAATTCTGGTTACTTATGTGACACAGGTGTTTGGTGCCGAGTATGTCTCACTACATGTAAGGAAGAGTAACCGTGCTGCATTTAATTTGTACACTGAGACCTTGGGGTACAAGATTCATGATGTGGAGGCAAAGTATTATGCGGACGGCGAGGATGCTTATGACATGAGGAAGCAGCTCAAGGGGAAGCAGATGCATCAGCATCAGCATCATCATCATGGTGGGGGTCATCATCATCACCACCACCATCATCATCATGGTGGTGGTTGTTGTTCTGGTGAGGCAAAGGCAGAGAAGATGGAGACGAAGGGGAATGCAAAAGCTGCCTGATTGTGAGAGCAATCTGCCCTATTTTTGTTTCATGAATGTTTTTGTTCTGAAAAAAATTGGGTCTTTAATGCTTAGCATGACATAGCTGAAATGGATGTGGTTGAATTATGTTTTGCGCACATGTTGTAGATTTATTGGGTTATGTTGACGATTTTGTCTCTTATATGAAGTTATACTATTTTGGTGAATAAACATGGGCATTGCCGTTCATGATGCTTGAATTATGAACATGATTGCATTTCAGCTTCTTTGCTGTTTATTCATCGGGATTTATTTGGCCTTGTTATGATGGTTGTGTTGAAATTGTTTGTTTTTCTTAGTTTGTTTACATTTTGTGTTCCACAGATTGAGTTTTACTTGTGTAATAAACTTATGAGTTCAGTTAGTAAATGAGTGGGGACTGAGGTTAATGATTAGAAATTTAGGATGAATATTTGTAATACCAATTACCAATCAATGAACTATTGGTGCCTTGCTTAGGATAAACTGAATGGTGAGAATGAATATTTTTCTTATTTCAGATGCAATTAGATAGGGGAACTGGGTAGCTGTGGAGTATGATAAGGATCTAGAATCTAGATAAAGTGACTTCTCTTTGTTACATTTAAAAAACATAACCAGCATGTTATACTCATTTTATTTCTGATTTTCACTAACATCTATGAATGGGATTTGTGAATTCACTTGTTGGTCGCTGTTTTGTATGGAGACTTCCAATGCAAGTAACTGGTTTATCACTGGATTCTGAGCTGCTTGAATTCTTTATCCTTGTATTTTATGTGCTTTATATGGATGGGTGCAATATTAGGGTTATCTCCAGATTGGTGAAAATAGTGGGTAAGTGAGTTAAAGTATTTGAAAGTGTAGATACTTCTCCTGCCTGTTTTTTGGTTTGTAGTTTGGTTTTCCTCTATGTAGTTTGTAACCACCAAAGGGAAAATGTAGAACTGTCTATGACTCAAAATTTTCTTAAAATTGATTTTTTATTTTTCTTTATTTTCTAATTTTTTTCATGTTTTTCATGAAGGGTTATTTGACCTGTTGTATCTCTGAAGTGGCGTCTTCTCATAACAATTGGATGCCTGCTCTATGTTCCCCCCAATGTGACATGTTATTTGCTCTATTCTGTTATGGTGAACCTTTTCTTACATTTTACCCGTTCTATTTATGAAGGTAATTTTGCTAAGGTGACGTCTCCTCAGAATTATTGGATGGTTGCTCACTCAATGTATGATCAAATGTGGCTGTTGTTTAAAGTGAGCTTAGCTTTATTTTATATAAGATAAGATATCCCCTTTTCTCTTCATTTGTCTTCTGAAACTGCCGAGTTTGAGCATAATAGTGTAAAATGTACTGGACTGGCGAGGCTAGAGTCACTTGGCTGTGTGTCTTCGTTAAATACTTCAAATTTGAAAAATCTCAAGTTTTAGAGTACTTCCTAGATTTTATGCATGTATTGAATTGAGACACCATTCTATCAGGGGAAAAAAAATTAGACATGATGCATGGTTGAATCCACAACTTTTACTTTAAAAATAGAAGTTTTTATCATAAAAAACAACTGTTTGAACACTTTCCTAGTCATCTTTGTGGCATAAGAAGAATTTATCAAGATGAATTGAAGCATATGACCGCGTCCCTTGATGAAGTATTCAAAAGCTTCGTGAAAGAGAAATTCACATAAGCCTTTCAAGGTTTCCAATGTTTGTTAACGTTGAAAGGGACGCCATTTCTTATGGAGTAATGTTATTTGTATACTGGTGACTGGACATTTGGGCGATATCTAGTTAATGATGTACAAATTCTTAGTTAATTTAGTTCAGTGGATGGTTAACGACCAATTGTAAACCTTTGTATTCATTAACTAAGTCTAACACAGTATTAACCATGATCGTGAAAGGTATTAACCCTCCATACATCTTACATTAGTGCATGTTATTTTCTTGTACACCTACAAACTTGGTTAATAGTGTTCATAATCGTGGCTAATGGTGTTTTGAACTTGGTTAATGGTACAAGGGTTCAAAATTCGTCATTAATCATCCACTGAATTGAATTAACTAAGAATTTGTATACTATTAATCAGGTGTCGACCGGGTGTCCAAATATCAGGTGTACAAATAATATTACTCGGAGAATTACGAGAAACAGTAAAAAATTATGATAGTAAACTGTATGAATATTTTATTCTTATTTTACTTTGTTCTCCGATCTCCCTTTTGTGGACCTCATTTTTCATCCTACGTGATATAAGGGCAACGCAATGACATGGACTCTGAATTATTTGTTCCAAAGTCACATCTTTGCAATAAATTATACAACAAAAAACTAGAAAATCAGTAGCTCTCTGTACGATTTTCGGAAATAACAGATTTTTGCATATCTGGTGAGTCATGCATGGTTTGAATGAGAAAGACTTGTGTAGACACAATCCTAACACTTCATATTTAGGCACAACCACTAAAATATTGACAACACATTAAAATATAAATATAAAATTACTATATCTGATTTAGATTTTTTTTTAAAAATTAATATGTCCCATACTCTCTCTCAAGTTTCCGCCTTTTCATTTCTCAGAAACACTCTTATTTGTAACCTTCTATGCTGAAAAAGTCACTTGGGCAGCTATCTTTTCATCAGAAATGTTACTGAAAATTTGCTACATTTCATGATTCTACTCCTTCTCCTGTATCTCCTGATTAATAAATTCTCTATCTCCCCATTTTTTGGGTTTGTGAGTGAAGAAATTGAAATTATAAGCATCAAGACAAAACTTAGAACAAATTTCAGGCCAAAAACTCAACCCAACTCAACAACTTTTTCTTCAGTCCCTTGTCCCTCCTTCTCCCACTTGGTGAAAGACGAAACCAAGGAAAGAAATGACCAGCTGGGAAAAGATGGTTAGAAAAAGGAAAATATGAATTAAGAAAAACAAGTATTTTAATAGATCTCACATTTTTGTCCTTTAGATATAATTTTGTGTATGTATATTTTATTTCGCTGAAGTTAACGGTGAAATTAGGTCGGAGTGCACCTAAAATAGTAGAGGAGGTACCTGCCGGATTTGGCTTCTTTCCAGTAGCTGGACCGTCCAGCAACCAAAAAAAAAAAAAAACAAACAAAGGAACACTACCAGGCCTGGTAGTGTTCTCTATGACAAAGAAGAAAAAATGTTGCTGAACGGCTGGAGAGAAGCCAAATCCGGTAGCTACCGAAGTGGCTTTCAGTGTAGAACGTTAGAGAGAAGAAGAGTGTTATTGTTGGGAAATGAAAAGATGGAAAGAGAAAGTAGGGTTAAGGAGGTTGAAGATAAACTACTAATAGAGAGAGAGAGAGAGAGAGAGAGAGAGAGAGAGAGAGGGACCAATTAAAATTATAAAAAAAATTCCAAATAAGATATATTAATTTTATATTTATATTTAAGGTATTGTCAATATTTTAGTGGTTGTGCCTAAATGTGAAGTGTTAGGGTTGTGTTTATATAAGTCTATATCGGTTTGAATTGATTAGCTTGAATGCTGGTATTAATGTCAATTTTATGTGTCTATATAAATGTATTGTTATATGTTTCTTGAACAAAATAAATATATAAGATGTGTGTGGTGTTTATATATATATATATATTGAGGCATGGTGTGTTTATATTTAGGATGTCAAATATATATTTTCAGTTTAGGTTGAGTTGTTCCATTTAATTGCGGGCTGATAATTTACTAATATAATTCGGCTCTTCACATGTTGCGGGCCAAATGGAAGGGTTCATTAACCCATTTTATTCTATCTTTTTATTAAAAAAAAATACTTCAAAATTATAACAAAATGAAGTGGTATAATGGTTGGAACTTGATTTCACTTAAGCATTATCTTGGTTTTGAGTTTTATAAATAGAAAAAATAGGCATTGAGAGAGCTTTTCTTCCTTCTATGGCTCCATCTGGCCCGAGTCAAATTAGTTAGGGTTCAATGTAACTTCTGAATACTCTGGTCTAAACCGATAAAAAAAAAAAAAAAAGCTAGCCTAAAGTTTTGGTCTTTTTTTTTTTCTGAGTTTAATCGATCAATATCGCTATTTAGTGCGAAAGAAAATTGGCACCGTCACATATGAATGACGTGGTCATTGGTCAGTACAATTTTTAATCATATTATTTAGTTAAAATAAAATATAAAATTCAAAAAAATAAAAATAAAAATAAAATAAAACATAGCATATCTAGAAAACCAAAAAATAAGGATTTCATCATCCTCTTCTGCCTGCAACTGCCCAAGCCTCCAAAAACGTAATTTCCAAGACCAAAATTTGTAGGTATTCTCAACAAGGAAGGCGGCAAATTCAGATGCCCAAGAACTTAATCTCTCAGTCACGCCGTCGAAGCTTCTCCCATGGTTGCCGATGAACCAACAAAGAAAAGGACCAACAAAGCTTCTCCGAGGAAGATGAAGCATGGGGGAGAATAAGGTAGGGAGGTGGAAACCCTCTAGCGGCGGTGGATATAAAGATGAAGCACGATCGGAGATCCGAGCAGTACGATAGGATTGTGACTGATAGAGGAGAAAGAGGTCGGTGCCTCGGAGGCAACCACCGTCCTTTATTTCCATTTTTTAGATGTTCTATTTAATTAATAATATAAATAAAACATAAAAAAGAATTACAATGCCACATCATTCGTTGGTCAGAGTGCGACAATGCTTTCGCACCATTAAGCATTTTTGTTAATTGATATATACTGTCAGTGTAAAAGCTTTTTACATTGTCAATCCATAATAAGTCACCACATCATTAAAAATCTTTTATTCTTATCCTGATCACCTTAAAAGTCATTCATTCTATGATTTGTGATTGGTTGACAGTGTAAAAAACTTTACACTATTAGTGCATACCAATTAAACTCTTTTTTTTTACTGAAAAGTTTTCGTCTCTTATGCACTAACTATTATAACATAAATTTATATTATATATGGATTAATTGTTTACACTTTAAATCCCTCTATATAAAATAATTTGCTAGCTATTATCATATCCATATGTGGTAATAACCCAGTAAACAATGAAGTAGTACATTACATGTCAAGATAACATTAAGCAACAGAGATAAGAAACTGGAAAAAAAAAAAAAAAAAATAGGCCAACAAACGGAATTTATCCATTACGAGCCAACTAATTTTCAGGTAGAGTGCAAGTATAAAAATGCCAACATACTTTTAAAGAAATCAATGACACACAAAATTAATATAGCATAGTAACCCATGCATCGACTACAATGATTAAGTGGCATGCCAAGGCAACACTATATCCACACAAAACATTAAAAGATCATGGAAATCATGCATAATTCATACCAATCAAGTATATAATCATATAATTCATAGCATTGAACACTTAATTTTATCCATAGAAGAGTGAGAAAAAAATGTTTTTACTCACCTCTTGTAGACCTTCAAAAGCTCCAAGTGGATACGATGACTCCTAGCGTTCACCAAGAGTTATCCTCTTCTTTCTCTTCCTAGACTCCTTCCACAATCCCTTCTACCCAATCATTAGAATTTCCTCTTCAGCAACTATTATATGAGGTTAGTGGTATTAGGGTTCTAATTTCTCACCTAATAAAGTTATTTTTTATATCATAAAGCTTCTTCAAACCCTTTTTAAGTTAAAAACGTATGTTTTAGGCTTTTGGACATGAGACGCAGTCCAGTCAGATAGTGACATGCTTGTGTCAAATAGAGGCATGCTCATGTATCCACTAAGGAAGCGTTGTTTATGATTTTTTTCACAAAATCTGGGCCTGGAGCTTAACACACAAGAACTGGTGCTCAATGCCACTCACAGCAAATACACGCTCAACACTGTATTTCACCCATATATTGAGTTATAGACATCTAAAAATTATGACATTTGTATTGTTGGGAAGATAAGAGAAAGATTTAGAACTTTTATGAAGAGTCCAAGAGTTGGAACAGACGTTTAACAGGTCAACAATGGGCTAGAATCTAGAAATAGAGATGCTGATGCTGGAACCAGAACTTCTTATACGTATTGGGCCATAACTTGTATTACAAAATCCAATTGGGATGAAATCAATGCCTTTGGAAAGCTAAGAGACAAAACTACAATTCTTACTAAGGCGTTGAGGCCATAAGAGGTCGCTTAGATTAAGAAAAGTCCAATTGAAGTTGGGCGTCGGTACATAGGAGGTCTATTAGGTGAAATTGGGCCTAAATTACCTAAATTTTATCTATTGAAAAACTACTTTTAAATCACTTAGAGTATCTCTAAGGGGCAACACTTAAGCAATCCAAAGAATTCTTGTTAAGAGGGTCTCATTATGTCACATAACATTTAAGCAACTCACTCACATTTGGTTCGATTGGGCATCACTTAAGCAACCACTTTAGGTTGCTTATCCTTTATTAAGAAAGAATGTCAGACTATGTCACATAATATTTAAACAACACATTTTGTTTTCGCCCCTATCTTCTTTTTTTTTCTTTGCATTGTGTCCTTCTAACTTTTTTAATTTTGCAAAACGTCCCCACCGTCAGTCAACTCCATTATTTGTTGATGTGGCAGACGGAGCTGCCATATGGCATTAAAATTTATTTTTTAATGCCACATGGATTTTTCTTAAAAAAATTATTTATGATTATTTTATTATTTAATTTTTATATTATTTTGATTTTAATAATTTTTAAATTTTAATAAAATTATTATAAAATTATGATTTTTTAACCCTAATCCCCCTTTTCCAACACCTTCCCCCATTCCTTGTCGTCAGGCACTCACCCGCACCCTTCTCTAGATTCGTCGTGTCGTCATCCCTATCGCCGTCGGTCAGTCTCCCTCGTGCAATCGTCCCTCGTGCCGCCTGCCTCTGCCATTCACGTTTCATTCCTCCTCCTCATTTTTCGTGTTTTTGTTCCTTCAATCAAAACCCAATCATAGTTAATAACATTCAAAATCGTGGTTAATTACGTTCAGTGGATGATTAATTATTTACGACTCGTTTTTTATATCCATTAATCATCCACTGAATATAATTAAACACGTATTTGAACTCTCTTAACCATCTAAATTATTATGGAAAATTGTTATCTCATTCTTGTGTTCAAAAATCATTTCTCATTCCAAAAATCTAAATTATTGTCAATTTTTGTTTTTTGGTTTTGGATGCTACGCTAACGCTTCACCTACTCACTTCACTTTACCTTGCGATCACGAGCTTAACCCCACTCATAAATAAAATTATCCTATATATCCGATACAGAATTACCCAAGTATTGCATTTTAATTATGAGTTTAATTTAATTATATTATAAAAAATTTCTCCATCTCATAGGCTCATTCCAAAACTAGCATACTCACTTCTGCTCATAACAAAAAGCAGAAGAATCGTTCTAATTACTGAAGAAGACGGTAGCTGAGTGAGCGAGTTCAGAATGGTTAAGAAAGACGAGTTCTTAAGAGAAAACGGAGAGAAAGAAAATGGTTCTGTCAAAGGACAAGTCTCGCGCAGCGACTTCCCTTCCAACTTTGTCTTCGGAGTTGCCACTTCCTCATATCAGGTTCGTGATCCGATGCGCACATGCATCGCTGTGAATGCAGATGCAGTATGCAAATTTCGTTACATCACTTTGTTCTCTCTGTTTGTATTTTTTTTTTCTGCATTGAAACTTGTTTGTCGAATTTGAAGAAGACTTTTTTTTTTTTTTTGGTGAAAATGTAGATGTGGGCGTTTTGATTTTTGATTCTGGTTGTTTTTCTGTGTGATGGTTTCGATTTTCCTGCAAATTTTTTTGATCTGGGTATTTGCTGTTTTGTTCTGGTTGATGGTTTTCTAATTTTATTTTGGTCAAATTACTTTGCGATCCTGTACTTTTTGAAAATATATTCAAATAGGTCTTATCATTTAAAATTTATTAATGAGTCCATATAGTTTCAAATTTTTTATCTGGATCCTTATAGTGTTTTAACGATATTTATTTTTCCAAGACCCTCGTTGTGTCCGGAAGACTCGTTTATGGGGTTAAAGCCCTCCGAATGTCTTTTATGTTAGACTCAAACAAACCCAAGACATTGTTTAAAGATAATATGATATTGTAGATCCAGGGACACAATTTGATTTTTTCTTTTTTAGAAATTACAAGTTCCAAATTATAGGGACTTATTTGATGTTTCTAAAATAAAAAAGGACCAAAACAGTAATTTAACCTTTTATTTAATGTATAAAAATTCTTCTCGAAAGCTGTGTGTTGTGGCTTCCCCAATGATGTTGGTCAACTGGACTCTGGAGATGTTAATGTTACAATTTATTTTATATGATTTAACTTTGAGCTAATTCTTTTTTTGTGGAGCTAGTTCTAAGGGTTTGCATTGGACACAAATGTTGGTGGAGCATATTTGAATTTTTGCATTGCTCAAAATTATCTTAGAGTTTAATTATTATTTTTTTTAAAAAAATTCATTATCGTTCCAGAATTTGTTGACTTTGACTGCACTTGAGCTAATTCTTCTCGTACGAGCTTGCTTCTCTTCAGAACTTTGAAATTTCTTGGTCTTTTCTAAACTCTGAGCTCTATGAGTTCTCCCTTCTTTTTCAGTGCAGACTCCATTGTGTTTTGAGTTCTTCAATCAATCTTTTGTCCCATGATTACTCCTCCTTATACATAGGCTTACTTGGATTTCTACAAAACATAGGCTTATTTGACTTTGATAAAGTAAAACATCATACCATAGATAACGCAAAGCCAAGCTGGTGAGCCATTTAATCAAAATGGTTGTTAATTGAAATCATAACATAAGACACGGTAATTAAGAAACCTTGGGCTAATAGTTGGTACATCTAGAAAAATATTCCATTTTTGATGTGTCAATATCAATGGTGACTCATTATTTTGATAAATAATTTCTTCGGACATAAGAAGGCTATGTAGACACTTACCCGAAATCTCATTTATCAGATTCCATTGTGGAAAACACAATTTTTCCCAAAGAATTTACCATGACGATATTCATTGATAGGAACAGCCTGGATCAATGTCTTTTTAGAAATTGTTAGGAGAATGACATATAATCAGATAAGTCATGCTGGATCAATTAGAAATTAACTGCTTGTTGCTTATTTATAGATAGAAGGTGCTTGCAAGGAGGATGGTAGAGGTCCTAGTATATGGGATGCCTTTTCACACACTGAAGGTATGAGAATGTTTTCCTTAATGGATACACTTTAAGACCCTTCACTATCAAATTGCTTAAATGGTGCTACTTGGTTTGTCTTTATTGTTTTCTTAGGAAAAATTCTTGACAAAAGCAATGGCGATGTAGCAGTTGATCATTATCATCGGTACATGGTCAGTAGTATACTTTTTAATTTTTTTTTTGTTCATTTTTCTCCTGTTTATATTTTACATTTGTGGATTGATTTTGGGCTGGAAATAATTGCATTGCCTATGCAATGTTTCTTCCTAGGGACCTGCCTTTCTGTTTATATGAATGCGTCTGTTTTTCATTTTTAACCACATTAATACTTTTGCACAAGTTTTATCTTTGAAGCCAAATACTTTCCAGGGGAATGTCATTTTGAGTCTATATATATTACTTGCACATGAGAGTATGAAGAGATATCTATAATTTTATCTACTGTATCTGATAATTATTTCTATTAACTGTCCAGCTCCAGCCTTACCACAAATGTTCAAATCTTAACTTTCTGAATGTAATTATGATAACAGGAAGATATTGATCTTATAGCCAAGTTGGGATTTGATGCTTATAGATTTTCGATTTCTTGGTCTCGTATTTTTCCTGGTATGTTTTACTACTGTTGAATTTTAAATATGCATGCTTTCTATATGGTTAGTGAAGAGGTGCCGAGAGACACAAAAGTGAGGGTTGAATCGTGACCTTTTGAAACTTTCAACTTGTTTCAAGACAAAGTCTTTTGAGTGCTTACTCAAACTCACTCTTAGTGCACAAAAGGACATTCAGATGATAGGTCATATATCTCGAAAACCTTGCTTTTTGATGTGCTGAATAAAACTATATATTCTTGTAAATAAATGATTGTATAATTACAAGTTTAGAAATATGTTCACGATATACAACTTATAGTCTTAAACAAAAGAGCTTTCTAAAATAAATAATTGTATAATTACAAGTTTAGAAATATGTTCACGATGTCTTCTGTTAAGAAGCTATGAAGCAGATAAGCTATAAGTTCACGAGGCTTTTGTTCAACAAAAAGAAAACAGTTCAAGAATCTCTTTCAAAGTATAAACTAAGTTTTCTTTTTGAAGATATAAATTATGAAATCCTTATGGAGCCTTTGGTTCAGCAATCTTAGTTTAAATAAGTTATAAACTCATAAGATTATGTCTAGAAGGCAAGATGTTTTAGAAGATTGTTTCAGTTTGTGGAGTAAATTTTCTTTCTGAAAACTCAAACTATAGAGTGCTTAATAAAACTGCACAAAGGTTTATTCTGGTTCACCCAAACAATCCTTGGGCTATATCTAGTCCTCACACTCCGTGAGATTTTCCACTATTCAACGTCAAGTACATGTATTCTTTTACCATAGTCTCATCGGGCTTAACAACTGGTATTCTTTGTTTACTACAACCTTTGTAGGCTTCTTCACAACACCCAATATTATTTGTTCATTGCAGCTTCTGCAGGCGTCTTCAACTCCCTATATTCTTTGTTCACAATAGCCTCTGCAGGCTATGCTCAACAACTCAACTAACACTAACTCAACCTAGTTAGCTCAGAAGGCAATACAAACAAATATGAATAAGTGTTCGTAAAATAAAACTCTATATAACACTTCTAGAGTGGATAACCGTTGAAGAATTGAGCTAATCTCTCACTCATATTTTGATTTTACATGGTGAAGCACTCAGACTTATGTGTAGATGAGAAGGGAATGGACAAAGCATTTCCCAGTAAGCATCAGACCTTTCTCTGTTGTCTCTCTCTTTTTTATCGCTTGAATTTGAATTCCCTTTGTGTATATATAACACTCTCTCCCTTGTAGCCGTTTATGACCGTTTAGAGATGGTCTTCGACTTTTGCAGCTTTCTGGCATAGGGTACAATTGCTTTTCTTAATTTTCAGCATGTCAGCAAAAAGCAACTTAGAGATGTTGACCTTTGACATCGAGTCTTTTGATGATGCGTTCTTGAGCAGAATTGTGCGAATATTTTATTTTTCTCTTCATTAGACTGATTCTCTTGTGGGGAGGAGACTGGTGTTCTTGTTAAATGCTATCTTTGTCTTCACTTCCTCGTCTTTCTTCTTCCTTTAAGACTTTATCAATCAGTCTGACTGCCTCTACGTATCAAATTTGGCTGTTGAGACTTTATCAATATAATCGAGTAAGACTATTGTATACTGTCTTATTAGCAGCAAGTGTCTAATCACCAAACTTTTTCTTCTTGGAAGCACTTTTTCTATTTGGTCTTGGGTATACTGAAGCTTTTTTATGTAGTCCTGATAACTTGAAATACTTCAAAGATAGAAACTTGAGTTGTGTTGAGGACTTTGTTTTGAGTTTGAAACGCTTTGTTGTATGATATCTAGAGC
The DNA here is from genome assembly GCA_035048595.1 of Echinosophora koreensis. NCBI lineage: Eukaryota > Viridiplantae > Streptophyta > Magnoliopsida > Fabales > Fabaceae > Echinosophora > Echinosophora koreensis. Next base: position 1,151,714 of record JAPCYP010000011.1, read on the forward strand.
ATTTGGCCTTTGTGCATGTGAGCTGTTTTGTATGATCTTTGGACTTGAATATTCTTGAGCTCGTATCATTTGTCCTGGATCCTTCAGCGTCTTATCTTGACAAGAGCTTGTATTTTTTTACTTGCCCTCGACTCGTTTTATCTTAACTTCTTAGCTTGTGTCATCAGGTCTTCGATCTAGACGCGTTTGATCTTTACTTGAATGTCATGTCTTATGATTTTGACCTTGTCTCGTCTTAATGTAATGTCTGATCTGAAACTCGTGTTGTCTAGTCTTAATCTTGACTTGTTTGACCTTATCATTGGGTCTTCTCATCATTATAAGGTGCTCGTATTTACATTGACTCGTCTGATTTGGTCTTCAAATGACTTATGCAGGTCTTTACTCTTAGGATGATTACCATTATTACCATGACACAATTGTCATTCTGATTGGTCGGACAACTTCTTTTCACAGCTCCATGCATCTTTCTTTTTTATTGGTTATTGTTCTATTATTAAGCAATCTTAACAAGCAACCATCAGTAATATAAAACTCAGAATACTTGAAATTTATATTCGAAAGTTTGTTGTCATTAAAACCACAATTCAAGAGGGTCTTTGACTTAACAGTTAGTTGTTAAATAAATAAAGTTTCATGCCCATGGGAGCATGAAGGTTTATCCGTTTCTTTGTTTCATCATTACTCACTCAGTTGTTAACATTTACTTTTCTTGGCTCCTAAATACGTGTCCACAAGAGTTGATTAAAAGGTTACTTAGATAGTGTTTTGCGTGTAGACAGAACAAGATGAAATGGGATGTTCAGTTCTTTTTGGTTCCGCCCCTTCTAATGGAATAAAGAAGTCCACTTTTAATCTCGTGTCTTGTTATATTCTATTTATAAAATTATAAAATACACCAAACATAAGATGGAACTTATATGTTCTGTTTTGTGCTGTTCTGATACGTCTACCGAATGCTGCCTTAGGGCTTGACTTGGAGTGGCTGGTTGGGAAGGAGCAGTCTTGGCCCAACAGCTAAGATGGTAAAGCAAGAAAAGGAGTTTTCTAGGTGCTCTCATTATTATTCTTGTTCTTGATTGATTTTTTTGAAAAAACTGTTCTTTCTGCATGCCCTTTCCTATAATAACTTGGATATTTGACATAGAAACCACTAAAACTTAATTAAAGCCCAGATTTGGCCATTAAAACCAATTACTTGCATATGTTTTTGAAAGATGTTGGAAAGTCGCCTTAATTGCGGTCCGCCCCTAGCCGCCTTAATTGCGGGCAACTTTGAGCTGCCTTTATTGCAGCCTCTAGCACCTTCATTGTGTTGAGTTTGAGGGGTGTGTTTAGTCTCACATCGCCTAAAGATATGACATTTGTAGTGCTTATAAGGCTTAGACAATCCTCATCTTACAAGCTGGTTTTATGGGGTTGAGTTAGGCCCAAACCCAAATTTTAAGATGGTATCAGATCCTATCCTAGATCCGCTGTTGGGCCACTCATATTGTCCACGCTCCAGGCCTATTGCCCTGGGTGTGAGGGTGTGATGGAAAGCCGCCTTAATTGCAGTCCGCCCCTAGCTGCCTTAATTGCGGCAATTTTGAGCTACCTTCATTGCAGCCTCTAGCACCTTCATTGTGCTGAGTTTAAGGGGTGTGTTTAGTCCCACATCGCCTACAGATATGGCCTTTGTAGTGCTTATATGACTTGGGCAATCCTCACCTTACAAGCCGGTTTTGTGGGGTTGAGTTAGGTCTAAACCCAAATTCTGAGAAAAGTCAAACATGAAACTATCACATTTCAAATTGTTAATGAATACCTTGGTATGGAGAATACAAGAAGAATATACCATCACGCTTTCAATTTTAATACAAGAAGAATATATCATCATGCTTTTCAATTTTAATAAATTAAATCTATACAGAATGCAAAATTTAAAACTTGTTCCAATTTTGACCATTTGATTTTGTTACTGTTAGAAAGCATATTTAACATGTGCTTAATATGTAAATAGCAAGGGCTAGGAATTAGGGATGCAGTTACTAATTAGGGATTTGATTTGATTCTTTTGTATTTATGACTGATCCTCTTGTACCCTAACATATGATTATAAATAACATAGATGTGTGGACATACAACACACAACATTCACATATTCTGTTCTTACATGGTATCAGTAGTTTAGGTTTTTTTTATACTCTGCAGTGGTCTACTTCTCGGGTAAACAGTACCTGCGCCACTGTTTGCCTCATTTGTCGTGCCACCGCGCTCCCTTCCTCCGACTTGCCTCCACCGCCAGCTTCGTCATCCTCCAGCGACCCTCGCGCCTGAAGCTCGTCCCGAACAGCCGCCGCACGTGCCTCCACGCGCGGCCTCTCTCCGGCGAGTGCGTTTCACGTGCCGTCAACAAATCCCTTTTTTTCTGCTTTCCGGTGTGACCCACCTTCCGGCGACCACTCCGTCGTCATTCCCTCACTCCGGCGACCTTCTCCAGCCCAGTTTCAGCCTATTTTCTCATGGCCTCCAACGATTCCTCTTTCGATTCAAGTGCTGCTGTGACATTTACCAATGTTCCACTCATCCCGTGAAGACCACTTGACCAAACAAGTCAAGGACATTCCCGACAAAGAACGAGCCCGATGAAAGCAAATCGATGCCTCTCTGTGCAGTGTTCTCTGGTTTTCTATTGCTCCCAAACTCCAGCCGCAATACCAGGCCTTTACCGCTTGCTATGATGTTTGGACAAAGGTCAAGAAAGTCTATTCTAATGATGTTCATCGCCTCTACAGTGTTGTTCTCAACCTGATTTATGTGAAGTTGGAGAACATGGATATGCAGACATATCTTGGTAAGCTTGATCATTTAATTGCTGATTTTGAGAAACTAATGCCATTTGCTAGTGATGCAACAGCTCATGCTGAGCAACTCGCAGCAAGTTTTTCATGGTTCTTGCACTTGCCAGTCTACCTCCTGAACTTGACTCGGTACGTAATCAATTACTATCAAGTTCCACTATTCCCTCCTATGACTTGGTTAGTGAACAATTGTTGCGTCTTTCAACTCCTCATGCTTTCGGCCACTCCTCCGTTCCTCATACTGATTCCTCCGTTGTTGGAGGCGTCGCTGATGGAGGTGTCATCAGATCTAGGGTTTTCAGAGGAGGTAGGTCACTTGTTTCTTCTCTCTTCCTATTTTACCCTATCTTTAACACTTCAATTCTCTATTTTACCCTCACTTATACTTAGTAAATCTCTATTTTACCCTCACTTATACTCATTAAATATCTATTTTACCCTTATTTTATTCTGTTTCTTCCTCCCACTCTCTCCCTCCCCCCTTCTCACGTTCTTTTTTGTTCAGATCTGCTTCTGCCCCTCTGCTTCTCTGCGTCTCCTTCTGCTTCTACTGTGTTTCCTCCTCCCTCCCTTATCACTTCTCCCCACTTGCCTAAAATAGCGGCCGTCCCGCTGTGCGCTATCCCGCAATAGCGTTTTCGGGGTCAGCTGCTCCGTGCCGGTATCCGGGATTGATAACTCTGGTCTGTACACAAAAGGATGATTTTTATGTTACTTTCCATGAATGAGGTACAAACTTGACGTCAACCTTCTTTGGGGACAAAATTGTTGTCTCCTATATCTTTTGGGGGGACTAAAATGGGTGTTTAATGTTTTTGTTAGTATGAAAAATAAGGCACAATTTTTCTAAATGTGCTTGAGTGATTGGCATTCAGCAGACTTTGTATTTATATACACTCCATAATCAATTACATGTTATGATTACAAGGGAAATGAATGCTAGTGCAGCACCTTAAGCATCCTAAGTACATGAATGAATTAAACCAATTTACGTGTTTAGCTAGTTCTTGTTACAGCATTCAATATTTTTTAATTTTCTTATTACTGATTTTATCCCACACCATCCTTTGTGTGCTGTGGTTTTCACGCTAATAACAATTCTCGCCTTGTCCCTTGAACCATCATGATCATATTTAGGGTGTGTTTGATTCACATTGAGGTACAGGATAAGGAAAATAGCACATGACAAATGGCTGAGTCACAACACAATTCTTTGTCCCATATGCTGTTTGGTGGACAATGAACAACACAAGTAAAAGTAAAACAAAATGAGATTTACTTAAATACCCTTTATAATATATAATATATAATATTATATAAATTCAAAACAATGTAATATAACACAATAATTTTTTTTTTATATACATACTATATTATATGCAATATATATAAGTACTCCCTCCAGTCCTTAATATAAGAAACAAATTGGTACTTTTTTTAGGTACAAAATATAAGAAACATGTATCAATTTTCACACATATTAAATGCTAATTTCCAATATTACCCTCGTTTATAATTGGATTTATATTTACGAGATATATCAACTTTCCATACAAGTGAGTTTGTTCATTAATTAGAAGGGTATTTTTGGAAATTTATATGAATATTAATTACAATTAGCTAATTTTAATGCATTTCCTTGGTTTGTGTGTTTTAGGATTTTGTTTCTTATATTAAGGAGGAGGGAGTATTATATAATTTATAACATTATATTAAATAAGTATAAGTATTATATATAATATATAATATATATAATATATATAATATTATTGTTAGAATACATGATCTTATCTTATCTTATCTTAGAGTACATGTTATCTTATAAGATTATCTTGAGTTATCTCATAGGATTAGGTTGTTATCAGTTAGTTATTATCATAATTAGTTTCCCTTTTCAATTAGGATTAGGAGTCTTGTATCCCTATAAATAGGGGTTAGTGCTTAAGCTTTTTGTATTGCAAGATCATAATCATATGTTGAGTGTTCATTCTTTTTCTTCTCTTTCTCTATCTAAACCCATAACATCAACATGGTATCAGAGCAGTATCATCCTCCTTGACCTGTCCCATCACTATTCCGCTACGGAGTTCCGTTAAGTATGAAGGAACTCTAATCATCTTCTTAGCCATACAAAAAAAAAAAAAAAACTTGCCTTTTTTTCTCTCCTCTGTTGTGTTCTTCTTTTCCGGTGCGTCCTTCTTCTTTCCGACACTTGTTTCTGTCCTATCCGTCACCTCCCGACACGTCGTCAAGCGCGTCTCGTCCTTTCTATCCACAGCCGCACGCGCGCTACTTCCTCCGACGGCACGTCCGACCACCTTTCTGGCCGCCGTTTCCAGCGCTGAACTCACCGGCCTCTTCTCTTTTCGGATCTGTTCTCACCTCCCTCGATGGACCACTTTTTCAGCAACCACCTCGATGTGGTCGTTTTGCTCTCTTCTCCGGCTTTTTCAACAGCCTATAACATACTATAATGCATATATAATATTATGTTATATAATAATAATATATTGTACTATATATATATATATAGAGAGAGGGAGGGAGGGGATCCATTGACACCAGGTGTAAGTCTTTTGATTTACACCAAATCTGGATCCTTCAAATTAAATAATCCAATGGCTCAAAATATTTAAATTAATTTTTCTAAAAAAATTAAAAGAGAGTCACGTGACGGGGTTCAACATTTTCTTCTTGCCTCTTCTCTCCAGTAGCTAGCCCATTCTTTTGTTGCAAAATCGGCAATAGAGAGCCACCTGATTTTTTTTTTGTTCATTTTCTTTTCTTGCCTTTTCAATCTGCTTCTTCTCTGTTAAGTTTTCTCACTCATCAAACATCCTAATAAAAATTCAATTTTTGAGAAGCAACCCATGACACTCAATTCCCTAAAAATTATATTATATGTATAATAAAAAATAGAAGTTTCCACTTTGACACGAAAAAAAGCAGATTGCTAATGGATGCCTAATACAACAAACCTATAATTTTAATCAAAAGCATATTTTCACGGAAAAAGCATTACTGTTCTGAGGGCGTGTTTAGAGGGCAGCGGCGTGAACCCTTATAGAGAAGAAGGGGGCGGTTATTGATGAGAAGAAAGAGGAATGTTCAAAATTAAGGCACGTGACATTTTCAATAATTTTTGAATTTTTTTATTAAATTATTTTCAACCGTAAGATTAACTATAATCAATGGTTTAGATTTGGTGTAAGTGAAAAGACTTACACCTGGTGTCAACGGATCCTGTCTCATATATATATATATATATATATATGATGGGGTGGGTAGGTATATTTCAACCATACTTGTGGAATAGGACAACTATATGCAACGTGAAGAGGGAGTGGTGTAGTGGGAAGAGGTGCGGGAAAGAAAAGAGGGGGAAATGGGAAGGGTAGTTTTGAGATTTCATTTGGATTGTGTATCACCTTTTGTCCCTTGGATAAGTGGGTAACAAATTTTCATGGTTTTGTGCTATCCCTTGCCTCATATTTTATACTGTCCCACAACCAAACTTAAAATCAAACATGAAACAAATTGTTTTGTGCTGTCTTGTCCCTCATTTTATAGCAAATCAAACGGACTCTTAAAGTGAAAAGGCTTGCTTCACCTACTAGTATATAGACACCTGTATACTTATATTACAATTGTTTTACTTTTAGTAATTTACGTGTTGTTTATTTTGTAGTGCTGCATTGTCTGATATAAATCGCAGAGGTTTATTTTTTTTATTATTATTGTATTGCTTTTTGAGTGTAGATGGCTTAGAAACCAAAGTCAACAATGAAGGGATAAATTTTTACAACAATATTATTAATGCTCTTCTTGAAAGAGGTATGGTCTATATGGAGTTTCTTTACCTTAATTTTCTAGCTCTCATGTCAAAAATATATATTAAGTTCCTCTTTTCCAACAGGTATTCAACCTTATGTAACTTTGTACCATTGGGATCTTCCGCTGCATCTTCATGAGTCAATGGGAGGATGGTTAAATAAAAAAATCGTGTAGGTATCATGTAACTGAATTATTTTTCAGTTTAAGATTTGTTTCTTTCCAAATAATCGGAAAATGGCTTTGTATGATGTGCTTGAAAGTAGTGTTATGAGGTATTAACTTATTGAATTAAAAATGTGGAACTGAAATGATTATGTATCTATTTAGTGACAGTTTTAGTAAGAATATTCAATTGGTTGCACATAATGAGTCTATTGAAGCAGACAATGTAATTTAGAAATCACATCTGTGATCAGTTCTTAATTCAGCCCAGAAATGGAAATTTAAGTAGTCTCTGGAACTTTTTCTATAGGAAAGAATAATTGCTTGAAGTACTAAACTACCTAAGAATTAGATTCTGATAGAAAATCTGATAAATATCTGATAATATCTTTTCATATCTTAGAATATTGTAGAGTATCCTAGATAATCTTTTAGGATTTATTTCTTATTTATATTTTATGATTTGTTTCTCTATTTGATCATGATTGGGATTCTACTTTTAGTATAAATAGGACTATTAGGGTTGTCTTTGCAGTCAGATCATCACTACCATCAAATCAATATGAGTCTTATTATTTGTTGGTTTATTTTTCTCTTTTTCTCCTTCCCTATCTAAAACCTTTCAATTCAACAGATCCTAACTTATTTTGTCTATAGGAATGCCTAGTTAAAATCAAATTTGCAGACCCTTGTTTGTGCTAACTGTAATGTTTCATAATGTTCTTACAGAGAAAGTAAGACGTGCCCATGTTTAAAATATTTTGTTAAATTTATATTATCAATCCCTTTATGCACTTCCTCAAACATTGCTTCTAGAGCATAGTGCTTTTGTGTCTGCAAATAATTTTCTCGCTGTGTAGAAATTGAAATACATTTTAATATACCTAAAACTCTCTTTTGCATTGAGGGTAAGCTGATTATATTTTTTTAGCAGAACGACCATAAATTGAGTTTTTATGAGTAACATGATGATCGTGCTGTACTAGGAACAATAAGATTACTATTAGCTGGCAGCCATTGACTTAGACTCCTGGGTAGTGCATGGCATATATTGGATTGGATGCGAAATCATTTTCAAATTTTGGAACTCGTTTGGTCAATTTCAAGGAGTTTAAGATTGGTTTTGCTTGAGAATGAGGATTGAGGAGAATGCTACCTGCCACTTTGTAGGAATATCGAAGGGCCCTTGAAGCTCACTAGATGTTATCTTTTAGCCAGCAAATCCTAAAGGGCTATGAACTATTAACTTTTTTTTTTTTTTTTGGTTGGGACAGGAAAAAAGGAATTATTTTAGAAACTTGTCATAGTTGTCACAAATTTTATGTCTTTCGTAGTAAAGTTTCACACACCATGATTGTTTCCAAAATATATGCTTCATTTGTGTCTAATGATTTTCAGTATGTTTTACCATTGGTCTTGTAGTCTAGTGACACCCAGCTTCCTCAGGAAGCATCTGATGCCAAGCTCGACCTGTTATGCTCACACTGAGCACACCTATAAATTTCCTTACTTGGTCTTATGACCTCCCTTATAATTTTTTCCCTGGTATTGTTATTTAAAAAAGTGCTTAAAATCATCCTGAGGATTAATTTTCAGTATTCTACTATTAAATGGTGTGGTTCCTATCTGGCATATGCCAGAGAATATTTTGCAGCCTATGCAGATACTTGCTTTGCAAGTTTTGGTGATAGAGTGAAGAACTGGATCACAATTAATGAGCCCCTTCAAACTGCAGTGAATGGGTATGATATTGGGATTTTTGCTCCTGGAAGATGTGAAAATGCTTCAGTAGAGCCATATCTGGCAGCTCATCATCAGATCTTGGCACATGCAGCTGCAGTTTCCATTTACCGAAGCAAGTACAAGGTGCAGGACTTAACTTATTTGTATACAAAAACTTTCTACTTTGAAAGTTAGATAACTAATCTTGGTAGCACAATATGTTGTATTTGGTTGCTTCGCTGCCCCACTTTCTCTATTTCCTTGACTTTCAAATTATCTGCATATTTGTGCTATTTTTACGAAGCTTTGAATAGGCATTTCAAACTTTAGGGTATGACCTAATAAAACATTGGGAGAAACTATTGATAAGGACCTTGCTCTAAATGGTTTCTTTGAAAAATTAGTTTTTGATCAAGGTGATCGATAACCAATGCAAGTCAATTGATCGATACAGCATGCCGCACTTGGTCGGTATAATGCTTTGTTGTTGTTGAGGAATCGTAGGTTTAGACTTAGGGAATGGAGAAGACAGAAATACAGCTAAATGTAGTAACACCGAATATATTATTGATAGGAACAATGTGATCCAAAACACTAACATAATGCCCCTATATATACTACTAGTTATGCCAAGTACTAGTAATACTAGTACAAGCCCCAGCCCACTGACATAAGACTAATAACCTAGTAAGTAATAACCCTAATATCTTAACATTGATGTTCTCGATTTTCAAATTGAGTTTTGCTATATCCTTCTACTAGATTCTCCTACAAATCCTACTAATCCTTTTAATACTAAATAAAGAAAGTATTAAATAAAAAGTAAGTATATCCAATGTCTTTGGAATATAAAAAAACATTCAATACTTTATGCAGTGATTAGGAGGATCGGTAGGAGGATGTTGTTACTCTTTCAAATTATTTGTGAATTTTGTTTTATAATTACTTGATGATAATAGTGACCACATTAGGAAAAAATTACAACAGTAAAATTTTGTTCTTTTTTTTAAACCGTTGTCTTTGTGTTCCAGGATAAGCAAGGGGGGCAAGTCGGCCTGGTGGTAGACTGTGAATGGGCAGAGGCTAATTCTGATACGACTGAAGATAAATCTGCTGCTGCAAGGCGCCTGGATTTTCAGCTTGGCTGGTAGTCCCCATACATCCATACCATATTGTTATTTCGATAAGAGCTTAATAGATTTTGTTTCTTGAAATCAGTATATGCTAATGTGAAGATACAATATAGATATGCAGAAAGCTTTCGCTCTTATATTCTCTATGTACTAATCATTTTACTGAAAATCTTTTTTTGATGGTGCACCTGAGCAACCTCCATTAGAAGTCTGTATCATGTAGATGTTATACTGTTGAACTCAATTCAGCAGAAAGTCTTGGTTTGAGAACTTTCCTTTCTATTTTTCTGTTTAACACCACAAAAAGGATGAAGACAAATTGATATCCAATTTTCTTTGACCCTGATGAACACTAGAAACTGAGAAAGTTTATAGATTAATACTAGATTTGCAGGTTGAAGTCATGTCTAACCTTGTTTTAAGCTGCCTGCTTATGTTAGCATAAATACTTAACGCAGGTTCTTGCATCCACTATATTATGGAGACTATCCTGAAGCTATGCGTGAACGACTTGGAGACCAACTTCCCAAATTCTCAGAAGAGGATAAGAAGTTTCTTTTGAACTCATTGGACTTCATTGGTCTAAATCACTATACGTCAAGGTTTATTTCTCATGTGACAGAATGCACTGAAGAGAGTCATTTTTACAAGGCACAGGAGGTCGAGAGAATTGGTAATAATCATAATCTTGTATCATTTTTTCAAATACCTGTCCACTGAATTTTCCTTGATGATTGAGCTCTGTTTTGTTAACAGTGGAATGGGAAGGTGGCCAGGTCATAGGTGAGAAGGTGTGTATCATCTCTCAGTGTGCCTGTTCATATATATGCATGCATGCCCAAGTATATCAGTATGCATGTTTTATATTCTCTGAGTATGACAGGCAGCATCGGAGTGGCTTTATGTTGTTCCTTGGGGTCTTCGGAAGGTTATCAATTACATATCACAAAAATATGCTACTCCCATATATGTTACGGAGAATGGTATGTAGCTACACTTTTCCTTCTTAATAAACTTGGCAAGAAAACAAATATTAAAACGAAGCACTGGAGAGAAAAGTGAGGGAGAAATCAGCCGTTAGATAACAAGCACTAATCGTCCTGTATGCCTATATCTATTGATTCTTTGATGCCACTTAGGATTCCAGAAAGTAACAACTTTTTCCAATTCTTGATCACTTTCCTAGTTCCATACCACTCCCTTGATTCCTCGACATTTCCCTAATTGCCTGCCTAGCAGTTTACTATCTTGAGGTTTATTAAGAAATAACAAATTAAATAATAATGAGTTTTTTAGGTTCCCCCCTCATTTTGTGTTACTAAACGGTCTTAAGTCAGTTGTTAGTCAATAGATTGTAGTATAATTTATGGTCAAGTTTGGAGTTTGTTGGTATCATGACAAAACTCAAGGCAGTAGTGAAAGAAGAGTGAATTTGGTCAACTCAAAATAATAAATAATGAATAATAAGGAAAATTACATCGACCTCCCTTGAGGATTGGCTTAATTACACTCGTCATCTCTCTTGTTTTAAAAGTTACACTCACCTCCCTTTTAGGGGACGTCGGTATAATTTCAATATCATCCTTCAAGGTAGGTGGATGTAATGATAACATAAATCTTAAGAGAGGTTGGTGTAAGTTTTGAAATAAGAGAGGTAGTGTAATTAAGTCAAACCTCAAAAGAGGTCCACGTAATTTTCTCTAATAATAATAAGGAAATGTGGATTTTAAGTAATCTTCTCAAGTTAGAACAGAAAAGTAAAATCCAATAGAGCAGAAAAACTTTCCAAACTTTTAAGACAAAGTGACAAATTTACGCAGAGAAACATAATAAAATGGGCCAAAACATGATAAAATGGTTCTGATCTCTCTAATGCTGGACTTCCATTTGATAGGTATGGATGATGAAGATAATGATAACTTGCCACTACATGACATGCTAGATGACAAACTGAGAGTTCGCTATTTCAAGGAATACCTTGCCTCAGTTGCTCTGGCTATAAAGTAAGTTTGCGGTTTCCCCGCTTTCTATAGACCTATCTGCATGACCTTAACTGTTTATTTCGCCAGTTAATGAGTAATCTGGTTGTTTCTACCTAAAAAAATGAGTAATCTGGTGGTTGGATCCATCTCTCTCTATATATGATGGTTGATGGGTTATGATCTCATTGTATTTTTACTTAATTAATATTGGTATGTCATTTCCATTTTCTTGCATTTCTTAATTTTATTCTTTTCTCACTTGTCTCTAGGGATATATGACGTAATGTATGATTTGACCTTAGTTTTGCACATGTCTGCCGCTATATTATCTTATGATCAGCAATTCAGTATACTTTTCGGAACTTTGAATTATTTTTTTTGGTGAGCAGTGAAATAATTTTAATAGAAAAATAATAGGCAGAAAGGCCTCTGGTATTTCAATATTTGTTTCCAAACATTGAAGTTTTAGAAAAATGGTCAGAAACTCATTGTGAGGGTATCTTTGAACTTTGAAGTATTTGTTTTCTAGGCTAATTAAACAACATCACTTTTGAAAATCATAAAATGATCTTTCCCTAGAACAAAAAAAGGGCAGCACATGTAGCATTTGGTAGACGAGTTAGACGAGACCGAACATAAGATACGAGCTCTGTTTTATTTTTGCATATTTTATAAATATAACGTCAGTAAAAAAGTAGCATATTTTGGTACCAAAGAAAATAGATCTATTCGCATACTAAATGCTATGAAAAGATACATTTTTAATATTATTACCAAATACAGTTTTCACCAGAATTGCTGAGAAAAAATTGTTTCACCTTGAAGGCAGAATGTGAATTTAAATCCAAGCAGACCTGAAGTTTTGTATATGATTTGAATTTGAATGCACAGGGATGGAGCAGACGTTAGGGGATACTTTGCATGGTCATTGCTGGACAACTTTGAATGGGCTCAAGGTTATACCAAACGCTTTGGATTGGTCTATGTGGATTATAAAAACGGGCTTAATAGGCACCCCAAGTCTTCTGCATATTGGTTTTCACGGTTTCTGAAAGCTGGTGAAAACAAACAGGGTAAAGAGGAGTAGTTGACTTTGATCATTGTATGTCTCACGAAATAGAAGGAATAAAATAATATAAGAACATGTAACCAAAAAAATAAAAATGAATATAAGAACAAAACTTCCATCATTGTTTGTAATTGGAAGCTTTGTATAGGCTATTGACTATAGTGGCATTTCTCTACTTATTTCTGGCCATATCAAATTTTATGCCCCAAATACCTTAAAACTCTATTTTGTTCGGACTTATTTATATTAGCTTGTGATATGCTACCATTTTCTATTTTATGTTTTAGTAGTTTCCTATTACTGTTAAAATTCCCAACTTGTTGCTGTGCGAAATTGTCTTCTAAAAAGAAAAAGTAAAGGTTGGCTACAAGTAACACTCTTAACTGTTGAAATTTGATCTAAATTTTATTGAAAAAGTATTTTGCTTAACCTATCTGCATGTATAGACTGAATGTAGTGCTGTCAACACACAAAAGGTTCCATTCTGTGATTCATTTTATTTTATTTTTTTTAGGTTGGGATATTTAGTTTAGTAGATGCCCTGTTTTGAGGCTTTTGTTTTGTTATGCACATTATGACTAATTTTATGTATGGTATTTCATTAAATACTTTATACTATGAGATTTATTTAGTTAACAACTTATATATGTTTTACTTATAATTAATTTGTAGAAATCTGATGCGAATGGGTAATTACTATATAATAGTGATCTATTTAGGGTAGTAACGACATGCGTTACCATCCCTCCGTTATGGAGGTTCTTCACGTATGTGTTCCTAGTTAGTTGTGTTCCTTCGAGTGGTTATCATAGTGGTATAATGGGAGGAAAATTATATCTCTTCCCATAGACGACCTCAGTGTTTTGTCCAAGCTTGGGAAGTTTCCAGATTTTCAGTGGTCAAGGTTTGCTCTCCTATCATGGTTGGCTCCTTCCATGGTGGAGATTGATAGAGTATTTGTAAAGACATTCTGACACTCAAATAAGTAAAGGAAAATTGTAAATATACTAATAAATGTAGGTAAAGAATGAGTTAGTTCTCTACATTCTAGCATTATCGGCGCAGGCATCATGATCTATCCCATCATTCCCATGCACTTGCGTTCCAAGGGGGTGTACTGCCACATGGTATGTTATCCTGCGTCAGTCTTCGTAGAAGTAGGGTAGCTGCTCTAAGCAAGCCTGTAGCGTATGGTGGCCTTGGGTTAAGCCCTACTCTATCTAGTTCTCTGAATCATGGGCCCAGATATGCGACCTACAACACTATCTTATTATTATTTCACACAACGCAAAAAAAAAAATAAAAAAAATAAAAAAAAATCTCATTGCTGAAATTTTATATATCTATAATATACTTAACAAAAAATATTTGACAATTATTTCTCTAATTATAGTTACTTGTTTTCAACTTTTAAAAAATTGTGATTCATTTAACCTTTTTAAAGTAGGAAGATATTTATAGACATAAGTGTAGGATAGTGAGAAAAAATAGAGTCTTTTTGTAGTGAGAGTGTGTTATCATTTCTTGTAACTCTTGAGAGGGAGTACTCAGGTTTGTAGAGTGATACACAATTGAGGTGTGTTACAATTATTGTAATCATTATTGTGATACTGAATAATTTTATTGGAGTGTTTTCGTGGACGTAGGCAAGAGGTACCGAACCACGTAAATTCTTGTGTTCTCTATTATTTTCCTATAGTGGATTTTTTTTTTTTTTGTTCTCACGATCCTTTGTCTGTGCAGGAGATGCCCAACAGTGGTATCAGAGCTATAGCTGGGAACACACCAAGGTTTGAAATCCCATTATTTGATGGGAAAATAAATTTTATGATTTGGCAGTGGACCATTCAAGACCTTGTGGTGCAAAATGGTCTTGATCATGCTTTAGAGAAGGAGAAGCCAGCTACCATGGAGGAAGAAGAATGGACTAAGATCCAAAAGAAGGTTGTAAGCATGATTCGGTTAGCTCTTGCTCCCGAGATAAAGCACAACGTGTTGAAGGAGGCAACACTGAATGCTTTGTGGGAGAAGCTCGAGAATATCTATGCGTCAAAGTCACTAACCAATCGTCTCTTTTTAAAGATGAAGTTGTATCAACTCAAAATGGAGATGGGAGGAAATCTCCATGACCACATCAACAAGTTCAACCAGCTAGTAAGCCAATTGTTGAATGTAGATGATAAAATATCTGATGAGGAGCAGGCGCTGTTGTTATTGGCCTCAATGGCAGAGGAATCTGAACTAGGGAGGAGTCATTCAAGGAGGCATGATGGGCCAAGAGGAAGATCAAAATCGCAATCACGTCCTCAACGAGATATGAATGACGTGCAGTGTTACTATTGCCGGGAAAAAGGTCATTTGCAACTGAGGTGCACACAAATGAGGGAGGACCTGAAGAAATTGAGAATGATGAGGAAGTATGACGACAACTCTCAGACAAACGTGGTCAAAACCGTTGAAGATGAAAATTAAGATCTGTTTTTAGCAACAACTGAGGAGGTTGCTAAATCAAATTGGGTGATGGATTCTGCTGCCTCGGAGCACATTTGTAGAGATCGAGGGATGTTTGACACCTTGAAAACTGATGAAGAGTTTGGCCATTTCAAGTTAGGAAATGGTGAAAAAATGAAGGTTGAAGGCATTGGGAGTGTGAGAATGAAGCTCTACAATGGTGCCATTAGAACTTTCCAAAATGTGAGGTTTGTACCCTCTACAATTGCCAATATTATTTCTTTGGGGAGATGGCATTACAAAGGTACAAGTATGTTGGTTCACAGTGGGGATGCATGGTGTATAAGGGAAGGTGCTTGGTGTTACGAGGGCAGAAAAATGAGAAGAACCTTTGCTACTTGGAAGGGCAAGCTTTGAGAAGGGAAAGCAGCCATGATAGCAAAGTTGAGAAGAAGGTAAAATTTTCTGATGTCGTAGTATTGTTGGGAGAACAATTCAAGTGTATGGAAAAGAAAGAGCTTCCACTTGAGGGGGAGATTTGTTCTCTCCTAAAATGATCCAAGGATATTCACATTTGGCTGGAGGGGGAGAATTGTTGGGTTCCAACCAATTGTGGTTGGCCATTAATTGAAATGGTTGAAATTTTTCAACCACCAACCATTTGTTTTCGGTGCAATAAAATTTGGTAACAAATTGTCAAACTTGTAATTGGATGGTGGAGGAGCATGGCTCTATAAATAGAGTTTTTCTCTTCATGAATTGTGCATCAGATCCTGACAAGAGTAGGATAGTGAGAAAAAAAGAGAGTCTCTTTGTAGTGAGAGTGTGTTATCATTTCTTGTAACTCTTGAGAGGGAGTACTCGGGTTTGTAGAGTGATATACAATTGGGGTGTGTTATAATTATTGTAATCATTATTGTGATACTGAATAACTTTATTGGAGTGTTTCCGTGGATGTAGGCAAGAGATGTCGAACCACATAAATTCTTATGTTCTCTATTATTTTTCTGTACTTGATTTTTTTATTTTTTTTGTTCTCACGATCCTTCGTCTGTGCGGGAGATGCCTAACAGTGGTATCAGAGCTATAGCTGGGAACACACCAAGATACATCCCTGCACGTCTTGGAATGCACCTCTTAAATTTCCACCCACTTACATGTATTTGAAAATTTGAATTGTTCTTCCAACAATAATCGTTCTATATTCCCTTTTTAATATTCATTTCATAAAAAGATTATGATCTTGTTTGATTTCTGTTTTTAAAAACTAATTTTTGTTTTTAAAAACAAAAATACGCGTTTGAAAACAATATTTCGTTAAAATTAATTTTAAAAAATGTACCTGTTTTTTGGTTTTATAAACAAGAAATAGAGAACATCTCTAACTTGTTTTCACAGAGTAATGATAATTCCACACCCAAAGTTGACACTTTGGTTAATCAGTACAAATATTTGGTTAATTCAGTTTATTATATGATTAATTACGTGTAAATATTTGGTTAATTCATGATGACCCATTAATCATATAAAAAACTGAATTAACTAGATATTTGCATGTGATCAACTAAATATTTACATGATTATGAAAAATAAGCTTCATATAACGCATTAACCATATAATGAACTGAATTAATCAAAAATTTATACATGATTAACCAATGTGTTAACTTTAGATGTCAAACCCAGATGTCCACCTATCATTACTCTTTTCATATGAGTTTTTTGTTTTTGTTTTTGTTTTTGTTTCGAAAACAATCAAAAACACGAAGAAGAGGTTGTTTTCATTAATGGCAAAGTGGTAAATAGTGGAGAGTTGTAAAACGATCGTCCTTCAATCGTTATCCATTGATCGTATTCTCCTTCTTTTCCTCTGTAGCTATTATTGCTTGAAACCACTTCTTATCCCATCGTAACAAATTCAATCCATGGGCGCTTTTTTATTTTTATTTTTATTTTTATTTTAGTAAATATCCGATTTGGTCCTTTAAATTATTAAATAATATCAATTTGGTCCATAAAATTATCGAAATTTCAAAAACGTCTCTGAGTGATAAGTTAGGATCAATTTAGTCCCTCGTTTTACTCACTTAAAATCAATTAAGTCTCTGACACTATTAACTTAAAATCAACTTAATCCATATAATTTTTAACGAAGGGACTAAGTTGATTATCATTTTATAATTTCAAAAGACTAATTTAGAATTTCAATAATTTTAGGAATCAAGTTAATACTATATTATATCAGGGATCAAATTGCGTAGGTCATCATTTTTTATGCCTTTAGATAACATCCCCCGATAGAATCTGGGAAATGAACGATCAGTTTCACAGTTTATGTTTCACAGTTTCAGACTTGTTAAAAAAAAGAGACGAAAACCCTCACGCCTCACCTTGCCTCGCCTCAGCCCCTGCCTCCTTCCCGTAGACGCTGCTCCAACGGCGTCGGCACGGCGTCGTCATTGCCGTCGCGGTGCTCCCACGCTGTCGAACTCTGCCGTCGCGCTGCTAGTCGTGGCGCTGTCGCGCTAAAACCCTCACCTCACCACGCCGCCATCTCGTTGTTGGTCGTGCTGCCGTGTGCTCCATACCTCTACCTCCCATCGACCTGCCTCTTCAATCTTGTATGTCTGTATTCCTATTCTCCTGTTTTAATTGGACATGATTCTTCTGATATTCCACTTTTCATGATGATGTATTGGGGCGCATTGGATGAGTTTCTTTATTGTTGGGTTCCTTTTTTTTCATTATTCTGTCTTGAGTTTTTGTAGTTTCCCTATCTGAGGTCCTTTCCAAATTGTTTATGCTAGTTGGTCCTGTGAAGAAATACTATTGTCAAGATGTAGTTTTGTTTGGCTGGGTCTGCTTGGTTTTTTGGTTTATGAAACGGGGGAGCCAATTTTGAGGAGTGATCAACTGCGATGAGCCTGTAGACAGAGAAAAATTAAAGACAATTTTATAGAAATCAAGCACCAAGAAAGACATACGAAGAGCTATATTGCTCAATGCTTGAAAAAAAAAAAAAAGTTAACTTATACACCTCATGCTTAGTGTGCTGTTTTGACTCCTGCTTTATAGTTTACTGGTATGGTTTTTTTATTTATTTATATACGCCTTTGGGATGTTGTTGTTGCTACATGTAACAGGGCAATCTACTTCTTCGGCATTCTAGTATTGGTCTAGGATGTTTCTTTCTTTTTTGTTGGCTTTTAGTCTTGGTGGAACTTTTGGGCTTATCTTTCTCTTTGATTATATAAAAAAGAAAAAACTAAGCTTAATAGGGGGTTTTAAGCTAAAGAGAAATTTTGTAACATAGAAACACTTGGGAAAAATCTTAATTCAAAATCATATTTGTTCTTCAAATGGAATTCCCTTAATGACAACCGCCAACCCATGTCTAATCAGGCATGTCGGTGTTTGTGGGTGCTGATTCGGTGAGTTGGTGTGCTAGTCTTACATTTTTATTTCACAGTTGCGAGTCAGGAGTGTGCTGGTGTGTATCTTGCGGTTGGAATGGTTGTTTGTGGCTATCAGGATTTTTCTACTGTCATTGGATCTGTTTTTAGTTGTTGCTCGCATGGATTTAATGTAGAACTGAGTTTTTAAAATGCTAACGCATGTCTGAAATTTCATTGTTGGATTGCTTTGGTCATGTTTGATAGCCGTATAGCCCAGACCCTATTGGGGAAAAGGGGGCACATCATATTGACTCATTCCTGACAAATGGAATGATGAGAGTTAAAATGATAAATGAATGAGGGAGAAACAAAAGGGAAATTGAAACACCTTGGCAGATCCGTTTGTTGAAGGCAGAACAGAGGGATAGGCTTTTATATTAACAGAAGTTAATATAGAAAGTAAGGATAAGAATATGGAGGAATTTTCGGGTTTATTAGTCTCAGAAGAAAATATAACTATAAATTTGCAGAAAGGAGAGAAGATACCTCCCCAAATATCTAAAGTCCTCTGATGACAAAAGGGAACAGAAAAAATGAAACTGGGAAAAAAAAAGTTTTTCCTTATTCTAGTCCTCACAAAGTAACTGCTAACGATTGTTTAGAAATTATAATAAAAATTGCAATGATTGTTTAGAAATGTGAAAAATATGCAAATTTGAATAGTTTACCATCTGTTTCTTGTAGCATAGAGCTGTTTCTTGTAGCATAGAAACACGAGTTTGTGATTGTATGAATATTTTTCTATTGTCATTGACGAGTGAATAATGAAATTGGTTCATGGTTTGCTATCTTTTAAGTTTACTATTCTTTGGAAATTTCAGATTAATGTTTTGAATTTGAGTTATTACTTATTAGAATGTTCTACTGTATGCTTCTTCTTGGTTTGGACAAATTGAGAAGTTATATAGTCCAATTTGTTTAGTGGATAGTGTTTCAGGTTGTTGGTGCGTCTGTAACTCTGTTTGCATTACATATGATATGATATATGTGGCCATGACATGAGGGGATTTTATGAGTGGAATTGTATTGTGTAATTTATACTTAATTGGTTGTGGGGAGATATGTTATGAGTTACTATGGATTTTTTTAAAAGTTTTTTTTTATAAGCATTGTTTAAAGTTTGTTTAACTGCCAACTTACTTTCAATGTGATGTTCATTATAGATGGAAACTAATATTGAAAAAAATGAGTCAAAGACTTGGCCTGAACCAATAATTAAGACTTACATAGAGATTATGGTTGATGAGGTCACCAAAGGAAATATGCAGAATGGTATCTTTCAGCCTAAGACATGGATGTCTATGAAGGATAAGTTGAACTCCATGACTAATCGTTCTTTTAGTCTCAAGCAAATAAAGCAAAAGTTCAATAGATTGCGGACTAAGCATCGTGAGTTCTCTTTACTCTTGCAACACACTGGATTTGGTTGGGATGCTGAAACCAACACGGTTACTGCTAGTGAAGAAGTTTGGCAAGCTTATATTCAGGTATATTTAATAGTTGGATTGTGAGGCTATGATTTTATTTAGAGGTCAATATTTTTAAGTATCAGTTGATTGTTTTTAAAATTATTTTAGGCACATGCAAGCGCTGCTCAGTTTCAAAAGAAAGGATATGAGCATTATAAGTTATTCGGAAGCATATTCAATAGAAGTACCACAACTGGAGTACTACATCATTCATCTACCCAGGACCCACCAAATACAGATGAAGAAAATGAGCTTGAAAATCAATACCGTAATTCGGGGGTTTATGTAGATGTTGATCAATATCAGGATAGTTCAGATGATGTTGTAGAAACATTTGAGCGCACAACACATAGTGGAAAGCGCACAATTCGGGTTAAAGAGCGTAAGTCCAAGAAAGAGCCTAGAAGTTATGAAATAGGAGATGTACTTCAAGCATGGGGTGAAGCATCAAAAGCAAAAGCAGAGTTCTATTTGGCTAGGGCTGAGATGTATAGGGCTAAGAGTAATGAGGCCATCTCTTCATCTGCACCACCCGATTATTCTATTGCTAAGTGTGTGATTGCTCTTGATGAAATAGAAGACATTTCAGATGACCTCTATGCGAAAGCCTTGAAGCACTTTAAAGAGGCTGATGTGAGGGAAATGTTCCTAACCATGTGTTGTGAAAGGAGAAAGGGATTTCTAACTAGACCTGAGTAATTTTAGTGAAGGAAAGTATTTTAATTTTTAATAATTTAAGTCTAGGAGGACACTTTTGTGTTCATAAGAAGGATGTTTACTTTTCTATGGATGTTTATTTATTTATGGATGTTTATTGCTTATTTATGTATGTTCTTTTATCTATACATGTTTATTTTGAGTAATTCAAGCGTAGAAAGATTTTTATTTATAGTTCTTAAATATAATCTTGTTATGGAATTGTTTAGGTTGTATCTTCAATGGACATTGAAAATACTTCATTGGAAGGTGATGCTTGTTCATTCAATGAATCTTCATCTGATTCAAGTGATGATGAATTAGTTGAGCTATTCATAATTAATATGATTTACAATCACAATTGGAAATTTTTAAATAAAAACAAGGTTAGGATGTCTGCATTAACTAGTTGTGAATTTATTGCTGAGGTATTAAATGGATCAGGAACGGTTTGCTATGAGTTATTTCGAATGGAAAAAACATGCTTTGCTAATTTTTATAATGAGTTGAAGGGAAAAAGTTATCTAAGCGACTCTAGAGATGTGCTTCTTGAAGAGAAAGTTGCTATGTTTTTGTTCATAATCGGATATAATGTTTGTTATAGAGTGGTTTCCGATCGCTTTCAGCACTCCACAAAAACAGTTTCTTGTTATTTTAAGGAAGTATTGAGAGCGATATGTCGATTGGGAAAAGAATTGATAAAACAAGAGTATATAGAATTGCCCGACAGAATTAAAAATTACTCAATATATCATCCTTGGTTCAAGGTATTGGTTTTTATTTTATATATATATATATATATATATATATATATACTGTTTTTATTTTTTTATCATTGGTTTTAATTTCTTTTATTTGGGTTACATTAATAGAATTATTTAGGTACAATTGATGGGACACATTTAAGTGCATGGGTTCCAGTTGAGAAACAAACATCATGCAGAGGTAGAAAGACAATTGTCACTCAGAATGTTATGTGTGTTTGTAATTTCAATATGATGTTCACATGTGTATTCGGGATGGGAAGGAAGTGCACATGATTCAAAAGTATTATTGGATGCAATTACCAATCTAAATGCAATTTTCCTTGGCCATCTAGAGGTGAGCACTATATTATTGAAATTATGTTATGTTGGTGAGTTGAATAATTTATTGTAATAAAAGTTAATGTATACTTGTTGATTGTAGGTGCATTTTATCTTGTTGATTCTGGATATCCTTGCACTGGTGGTTTCCTTCCCCCTTTTAGAGGTCAAAGATATCATACTCAAGAATATAAAGGCCGAGGGAGACAACCAACATGCCGCGAAGAGTTATTTAATTATAGACACTCATCTCTAAGAATGACAATTGAGTGCTGCTTTGGAGTCTATAGATTTCCTATTTTGAAGCTAATGCCTCCATATAAACCTTCAAGGCAACGACTCACAATGATAGCTTGTTGTGATATTCATAATTATATACAGAAGTAGAATTTACGTGATGATTTATTTAGAATGTGGGAAGATATGGATCCTAAAGAAATAGAGGCTATGAATGAAACTTCTGGCATAGGGGAAACAAGCTCCAATACTAATAACTTATCAAGGTTATCTGATGAAAGTACAACAGAAATGGCAGCATATCGTAATCATATTGCAAATTGGATGTGGGCACAACGTATCAATTAGTTTAGTTACTTTACTTAATTTGACTTATTAAGTTGTAAACTTTACCTATTCATACATCATTTTTTTTAAGGTACAAACCTATTAATACATTCTAAGTATACCTTGTTTGATCTTTTTGTTCTTGGTAACTTTATCACAAAAACGGATCCTATCTTTTTATTAAATCTTCAATGAGTGAAGGTTCACAAATGCTCCAAACATTAAATCAATGAAGTTGGGTATACTGATAAATGACTTACTATCCATGTCATATTTATGTGTTTGTTGAACAGAGAGTTGCAATTAATGAATCAAAACAATTCCTTTTTTTAGGGAAATAGTTTTTGCCTTTTAAAAATATATTTTGTTGCTTTATAAAACATTTTAGAACAAATCATAGAAATAAATGAGAACAAATGACAGAAATAAAAGAAGTTCTTACCAATCAACCATGTTTTCTATTTTTATGTCTTAAAAACATGTTTTCAAAACAAATTTACCAATCGGATTTTTTTGTTTTCTAACTTTTGAAACCTTTTCAGAATAGTATTACGAAACAATTTTTTTAAAATAATTCTTAAAAATTACTCTGCAAAACAGTCTTCAAGAACAAAAAACTCAAAATACAATCAAACAAAATTTATACTTTTTTAGTTGATAGTTTAAATTTTGAATTATACTTATTGTTTTTATTTCTCAAAGTAATTCACCTAATAGATGAAAAATTAATCTACATCTGAATAGAGTTTCTTTTAATAATATTTATCTATACATTTGAATCTCGAAATTAAATTCATAACTACATATTTAAGAAATTTAGTTCCTTTACCCTCAGACCAATACATGTGGTAATTATTTTCTTAAACCAAATTGAATTTATTCTTATGCATTACATAATGTTTGACAGGGAGAAATGGAGGGGAGTAAAATCCCTTACTCATGTTCAGCTCCCCTCCAATATTGGGGAGTTTTAGAGGGAAGTGAAAGGAAGCTTAAAATATTTTCATTAATTAGAGTAAAATATCCTTAATAATATTTTGAAATCCAAAATTACCCTCATTGCATTTTTGATCTAAAATTCCTTCCATATGCTCCACCTTTCTACCTCTGCAACTAGAACTAGAACTAAAACTATAGCCTTCAACCCCAGCTGCTGATAGGATGCATGAGTTAACTCGCTATTTTGGAAAACAAGTAATGGTGACGAAAACTCACAGGGCTGGGGGCTACCTAACTTGGTCTCCGTCGTATTTGTATCACAATGTCAAAAATTCCACAAACAAATAAAAGTCCCTCAGACCACACCACATAGTAACTATAAAATCTGCAGTATCAATTTTAGTTCAGATATAACAATTCGCTTCTTACCAAAAAAACGAAAGAAAGAAAGATATAACAATTCGCTGCTTCCAATTAGGGGTGTCATACTTATATACATTGGTTTCACTTAAACATCCTATCTACAAAAATTTACAGTTAAAATTGTTAGAATGTATATATATTTTTAAGTAAATTTTAGTAATAACTTTAGTCATTTGAAAAGTAGGGATATTTCTAAACTACCTTTTCATAAGAAAAATATTACCTTTTTAATATTTATTATTTCATTATAAAAATAGCTGTTTACTTGATGGCGTGCTTCTACTCACATGTTACAGCAAAAGAATGATGGGACTTCACGTTATGGAATATCCTAAAAGTATATACGCAAAAAATAATATAATATACAAGGGAAGGACCACAAGTCACTTTTCTTTTAGTGGCCTTGTTGTTTAGTCAAATTTGCCCCACATTCCCTTCCATTCCAATTCAAAATTCCAATAATGGCTCAACCTCTTTAAAAGCCAGATCATTCTCAACAAAACCAGCTCCTCAGCCATCATGGATTGGTATTGACTTCAATTCAACACTTTTGGTCATGGTCATGCCCTCCCCACCCCACTGAGGACATTCCACCAAAACTATGGTACATCTTGAAGCCTCCATAAAATTCATTAGAAGAAAAATTGTGAAATAAGTTGTTCACTACGTCCTTATCTCGCTCTACGTACCCTTGGCGTAGGCGCAATCACATCACGGCCAGATTTTAACAAGGCTTGACGATCCTTAATTGTTTTATCAAACAGTCTATTCTCTGGATTCTCAGCATAGCATACATAGTAACAGCTAACACAGGCATGAGGCACTGCCATGGCTATCCTTGTCTGCAGAGTCAACAAGTTGATCAAGTTAAGAGTTGATCACATGCCAATTATTCATTGTGAAATGTAAACTAACAAAAAATAGGGTGTTGCTAATCAAAGTCCCGAGGGCATTGGTCAAGAAACCAACGAAATGATAGTTTATATTGAAAAACTAAGTGTACTACTTTTCCATACAAAATTTTCTTTTTTTAATTCCTTAATCAGTATCCTAAAGCACTCTTTACCAATCTATCAAAAAATTTAAGGCAAATGTGAACTGGTTAGGAAATTTAAAAAAGGAAAATGCTGCATAGCACAAGACGATGTATTTACTTTTCTCTCTCTGCTTAATTTAAACACTGACATGGGCTGTGTTTGGTGGAATGAAGTTTCATTAAATTTGTTCAAGGTAACCATCTTACCATATAGCAACATTTTTAAAAAAAGTAAGCTTTTATTGGAAAGTAATATATTTAATACTTTTAGAAGAGAAGTATTTAGTTCCCAATAAAAGCATGCCTTTTCTTAATTTCTTAACCAAGCACAGGTTAGCAAGCAAGACCTAGACTATAAAAAAAGTGGTCATATAAGGGGTACCAACCAAAAGGTATCCAATGAAGAATGTGAGGAGGGAAAGGGTGGCTGTGAAACTTTGGTGTACTTTATAAGTCCAAGCAGCCACAACAATGACACAGATAGAGCCACTGCAAACTCCTGTGAGGAAGCAAATTGAACTGGTTATATCAGAGTCCACAATTGGCTCCATTTCTTCCTTCTGAAATAGGGCCCAAGTGTCTTGAGATGCCATTACAAAACCTTTTCCATATGCTGCTATCTGTGGAGATGAATTAAAATAGAACTCAACATCTGTTAAAGTAAATAATTGTTCTTAAAATATGAATTACTCATGCTGAATACACAGTCAAATAAAAATGGATGAAGGACCACACTGACAAGCCCCAGCTTTCAGATGGTGATTGCTCTGTAATAACTTCAGAACAAGATAAATGACATCCATAAAATTTGAAAGCAGTAGGGACCATATAACAATAGAATCCAAAGAGTATCAGATAAACCACCAAAAAGTATTAACTTTACAGAAAAGTTTTACTTTGAAATAACAATAACTAACCAATAAAAAATATAAAAAACAAAAGCCAAAAGAAAAATATCGAAAGCAAATTTCATTGTTCTGAATTCTGAAACCAGCTAAACATGTTTAATATTGTTTTGGCTACAAACATGTTGAATGTTAGCTAAGCAAAAATACTCAATTTGAACACTGCTAGAAGAGTGTACCAATTTACTTAATTATTTGTGAAGTTACCTGTACATATGCCCAGCCATTGCCGTTTCTGAAAATCGATTCCATGACATTCAGACAACAATGAGCACAACAAAACATGAACTCATCTTCTCCCTCGAGCAAATTCAAAGCCCGAGCAACAATTCTCAGGGCTTCAATTGCTGGCACAAAGAGTGACCCCAAACAAGCACTTCCAAGATTCCGTGTCAACGCTCTCAGAAAGCAAAATTGGGTGCTTGATTGCATTCCTCTAAGGTAGTACAAGGCAATAACCCTACTAACAGTTATATTAACGACGTTCCTCATTACCTCTGTAGTCCAAGCCAAGCTCAACACCAAAGCAATGATGATCAAAGGGGGGAAATAGAAGTTCAAGGCTCCAATCACAGCTAAACTCCATAGAGATATCCACAAGAATCCAGCCCCAAGCATATTATAAGTTGGTCTATTCAAATCAGGGAATTTGGACATAGGTTGAAGTGATAAACTCAAGACCTTACAACAAAACTTAATTCTATGACTAACCCAACAAGCATATAAACCATTCCCAATTGCGAAAGCAATGAAACAAACACCAACACCATCAGTGGGAGGCTTTTGTAAACAAAGTAGAAAAATCCCAGCAGCCAAAGACATCACAAAAGTGCACCACAGTATGAAATGAACCATATAAGTGGGCCATTTCCTGATTGCCCCTTGCCAAGTAAATGCAAGAATGATGCTCATAAAAGATGCAGCTTCTACTTGAGGTAAAAAGTACTTTAACACGTTTTTCTCTTTTCTCTTCATAGAATCTGATTCTTGTATAAGGCCTTGAATTCCCTTGAATACAAGAAAACACACCGCCACAACAGCTAAACACATGTGGAGAACAAAGACAAACAAGGATATTCTGTTGGTATATCTTCTGGAATTTAGGGTCACCGGTTGCTGTTGAAAAAAGTAAGAAAATCCATAAAAAAAATAAAAATAAAAAATAAAAAAATCAAACATTCCAAAATTTAGAAATAAATAACAATAAGATATCAGAGATATGACTTGGAAGATTATTAAAGACTGAAGGAACCCCTTATAATATTTAACAAAAAAGCATGTAAATTATCATAAAGTAGTCGAATTCTCTGCAAATGTAACAGAAACAAAAGAAAAGAAAGAAAAAACATACTTGTTGTTGTGGGGTTGGAGTAGAGCGAGGGTGAGATTGAGATTGAGATTGAGGTTGAGGTTGAGGTTGAGGTTGAGGTTGAGGTTGAGAACGTTGAGGTTGAGCAGGAGAAGGAGTTGCAACTCTGGTATGGTTATTAATCACAATCCTCAAAGGGTTGGTGGGGTTCAACCTATTGAACCTAGAGAGCTGAAATTCTTCATGATCATTATGAACATTATTATCACCATTATTAACATTACTATGAATCACTCTCTCTTCAAAACCCACTTCCCCTTTCTCCAAATCCCTCACTTCATCATCCTCCTTCTTTGCATCATCCCCTTCTCTTACTTCACCTTCAGTTTCATTTCCATTTTCTCTCTCAACCACCTAACACCCAAAAGAAAAAAGAAAAAAACATTTAAAACTTTACATAAATGGCAACAACCCCTTTAAATTTGAAACACATAAAGTTAAAATTTAAAAACATGAACATACAGGTTCAGCAGCACCCATTTGAAAGTTCTTAGTTCAGTTCCTAAAAGTGTCGTTCTTCCTCTGGTGACGGCGGAGACAACGGTGGCGGTGTTGGTGTTGTGTCTCAAGAATGTTGTTGTTGTTGTTGTGTGGATGACGTTACTGGTTTTGCCCGCTGTTTTCATTCGACCTTATAAAACTTACACCATCACGCAAAAAGTATCACTTTTTTACGTTGGACCCACGGGGTTTTAAGGAACCACCAACATGCCGTAACAGCGCGTGCAGACACGCACCAATGGCTGTGGAACAACCATTGTTTCACATGTCAGAGAAAACACAGCACGTGGAATTTGGAAATGGCCATTGAGTTTGAACCGTGGACAGAATGTTATGTTAGGAAACGGAGGCGTAAGTAACTCCATTACTTCGTAATCCTATATACTTTTAATTTTGTCAATGGCCATGACACAAGTATTAAAATATTTTTAATATCTTATTGAATTAGATTTTTATTAAATACTTGTTATTGTTATATTTTAGTTGTTTAACAAATATCGTTAGAACCTTTCAAAAAAAAAAAAATACAAATATCTTAGAAAGTTAGAATACTCAGAATCCAAAAAAACCATGAATATTTATTTTACCTAATAATTAATTATGCTTTATACCTCCCTTCAAAAAAAAATTATGCTTTATACCTGGATTTTTATTTTTATTTTGATAATGTATACCTGGATTTTTTTATTTTATGGAAAATGCTACTGGTTACATATATACATTTACAACACACTATCTTATAGTTTTATTATTTGATTAATTAATCATAATTGGTTTATTAAATTTTTGCACATCTACCCTTTAATACTACCACATATGATCAAATAAAAAGATATGACCCTTTATTAATATGTGACAAACATATTCCTTAAACTACATAGTATATAAATCACGTAACATTTTTTTAACTGACGTACAATTGGACTTTTCATTTTTTGGGTACATATATGTAGCATTGCTCTTAATAGTAGGGTAATAAAACCGCGTCATCTTACTCCGTATGTGTATAATGTATCATACATTATAACTTTACTCAGCCTTATCTAGGAAAACACTGTAGATATAGGTGTCTGCCTATGATTTTTTCCGCATTATTTTATTACTTATCAATCAATATCAATATCAATATCAATATCAATATAAGAATAAGAATAAGAATGCCGAGCAAAAAACCAACAATACCCTACACTGAAATTTGACACGTGTCACAATTGTGGACAAATTTGTCACTTAGAATTTTGTCATTTCCTGCTCAAAACTCTCCCTTTCATTTGTCAGCTCACACTTTCATTCAAACAAATTCAAATCCACTTCACTTTTTCCGCTCATGACCCTCAAAACATTTCAGCTCACTTTCATTTTAAATTTTTTTTTTTGGCTTGACACAAGTCTTATATTTTCAATTTTCTCTCAGTTTGTAACTTTCCCAAATAGTCATCTTCACAAACCCCTCTTCTCTTCATTCTCTTCATCCTCTACTTCTCTCCCATTTTTCTTTGTTAATGACGAAGGCCACCACTGTGCATAACTCACGTCACCACTACTACCACCACCACCACTGTTGACTGTGAGTTCCCCCTCTCTTATCTCTATTTTCTTTATATGCTGTTAATTATGAGAATATGGTTTGAATCTAATTTTGTGGTGATTTATTGAAAATTTGTGGCAATTCTTTTTCTCTCTTGTGAAATTTTTCGCTTGGTTCTTATTTCTCACCCAACATTTTCATTCTATTGATTCTGAAAAATAGGGTTTTGCTCTAAATCTTCAACAACTAACTATTGAGTTTTTTTATGTCATTTTATAGGCATTTATGTCTCTATTTTTCAGTTTTGTTGGGGTTGGGGAACGAGGGGTGCTTGGTTTAGTTTTTTTCTTTAGTTTTGCACAATCCTGAATAAAATTTTGTTTTAAATTTCTGACATAATTTGTTCTATATGAAGATGAAGATGATTGGGTTCTCTGTTGTGGATCAAGATAATTGTGGTTTTATTTTAATAATTGTTCTAAATTGCTCAATTTGCAGGAAGCCAGCAATAAACAAATACTGCAGAATGAAGAAATTCAAAATATAATAAAGAAGTTCTTTGAGTTGTAAGTTAAGGTGAAAAAGTATTCATTTCAAATAGTTATGTTATTGTTCTTTGATTTCGGATCTTTGAATTCAGTGCCAATTTTTGATATTTATGTATTTTTTAGAAGACAATATGGAAGAGCCTTTATTAAATTTTACTATTTTAAGTATTTTTTAGACCATTTTTATTCAAACAAGTGCACCTTATTTTTATTCTTTGTTGGCCAAATGTGTTACTTGGGAGTTTTGGGGGATGAGTTCAAGTTGAGAAGATATTTTGTTATGAGTAGCTTATATGTGAGAGAAGCGCAATCGGTAGTTAACACATTTTTATGTTGTCATTATTCTTTGTCTGCATATTTTGTTTCAATTCTTTTTCTATAGATAGAGGTTTTGTTGGCATTATATCAAAATATTTACGTGCTTTTGCTTTTATAGGATCTTTCAACCTTCGAGTTCTATTTCTCAAGGAGATATTTGTTGGTCTATCACATACTTGCAGGTAAGAGACATTTCCTGAAGGCCATGTATTACTGCCATTGTAATGATTTTACGTAATGTTTATTTTTATTGTAATATTCATGAGTAATTTGTTTAATTGAGACAGTTTTCTTTCAATGACCTGAATTTGGGTGTTTCCATGTGTCTTACATGGTTTCCATATGTGCAGATTTGGCACAATGTTTAAGGTTTTTCTGATTATTGTGATGTGAAATGAAGACAGCTTCCATTCCCAAACTAACATAACTATGTGATCTGATTGCTTTCATATGTTCATAAATGTTTCATCATATACTTTTATTGCTTGAGTGTTAATATATAACCCAAATGTTCATAATGATCTTTGATATAACTTTCCAGTTTTGAAAAACCATTCCTTTTCTCCTTTCTTTCATTTTATGGCACTTTTTTGCACTTTGCTGCTTTGTTTTGTCATGGCTGCATTTTTAGGCAACAGTGTTAGCATTTAGCAATGTGTTATCCAAATTCTAAAGGTTGACAGTTGTGGGAGACATCTATTTAAGTAGAAAATAAGAGATACTTGGGTTAATTTAATAAGATTGGACAGTTGATAGGATGAAGAAATAAAAGTTAGAGATCAAAGATGCAGCTTCTTAGACAGGATGTTCACGAATGAATTTGGACTTTCTGGCACAATAGCTTCTTACTTTTGCTTCCCTCTCATTGAGTATTCTAAATAGTAAAGCTTCATTATTTGTCTATGTATGTTGTAATTGATTTGTCATTGTGCCATTAAGAGATGGAAAGGAAAGGAAAAATAAAAATAAAACATATTTGTCTATATTTGTGTCTTATTTCTTTCTCTCCCATTTGCAGATTCAAGTGATTTCTCAATGATATTCATTTTTGCTTGGCTATTCATTTTTAGTTTCTATTCTGCCTACAAATGATATTCATCTGAATTTGAATGCAAAATGTTTGGTTTTGAATCTTTTTGCTTTTGACAAACCCCTTGCCTACTAGATAACAGAATGACAAAAGTATAAACAAAAGAGAGTCTGTTAGAATTGGAGGTTCCAGAACTTCGGTGCCATTTGAATCCTGATTTGAGTTGTTGCCTTTAAGCATGTTACTATTTATTCCAAGTGGAATAAAACAAGAAAAGTCGACAAATTACTTATTGCGAGAGAAGCCATTGAATTTTGTGATTCTCTTATATGCTTGCAGCATTATGCATTGAACCATTGCCTTTAGTTACTTACCAATTTTTGTTTTTGTCATGACTCTGCACATGTCTTTTTTTAACTGACTTATGTGAATATTAAATTAATAAGTAGAAGCATTTTGTAATTTTAAATTTTTCAACACGATTATGGTTTAATACTTCTTTATGGTTCCATATCATTTGTATAAGTTTCTGTGCTTTATAATGATGTCAATATTGGTATATAATTTACTTTATTCAATTATTTCCTAGATAAAAAAAAATAATTAATTTTCAATTTTATTTTTAGAAAAAATAATAGTAACCAACACAGGGCAACCCATGCGAATGCACGGGTATACAGCTAGTATTTTCTAAAGTTTGTAAATTTTATTATTTTAAATTTTTTGAGACTAAAAAGCATTTATTGTTCATTTCATTCGTACAACTCCTATCCTCACAATTCACTGTTCATTTCATCACCCCTAAAGATACATCACGTCAGCAGCTTGCACATAGGAATGCGGGGGAATTTTTTTTATAATAAAAACCGTGTCTATATATATATATATATATATATATATATTTGTTTCTTTTTTGTGATAGAACAATATTTAAAGTTAGGAATTTGTGATATAACAATAATAAGATAGATAAAAAAAAAAATTAATGAGAAAAAACACTATCTAAAATAATAATAAAATAATATAATATAAAAATAAGTGAAAAGGTTTATACTTTTAAAAAATAATAAAATAATATGATATAAAATTTGAGTTTAATAATGAGAAATAAAATTTAGGAAAAAATTATTGTCTATAATGGTAATAAATATATGTGGGTTGAAATTTTACTTTTTAAAATAAAATAAAATTGTTAGAAACTAAATATGAATAAATTAAATTGTTTAAATAATAATGATAAAACAAAAAAGACAACCCTTATAAGAAAATTCAATGTTTGAAATAATAAAAAAATTGAAAAAATTGACCAAATTTAAAAAATAAATTTTAAGATAATAATAAAATTTATTGAGAAAGGCCACTGTATGAAATATACATAATAAAATGATAGATGATAGTGTACCAAAAAAATGATAGATGATATACAATGAAATGTTAAAAAAACACTGACAAAATAATAAAATAATAAAAAATGGAATTTAGAGAAAGATAAACTATTTAAAATAATATTAATATAATAAAAATTAAACTTAGAGAGAAAAGTCTTTGTATATATATATATATATATATAAGGGACAAAATTTAGTTTTAAATGACAATAATAAAATAATAAAATACAAAATTGTGCTAGAAAATTCATGATTGATAACAAAATATAAAGAGAGTAAACTAAGTATAATATTGAATATTTAAAATAATATTAAAATAAGAAAATAGACATAATTGATAAAAATATTGTTTAAGAAATATTAAAATAAAATCAATATTGAAAAAAAAAAAAATTTAGCAATCAACTAATCAAAAATCTACAAATCACAAAAGATGATTGATTTTTATGTTAATTACTTTAAAAATAACTCATATAATGTTTTTTGATTGGTTGACATTGGAAATATCTTTAAAATAACATTACAAACCAATTAAACTTATAAAATGAAGAAAAATAAATATTTGAGTTAATAATTAAATAATTTGAGCTAAAATTTAACAAGAAATGTTACTATTAATATAGGTTTGAAATAAAACTTAATGTGAAAATCATTATTTAGATTAATAATCAAATAAAGATAGGTAATCTAAGAGAAAAAAAATTAGTTTCTGAAATAATAATAATAATAATAATAATAATAATAATAAATAAATAAATTAATAAATTAATAAAATTAATAAAATATTAAAACTAACGACAAACTATTTAAAATAATAATAAAATAACAGTAAATATAACTTATAAAAATAATTTTTTAAGTAGCAATAAAATAAATAAGACACCGTTGAGTGGAGAAGTTCAGAGTTTGAATTAATAATAAAATGATGAAAATAAAATTGTATTGGAAAATTCACTTTTCAATAAAAAAAAAGTTTACTTTTTATGCACCGTCAGTATAAAGGACTTTTATACCGAAATCTAATAATATCTTTACAAATCGGTATCATTGTTAGTTTTTTCTCTTAGTTATTAAAATAAAATTGCTTATGTCAAAATGTTAATGGATGTCAGTGTAAAACATTTTACACTTACAGTGCATACTACCTTAATCAAAATAAGACATAGTGATAAAAATCACTATTTAAAATAATGACAAAACATAGTAAAAAAGTCACTGTTTAGCATAATAATAAAATAATAAAAGATGGGTCTGACTGGAAAAAAAAATTTAAAATATTGAAAAATATAATTTAGTGAAAAAAGACATAATTTAGAAGAATAATAAAATAATCTTAGATAAACCTGAGAGGCGATTTTAGTTTTTTAGATAACGATAATAATAATAAATTAATAAAGTATAAAATTGTATAGAAAGTTTATGGTTTATAAAGAAATATTAAGTGATTTTTTTAAAAGCAAAAAATGGCGTTCAAAGACATCACAATAGCGGAGATGATCCCAACTAAGTTGACACTAAAACCACTACCAATTATCTGCAACACATCATAATATTACTTGATTAAACTGGATAAAAAAATGTATATTATTTTAATTAATAGTAAAATAATAAAAAATTGAATTTAGTGAACAAAAACATTATTTAAAATAAATAATAAAATCCACCTTTTCAAATAATAACAAAATAAAAAATGAAATTGAATAGAAAAAATGGCTATATGAATTAATATTGAAATAATGTGAGATAAAATTGAGTGTGAAAAGTCACTAACTGAAATAATTAAAAAAAAAAATTTGTAGGCGTTCCTTAAATTCTATGTGGCTTCTTTGAACCCACTTAAAAGAAGTTAAGAACCAAAACACGGTTCTTGCATTGGAGATGCTCTTAGAAGGAATAAGACAAAGGCGGCAAGGGAGTTAGGGAGTGAAGGAGCAAGATTCTGGAATCTAATTTCTAAACAAAAGGGTCACTAGGGTTTCAAAATCACATACGTTCTTTCCAACTTCATCTAGATGTCAGTCCTCCTACCCCAACCCCAAGACCCATACCTAATGTCTAATAATTACAAACCCTAAAAATATTTTAAAAAATGACCAAAATGAATATTTTGGCCATTTAAAATTTATGCCATACTTACTAAAAAAATTTAAATCATATTTTGAGATTGTAGTAACAGTTGACTAATGCTTTTGATATTTAGTATTACTCTTACAATGTTAAAAATTATGTATAGTATTTTAAAAAACAAGAGACTAAGAATTTATTTGAATTTATGTTATGTGTGTGTGTGTGTGTCTATATATATATATTTTATAATTTATTTTTTATTTTATTTGTTATCGATTTAATCGTTGGATGAACCGATTGAACCAAGAGAACCATGACCCGAAGGTCTCGACATTCCAATGCTAAATGGTAATTAAGCAACTCACTTTGGTTGCTTAAGTGGGCCCCATTGTAGACCCCACAGTGCCACATCACATTTAAGCAACGTATTCATTTTTCACTGTAATGCTACATACAATAAACAACCCTTAAGCAATCCAATTTTTTTATTCTTTTTTATCTGCTATTGAATTTAGTTTATTTTCATTCAATTAATATTGGCTTGAATCTTTTAAAAATAATATTTTTTAGTAGACAAGCAACCCAAGGAAGAATTGCTTATATAAGCAACTTTGCTAAATTTTAAGCAACCACATATACAACTCTAATGATAAAATATGATAAGCAACGGTTGCTAATGGGTAAGCAACCCATAAGCAACATGCACTAGAGATGCTCTTAGAAAAGGAAAACTACATGACTGTAGTACATGGGTGAATTTTCATATGATAATTGACATGTTTCTTATATTCGTTGTAATGTTTTGTTAATGAGCTCCATCAAATTGTTACCGATATTAAATAATGATAATAAGTGGTAGTGAAAGAAAAGGGAATGAAGGTTATTATGATTCTTTCGGGGAAAATTTTAGGCCGGGGAGGATGTCTTTGATTCGAGAAAAAGAAGACAAGACAATATAGAGAGAATGGATGTTTAATATTTGTTTTCGATATTTGATTATAATGTAAATTTATCAAAATAATATTGGATGTCATTGTACAAATTCTTAACTTTAACAATACATACAAATTAAATTTATAAAATATAATTTAAATATATTCCGAAATATAAATAACAATTTCAATTAGTCATTTAATTACATATTATAATATTTTATTTAAAAAAAATATGACCCGTGGGTCTCGCACTGGTAAACAATACTAGTATTGTTCCACGGCTGTTAAGTCAGTTATGTTATTTATTTGGACAATAAAATTTGAACACCGTATTGACATCATACATACATATTTTTTTTGGTAAAGACATCATACATATTTATTTTATTTTTTTGACAAAACATCATACATATTTATTTTTATCTCTTACTTGTTTTTTATCTTCCTGTATACACGAATTTTGGAAATATTAAAAAAAAAGTTAAAGTAATACTTTGGTCCATGTACGTGACACGAATTCTTGATTTGGTCCCTATACATAAAAAATTATTAAAATGATCCCTATACGTACAAAAAGTCTTCATTTAGTCCCTGCCGTACAAAATGTTAGGGACTGATTTAATAATTTTTTGCTCGTATAGGGACCAAACGGGTAATGTGTAGGGACCAAATGGAGACTTTCTATATGTATATGGAACATTTTAATAATTTTTTATGTATAAGGACCAAATCGAGAATTCGTATCACGTATAGGGACCAAAGTATTACTTTAACCTAAAAAAACAAAGAGACATCGTCCCTATTTTTTATGTTCAGAAAACATTTGCCTAATAAGTAGAACTAACTCTCTTTTGGGGGAACTAACTCAAAATTTGTTCAAGATTCGATTCATTAATTTGGTTCATGAATTAAGTGAATTATTCATATATATATATATATATATATATATATATATATATATATATATTATCAAGTCAGTTGATGAATCAAACAAATCAAGTAATACTTTACTTCAAGTCCAATTCACTTAATTCATGAACCAAATTTATTGAGCTAATTAAAGAATCGTATATGTGTGTATATGTATATTCAATAATATAATTTAAAGATAAAATAATTATTCAAATTATTTAATTTAGTTATAGACAAGCTAATAGATTAAATTCATGAGCTAACTTAATTCATTTGGCTCAAATTACTTCATTTCGACATTTAGTTTATGCAATTTTAGTTTATTAAACGAACCAAACACTTCAATAAAAATTTAATTCAAATCAAATTTAAAATAAATAATAATTCATATCAAATTTATGTCAAATCAAGTCGAATCTTAACCTCAACAATTATTATCGAATCTAATTTAACCTCAAACCGTAAGTTTGAAGGATCCTTAAGGAAAAGACAACATGTTTTTATATTGTATCTTTGATATCATTGATTTTCTGTTACGTGTAGCAGACAAATACTCGATGTACCAAAGAATCAGTATAGAACTAGAAAGAGCGATCCTCCACGTTGGGGAAAAAGAATCAGTGATGTTGAAGTAAACGGCCGAGATTGAGAAAAGGAGGGTGAGGACCCAACGACAACTGTTGATGACGACGTATTGTGAGGGGCCTATTGACAATCTCACAATCCACAAAGACAAAGCAAAAGAAAAGATATACAGTGACACGTATGCAAAAAGTGATGGGTGACCCACCAACAAACTTATCGGGTTTATGTCATCAAATAATATTAAAATAAAACTACTAACGGATAATTTATCGTTTATGTCATAAAACCGGATAATTTATGTGCGTATAGAAGGATGTTTGTCATTGTTATTGGGAAGCAGATTCGCTCCAGCGCCCGTCCCTGCTGCTGGGCTCCTGCTGGCGAATCTGGACCGTCCGTCCAGATCGGACGGTCCATATTAATTGGTCTTTAAAAAATTAAAAAACAAAAACAAAAACAAAATAGAATACATGTGAAGACAAAGTCTAGCCATTGATATCATAAAAAAAAGTCTGGCCATTAATTCTGCTGTGACATGACCGAGTAGCAGAGTAATCATAAACTCAGATGCAAAAGTTTATTATAATTATAATTATAATTATAATTATAATAGTATTAAAAATTAAAATAAAATAAATGTGTACATGTCTGAGAGGAGGGCTTACGTGCAGTGAAATGGGCAGGAACTCTTTTTGTGATAAATTGTATTTCCATTGTATTAAAAACTCAAAAAATAATAAAACAATTAGAACTGCAAAAATAAAAAATAAAAAATTTGTGGTATTTAAGTTTTTATCAAGGACTATTTTGAACATCATTTAAAATTCTTAGAGACTAAAATGTATGTCTTTGTGTTTTTTGTCGGAGACAAATTTAAGTCTTTACTCTTGATTAAAATAAATGAATTAATATTTTATGCAAAAATTAAAACAAGTGCAAATAAAAAAGAATAAAAAAAGTGGGTTACTTATTGTATGTATGTACTATTGGTGTAAAAAATGGATAAGTTACTTAAATATGATGTGATACTGTAGAGTCTACTTAAGAAATCAAAGTGGGTTACTTATTTATATAGAAGTCTTTGATGCTTGAGCCCTTGGTAATTAGTTAAACCTTTTAATCAGTAAGTGATAAATATTTGT
This sequence comes from Echinosophora koreensis, assembly GCA_035048595.1. Taxonomy (NCBI): domain Eukaryota; kingdom Viridiplantae; phylum Streptophyta; class Magnoliopsida; order Fabales; family Fabaceae; genus Echinosophora; species Echinosophora koreensis. The sequence continues at coordinate 1,189,805 of JAPCYP010000011.1, forward strand.
GGCTATTGATAATGCTTTTAAGTGTAGGTTAAGAAATTTATATTTTGAATCTTATCTTCACTCCGATTATGTGTTCAGGAAAAAAAATGTATATTCTATTAGTATAAATATTTTTTTATATTGTGCAAAAATTATATCTTGGCCTATTATTAAAAAAAAAATTTGATTCTTCTTAACTACTATGAAAATTAAATTAAGTGATAAACACTTTTTTTAACCTACACTTAAAAGCATTATCAACAGCCACAAATATTTATCACTTACTGATTAAAAGGTTTAACTAATTACCAAGGGCTCAAGCATTAAAGACTTCCATATAAATAAGTAACCCACTTTGATTTCTTAAGTGGACCCCACAGTATCACATCGTATTTAAATAACTTATCCATTTTTTTACACTAATAATACATACATACAATTAGTAACCTACTTTTTTTATTCTTTTTTATTTACACTTGTTTTAATTTTTGCATAAAATATTAATTCATTTATTTTAATCAAGAGTAAAGACTTAAATTTATCTCCGATAAAAAACACAAAGACATACATTTTAGTCTCTAAGAATTTTAAATGATGTTCAAAATAGTCCTTGATAAAAACTAAAATACCACAAATTTTTTATTTTTTATTTTTGCAGTTCTAATTGTTTTATTATTTTTTGAGTTTTTAATACAATGGAAATACAATTTATCACAAAAAGAGTTCCTGCCCATTTCACTGCACGTAAGCCCTCCTCTCAGACATGTACACATTTATTTTATTTTAATTTTTAATACTATTATAATTATAATTATAATAAACTTTTGCATCTGAGTTTATGATTACTCTGCTACTCGGTCATGTCACAGCAGAATTAATGGCCAGACTTTTTTTTATGATATCAATGGCTAGACTTTGTCTTCACATGTATTCTATTTTGTTGTTGTTTTTTTTTTTAATTTTTTAAAGACAAATTAATATGGACCGTCCGATCTGGACGGACGGTCCAAATTCGCCAGCAGGAGCCCAGCAGCAGGGACGGGCGCCGGAGCGAATCTGCTTCCTTGTTATTGTTATTTGTTATTGTTATCTTTATTATCTACAAAAAAGTTGTTATCTTTTGTTTATTTGCGTGGTGTTACTTTATTTATTTATTTAAAAAACGTGGCCTTACTTTAATTAAAAATAATTAAAGTATGTATAAATAATTTATTTTAAAATAATTTCTTTGATAAATTAGTCTTTGTTTAGAAGAGGCGGAGCTTCTCGAGGACAGGTGGGAGCTAGCCATGGCTCCCTCTAACACTTTTAGTTATCTATTTACACTACTTCATAATTAATTAAAATTTTGAATTTTTTTCTTAAAAAAATATGATCAGTGGAAAATATTGATAGGCAAATAAAAGTATTAATATTGACTATATGTGGATGTAAAAAAAAATGACTATATATGTTTATATACTAAATATTGTACGGAGAAAGAAAGGTATCATTAAAAGAGTTTTTTTTTTTTTTTTTCATTTGGCTATATGTTAAATGAGTGAATGAGTTGAAAGACCTAAATATTTTTCTCTAAGCTATGCCAATGTTCTTTGGTCATTTACCGATATTTTACTTTATTTTATGAATCATCATAATTATAATATTTGGTTTTGTAGTGGCATCTCAGGATATTCCACAAGTTTTGGCCCTTCAGATAAGCTATGAGACTAATCCTTGATCAACTATAAATTAATCCTTAATTTTCGAAACATCTCAACTAAAGTGTCAGTCACTATATTTGATATTCTTTCTCTTATGACTTCGAAATATTTACCCCTTGACCAACCGTCAGTTGGTATTGACCGTTATTTAATATCTTCTATCTTTTGCATACTCTAATTTTCAGAAATGGGATGTTATCATGTATATTATATAAAAATAAAATAAATATATTATATGTAGATATGAATAAAATATTATTTAATATCAAATCCAATAATACAATAGCATAGTTGATTTAAAAATTTATTTTCGTTGAAAAGCCATTTGCATTGCCTTTGGAAAAGTATATTTGCGCCTCACTTTATAAAGTTACGTGTCTCAAATTATTAAATTCGTAGACATAGAAATTTTGGTCAAGAATAATATAATTCACACATATTTATATTTATATTTATATTTATATTATCTTATATCTAAATCATTTTCATCATTTAATTATAATAAACTATATTTCATTTTCTATACATTTATATTTTAATACCCACGCATATGCTTAATGGGGGTTGGTATGAGCTCAAAAGATACATACCACATTACACATATTGTTCTCATAATGAGATCAATAACTAAATAATAAAAATGATGCATATATAAAATAATGTTATAAAAGAAAAGAGAATAGGGAGAAGAGATGGACTCAAATGCTAGTTCTCCATGAACTAGCTATGATCTTTGTATCTCATTGAGTGAATACAAAAGTAAAATCTAAGGTCCTATTTATAAAGGTAAATGGACCATTAATCCTGGACCAAATCAACAGTCATAAATAAGAAGTAAATACATAGTAATGGTAAAGATATTGTAATATAACAAATTGATATAGTCATCCATAATATCTAAATATTTATAACACTTCCTCTTGGATGACTATACATTATGAATATTGCCTCGTTAAAACCTTGCTAAGAAAAACCCAGTGGGATAAAAACTTAGCGAAGGAAAAAGAGTACAATGTTTATAATAACTTACTTCCCCTCACGACTACATCAATTATGAAAATCTTTTAGTTGACGAATCCCAATGTTATGCGTATGTTTCTTGAAAACTGAAGTTGGCAATGCCTTCGTAAATTGATTTGCTTGGTTGTCACTAGAACGAATTTTGAAAACATCAATATCACCTTTCTTCATACAATGTTGTTGGCTTGACCACTTCTTTCATTTATCCACATGCTCCTCTAATGTACTTGATCATAGTTCTTAGCCATATGCGCTTACGACTTGCTTCATGAATAGAAAATATCTCTGAATGATTTGATGAGCTAGTTGTGATTATTTGCTTCACGGATCTTCATAAGATAGTAGTTTCTCACGGAGAGAACGAAGAACATGTTTGACTCCTGTCCAGTGTCTTCAGGTTGATGTTGAACTAAATCTTGATAATAAGTTCACTGCAAAAGCTATATCTGGTCTAGTACTATTTGCAAGATACAAAAGTGCTCCAATGACACTAAAAAATTGAACTTCAGTACCAATAATTTCTTCATCATCGTCTCGTGGACGAAAAGATTCAATTTTCACATCAAGTTAACGAACAACCATTGGAGTGCATATATATATATATAAAAGAAGATTGATGAATAAGTATTCTACTCACAAAATGTTCAACTTGAACTCCAAGACAAAACTTTGTTTTTCCAAGATCCATCATTTGGAAACTCGTTTTGTAAGTACTCTACAGTCTTTGAGATCTCTTCTGGAGTCCCTATTATGTTTAAGTTATCAACATAAACAACAACTATTGCAAATCTAGAATTTGTTTTCTTGATGAAAACACAAGGACATATAGGATTATTGTAACATCCTAAAATTTCAAAATTATCTTTTTAATAAAAAGAATAAACTTGTACGGGTTTTAGTGTAAAAGGTTTGTTAATATAAGAATTTATTTAAATTACTCAACAATTAAAATAAAAAGTAAAACTGGATAAATAAATTAAAATTAAAATTGGAGAATTAATGATAAAAACATAGGAACCCATTTAACTATTAAAAGTTGATAATTGGTCCCAATTGATATTTAATTCACGTGTATTAATGTTGAGGTTAAGGGTTCAACTTGGATTCCTTGAAAAAGAATAATGGGCCAAAACAATAATAATAATTAGTTTGAATGAACAATAAAAACAAAATAAAATAAAAAAGAATAAAACACCTGCAGGATTGATAGTTAGTTCACGTTAGAAAGAATTCACTTGGGAATTCTTATAAAAGAAAAGGGGTCCACTACAATTGAATGGTTGGAAAGAAATATAAATAAATATAAACAATACATATGTATATACGAACATGAAAAGGAATCACGGTCAGGGTTTTCCTTTTGACAATAGAAAAAGTGGATGATAGCGTCGTCATCGTGTGTTTAGCGCGCCGCTAGCGAGGGAGAGCATTGCGTTTCTTTTCTTTGGCAGTGCAACTTTGACAGCACACTGATCCAAGAACGTTAGAAAGGGGAGGACGAATTTTCAGAGAAGCACTACGTTCTGTCAAGTATAATTTTTAGAGCATTTTGAAGGTCTTCGAGAGGTGAGTAACAATACTTTTACGAACCCTTTCCATGGTATAAGTATTTGTTTGTGTGGGCAAGGGTTTATCATATGATTTTGGTAACTTTCAATTAAAATGAGGCATGTTGTTATTAACCTGTTTTCTAAAATTGGGGGTTTTCAATTAAGACGAAAGATGATTAAACTGACTATTTATTCTTGTAATTGATGATATGAAACACATGATTGGTATTTGTATTCATTGATTGATATACTTGTTGATGTATATCATGCCTTGTGTTTATGATTGCTATATTGTATTTGTAAATTTACGTAATAACATGATATTTCTTTAATTGGTATTTATGAGTTGATTATATGATGATATGGAATTGTAATTGTTTTATGCTTTGGAAAGTCCGTCAAATGTGATTGATGGTTTTATGCATTCGGAATATGGATGAATGAGTATATCCATGATGTGTGTAATTTGTTGATATGCCACCTAAGTTAGGGGCAATGGCTTGTAATATCACCGCTTAGTGGGATGTCGAAGATGAGTATATGGGGCAAGGAATCCATTTTATGAACGAGGCTCTCGGGTCACCGTTATTGGGAGGCAAGGAACCAATTTAATTATGAGGTTCTCGGGTCACCATAGGGGCAAGGAGTCAATTCTAAAATGAGGTTCCCGAGTCACCATTGGGGCAAGGAATCAATTCTAGAATGAGGTTCCCGAGGCACCGTAAAGAGGGGTCAAGGAATCAATTCTAGAACGAGGTTCCCGAGTCACCATAAGGGTAAGGAATCAATTCTAGAATGCGGTTCCCGAGGCACCGTAAAGAGGGGTCAAGGAATCAATTCTAGAACGAGGTTCCCGAGTCACCATAAGGGTAAGGAATCAATTCTAGAACGAGGTTCCCGAGGCACCGTAAAGAGGGGTCAAGGAATCAATTCTAGAACGAGGTTTTCGAGTCACCGATTCAGGCAAGAAACCAACACAGAGTGGGGTTTCCGAGCCACTTGAATAATGATGTTATTGTTGTGATGCGTGGTTCACTTTAATTACTGAACATGTGATATTTGATTGTGTATTTGAGTTGTCGTTGTATGATGGTTGTAATTAAATGTATATTTAATTTTTAATAAACATTATTTTGGAAAATTTGCGGATACCATGGACAGCTTTTCCGGTTACCGCGCCGGCTGAGAACAACACTATTTTCGAAATATTTTACAATTGTATTGTTGTTCACTGGGATTTTATATCTCATTATAAGTATTGTTTTCAGAGCCCAAGAACATCGCCGTTGAGGACACAGAGACTTGAAGACTTAATATCTTGTTTTTAGCTTAGTTGGTTAGTATTGTAGCATGGCTCAAGCGCGCCATGCTAATATCATTTATTAACTTCAGTTTATTCTTCTTGGGGTGTAGTTAGACGCCCGTTTTTGGGACTTTTGACTTTTATTCGATCGTATGGATGTATTAATATTTTTCATTACTTTGAAATATTATAATCTTACTTAATATAAGTCATTTTTAGACTTAATTATTTGATAAAATTTCTATGACTTGTATATTTTAATTAAATGTTTTAAAGGATTTTTATTGAATTTATTTTGGGTTACTAATGTAACAAAAGGCGTTACAATTATTCATACATATTTTTCAATAAATAGTCACTCAAACGAGTGTACCACATTCATCCTAATTGCTTTAATCCATACAATGATATTTGCAATTTAACAGAGTACATTTGTCGAGGTCTTGAATTACGTGCTTCAGGTATCTTTTATCCTTCAGGGATTTTCATATATATATATATATATATATATATATATATATATATGTATACATAGGGGACACATCAAGTGAGAGGGCCTTTTTTATGTGAGAGTGAGAGGATTATATCATAGCCACTAGATTAAACTTTAAACGGTCAAGATTAAACCACAAAGTCATGTGACTTTTTTAAGTGGTCATGTGGCATTTTAAAATCATGAAATAACTTTTAATCCTAACAATCCATGTATGGTTGTATAGCCCAGATTTACCCCTCTCACTCTCATATAAGAAGAACCATATATATATATATATATATATATATATATAATATATCTAATAAGCTATAAAAGTAAGTTGTCATTACTTCTATTAAGTGTGTGCCAAGTTTTTCAGGGACTGCCAAACTAATCAACAATTTAAATGTAATTGCATTCATAATTAAAAATGACAACTTCAGGTGTCTGGACTACTGGTCCAAATGCTTTAGTTTGGCTAATAACAATAGCTCGTCTTGCATTATTCCTTTCAATTTTTGGCCAATTAGTTTAATGTCAACATTCCTCTATAATTTGAGCTTCACACACTTATTATCATTAATAATTTCATAAGCAATTGTGTAACACCCCGATTTTTCGACTTTCTAATATCGGTAATAATTATATAAATGATTATATTCTTATCTGAGATTTAGAAAATGACTTTGGATAAAATAAAGTCATTTCCCTATCATACTTATTTTTATAAGGTTACGGGGAAGTTTTGGAATGAAAATTCAGACGGAAACCGATCTGCGTTTTCTGCGTTTTCACTAACAGTAAGCTTTCACTGATCAGAAACCCTAATTTCGACTCGAGAACGAAACCATTAGGTTTTATATTTTGTCCCAGACGATTTTCCACATTCCGGAAAAATTCGTTAGGAATGAAATAAAAATTATTTTATTCGGGCGTAATCTTTAAAGAAAACGCGTAGAACCTAAGTCAGGGGATAAGTCGGGTAAACGACGGAGGCGATTATGGGGTTGTGGTATTAGGAGGGGTTGATGTAGCAGAGAGGACAAGGAGTTCGGCCTCAAATTTTATTAATCGGGAATTTTCAAGTGAAATGACCAAAATACCCCTACGCTTAACCTAACCGACGTCGAGTTAAATTTTAACCATGGTTAAGGAACCAAGGTTAGTTCTTGTGGTCTAAAATCAGCCACACCTCCCATGAATTCTTGACCACATGATTTTAGTCATGGTTATCCAAGTAACCTTAGTTAAGTTAATTATTAACTATGATTAATCATATATTAATTAAATATTCACAAAACCCATTAATTCAATTCCTTATAACCAAACAAAGCCTAACATTTGGCCTATATAAGCCCCAAAACCCCAGCCCCTCCCTCCCTTTTTCACTCATCTTCTCCATTTCTTCACAAATTACACATAAACTCCATTTTCATTCTTCCAAAAGCTCCAAGTGCTTTCATAGTGGAACTTGCCAAGATCATCATCTATTCTTCCTCCATCTTCTTAACTTAGGTAACATGATCATCTCTCTCCATTATTAAGCTCTTGTTCTTCATATTTCATGGTTTTCTATTTCTAGATCTAGAACTTTAAATAATTCTAGAAAATTGTAGAAAAATCATAAAAAAGTGAAACCAATTTCTATGATCTTGTAATCATCTCTATGTTTAGTATCCAAGAGCATGAATCAAAAGAATATTTCCTCCCTATTTTTCTAGTGTTGGCCGAACCTATGCTCTAGGAAGCTTGGATGAACTTTGTTTCAATTTTTGGAAAGTAACACTTGATTTGATCTCTCTAGTATTTCTACTTATTAAATCCAAGAGCTTGATGAATTATAAAATCCCTAGCCTATTTTCTATGTGAAGGCCGAATCCATGTTCTTGAGGACTTGGATGATTTTGTTTTATTTTTCAACTTATGATCATTGTTTTTAACTATATACTACTCTAAGATCATGAATCTAAGAGTATGTGAAATTTGGAGATCCCTAGCTAAATTTACTAGTCATGACCAAAACCTAACTCATGTGAGTTAGATGGATTTTCTTCAAGTTATTAACTTATGATTATGGATTATGTCATTGAAGTACTCAATGATCATTAATCCAAGAGGTTGTGAAATGCTAACATCTCTAGCCTAATTCAACCATGTAGGCCGAAACCTCATCATGAGTGTTTAGGAGGATTTTGTTGTTTTACTATGTTAATTGTGTTGTGATTTATTATGAAGGATAATTGTTTTGGATTGTACTAAGTTGTGAGGTGGAATCGGAAACGAATCGGAAGGAAAACTTCGAGAGGAAAACTGTAACTTCAAGAGGTAAGGGGAGCTTACCTGAGGGATTTTTCCCAATAATTATATGTGTGATATAGTGTATAATTTGTAATATTTGGTTGAGATTTGTGGTGATTGTTTAATTCTGTGCTAAGCTATTATTTTATCTGTGTTTGATTATCTGCAGTTATGCGTTATAATATGTTTTAAATACATGATATGAACTGTTTTATCTGCTATAGCATTGATGTGAAATATTTGATGATGTGAATTGTTGATTGAGAAGCCTGACAGTGGTCAGTACTCATTTAATTAATTAAGATAAAAGCTTTAATAGGCTTGATGTGGAATTTTAACTATTTTAACATGAGTGAAAATGAGAAAAAGTTGAAAATAATATTATTTAATGATTTTACGATGAGAGATTGGTCTATGAGTCACAGTGAGTGCATAACCATGAAAATATTTTAGTACTGCTAATTTTTATGTAAGAAATTCCATAATATTATAAAAAGTTATTTTGAGAAAATAATCTTCAAAAATAACTTAATTTCTATCTTAGAAATTTATTTTAAGAGGAAAAGTCAAATTTCGACTTAAACGTTTTTAAAGTGCTAAATGACGGTTAATTCAGAAAATGTTTACGGAAAGCATTCTTAAAAACAGCAGTAATCATTCACGCATGGATTTAGTTTTAAGATCACTTCTTTTTCAAGAACTAGAGTTTCTCAGAGAAGATTTTCAGAAGAAAATGAGTTTCTTAGTAATTTGATGATTTTATAAAGGAATTTATATTAGAAATGATTTTATGAAGATTTTAAGTTATTTCGGGAAAACGAGTTTCCAAAAGAAAATGGATTTCAATATGATTTGACGTTTTATAAAAGAGTTACAACAGAAAGGATTTTCTGTAAACGAGATGATATCTTGATGATATTCATGTCACGATTTATTTGTTAATCATGGTATCTTGACGATATTCATGTCTTCCGTTGACCATTGTGCCTAATAGACAATGTGCTATTTACTTTGTTGACCATTGTGCCTTAATGGATAATGTGCCATTTGTTTTGTTGACTATCATGTTGGGAGTTTTGGGCCATTTGTTTTGTTGACCATTGTGTCGGGAGTTCGGATAATGTACCATTATGATGTTGACCATTGTACCAAGAGTTTGGACAATGTGCCATTATGATATTGACCATTGTTCTTTTGTTGACAATGTGCCATTCAAGAGCTTGATCAGCTCATTTTACACTATGTTGGGATCTCCGGAGATTAGGTATAAAAATTAGATGATTATCTGTGAGATGTCATTAATCTTTTGTAAATGACAATGACTGTTCGAGTATGAAACCCATTAGTAAATTACTTGTTATTTCTGAGAAGTTTATGTTGTTATGACTATATATGCCTATATGCTGTTTTGTGTGTCACGCATGTAGTTATCGTGCTTATATCCATATATTGGTGTCTCACCCTTACAATATATCAAGTTTTTTCTTCTTCTGGTTTTTGCTGCTGTACTTTGGTACTGATAGTAGATGGTACAGAGGAAGTCTTAACTTCAGTCGAGGATACTAGTCTCGATCCTGGAAGAGGTTGGTAATAGTGGTGAGAACTACAGAGTTCTTTCATTAGGTGTTTTGTAGAGTGACCAAGTTAGAATTCTTCTTTGTGTTGTGTAATTTTTGAGAAAATCGGTTTATTGGATTCGGAAGCTCTTGGTATGATTGGTAATTTTAGTACGAAAACAATTTCAAGAACGCCTACATGTTGTAGTGATCCGATTTATGAATAAACACAGTTTATGTGTATCCTCAAGTTTAATGTGATTTTACTTTTGTAGTATGTGTATCACTTTGCTGAAGTAATCAGAAAGAAATTTTTTACACCCGAGTTTTCTACCTTAAAATAAATATAATTTCCGAAAGCAACTAGCAAATCTCTTATTGATTTATTTCCGTAAGTGTTTACGAGGTAATGCCCAAGGGGGTGTTACAAATTGCTATTACATATGCAAATATATTATCAACAATATATCTTCCCCTCATATTTCCATATTTTAATGAGATCTCATAATTTACCGGTACCGTAACCACTTCTGGGGTTACTTCTCTTGAAATATGGGGTTGTTGATCAATATAACTTTTGACTTCTTCTAGGGTCTCACTGACCTCGTTTGGAGCATCACATTGAAATTTTATTTTCCTTTAAGGTACATTATTCTTTGCACCAATAGGTCTACAACGCTTCTAGCGTACCTTAAATTCATGAGTTATGTATCATACTTGCAGGTTTTCCTTCTGGTACAATTAACCATGCAAAAATATTTGCGATTAGTACATGTGACATAGTGACCTTTTGGGTCTATGAGAATTGAACTTAGATGAAAGAGACAATCATGGCAAAGTACAAAAGATGGTAAGCAATTCCGGTGCATATAATTTCACTCATTCATCATCATTTTTGTAAAATATAATCCTAATAACAAACTTGAAAATTTCTATAACATGTACTTCTGGTATAAAATTTGAATAAGTAATAAAGAGATATTTTGTATCTCCGTCATTTTTTGGTTTCAATATGATACCTTTTGTCACGTATATCTTTGAAACTTGGTAGATTTCTTCGAGATCTACTAAAATACAACACATCAAAAAACTATGTTCCATTTAGGAACCATAATATGAGATCTTTCAAAACATTTAATTACTTTTGCAAGTATTTGGTTGCAAATTGAAAATAGTCAAACATGTGATCATCTGGCTTCTAGCCTTAATCCTTTTGCATTCAAAATGCATAACATATGAAAACTCATTATATTGAAGAATCTTTTGGTCATTTAATGACATCAATATGAATCATCAATATTGACTTCGGATGCCATAATTGGCCATATGAAAAATAACAAAATTATTTAGACTAGTAAACTTCTGGTTTACAACAATATATTTAATTTTGATTTTCAGGTGCATAGTAAACTTCTGATTTACATTAGCAAGTGTTTCAATCGCGTAATTGACCATATGCCAAATAATAAAATTATTTAGATTAGTAAACTTTTGGTTTACAACAATATAATTAACTTTGATTTTCAGGTACATAGCAAACTTCTGGTTTATATTAGCACGTGTTTCAATCACATAATTAATCATATGCCAAATAGTAAAATTATTTAGACTGTAAACTTCTGATTTACAACAATATAATTAACTTTGATTGATACAAATAATGCAACATTAAAATGTCATTTATTGATTTGAAATCTGCGCAATTGCCATTATTAACATTTTATTGGTCGTCAGAAATTGACATTCGATGTCAACGTTCCAATATTACAGTTGGCAAATTGCATTTAGTAAGTCATTAAGGAGTATTTTTCTATTCCCAAACTTCTACGGAAAAACTAAAACAATTGACTTTAGATTTTATTTATTAGCACCTGTTGCTAAATACAAGATAGTAGTAGAAGAAGAAGAAAAGAAAAATCCAGAACACATACCTTCGGCAATTGTATCATGTAAACTTCATTATTATTAACCTTCAATGCACAGACCGGATTTTCAGACACTCAGACTGCATATTGAGTCTGCTAGAATCTTAATTTTATGGTAGTGGTTGGTCAAAGGCATGATCATCGTTCTATTTTCTCTTGCAACCATTTTCCAACAAATCTTAGCTCCGAAAAGGTTAACAATATATATATATATATATATATCCCAAAGCATATGATTTGTAAGATCATCATCAAACAAATAATTTTTATAACAAGTTCTAACACAACCATATTCATAAAAAAAAAAATGATATCTTAAAATAATTATATCATTCTAATGTTTAATAATTTTCCCATGAGCATAACTTCTTTATCAATGAGCATTTCATTTGCTAAAAGAAATATTCATCTTTGACAAATGTTACTTAATCAAGTCCATCATGAAATAATTTAAAAGGAAGAGACGTCCGGGGCATTCAAGTAACTGGAAAAGGAAAAATTCAAATAATTGATATATTACCGAAGTATAACTCACCATTAGGATTTAGCAGACAAAAATCAATCTTTACCTTGATTGAAAAATTCATCCAGCAAAAATATTGATATACAACAAGTATGTTTTCAATATTTTTCTCATTGTTGTCCCACTCATATGATACATTCTCATATCAAGATCTTAAAACATCATATTAATGGTTATCACATCGATGATTATAACCACGAGTGCCTTGTCGTACCCAAAAATTATAATACATGACATTCACTTCTGGGAATGCGGTTCAATCCATTTTGTTGCCTTTCTCATTTTTTTATTTGCTACTTCGTGAGCATAATTGAGTGGCATATATGATATTTCTATCACTTTAATTTGTTTCAAAGTATACCAAAATCAAATGTCCCTTTTAATTTCAATCATGGTTCAAAGGTCTAGTTCTTTAGGAACTATACCACAAATCTTCGTGTGAACAATTACCAAGAAAAGTATTGGTTTTGTGCAATCCTTCAGGGATGTTTGAATAATAGGTTCTTCCGGAATTTATCAAAAACAACGAATTCAAACATAGCTAATAGTTAAAAAATAAAATAAAAAAAAGAATCACGAAAGGTATTTTGAATATTGGTATGAATATGCATGATTCCAATTCTTACTGCCTTTGTCAAAAAAAAAAAAAAAATCTCTCACCAAATTCCTTTTAACATTGTCATTCTCGAATCTTATTTCAAAGTATATATATATATATATATATATATATATATATATATTCCTTTTATTTTTTCAATAGAAAAAGAAAGGAGGCTTGAAACGTGAGAGACATGAAAACTTCAGGCATATTTATATAAGTTTGTCTAAAGATCAATTCAGGAAAGGCAACGTGACTTCAGGCACGTTTATATAGAAAAAGATCGATTCATGTGCATATTATTTATATAAGTCTCGTATTGGCACGTTAGATAGATAAAGGAAAAAGGAATAAAAACGTGAAACTGTACCGGACATGTATGCTTAAATCCTTACCTTGAAAAGAGACAAGCAGAAATTTGTTACACCGCTAGAGACGAATTCGTGCTGATAACTTATTATAAAAGAAAAGAGAATAGGAAGAAGAGATTGACTTAAAGGCTAGTTCTTCAGGAACATTATGATTTTTGTATTTATCTGATTGAGTGAATTCAAGAATAAAACCTAAGGTCCTATTTATAGAGGTAAATGGACTAATAATCATGGACCAAATCAACAACCATAAATAAGCAGTAAATACATAGTAATGGTATATATATTATAAGATAACAAATTGATATAGTCATCCATAATATCTAAATATTTATAACAAATAATGTATTATAAATAAAAGAGAACATTGTAACGTTTTGCCTTTCAAGGTTTTTTTAATTATAAAGTCATGTTTCACATTGTTGTGCTCCAAATATGTAATGGCCCAAAGCCCAATCACTAGCCCATAAAACCGACCTAGTAAAAGTCCAAAACCTTAGGGACCGGGCAAACAGCCCTCGACCGAAAAAAATGCTTAGCCAGAGTTGACTTCCCCTCCTCGAAAAAGACCTCTTACCTACTCAATGACACGTCAGGTATAGGCTGCCCCTCCCCCTGACATGCGCAATATTCCCAAATCATCATCATTACCATTCCATCTCCTCGCTGACATAACATCATGCAGTATGGGTCAACACCAACCCATGGGAGCCCAGAACGCGACCTGGTAAGGGGAACCATACATGGCAATCATGTTCATCCAAGCCAAGATACCATTATAAAGACCTCCTAATGAGAGGCCGATGTATGATTTTATGACAAATCACATATACTCTATCTGCTACACTCTTGCTGACTTAAGCATCGAAGTGTCTTCGCAGGTACCCCTTTTCGGTTCAGACATTGGAGCCATAGGAAGAAAGATTGTGATGTGTTGTTATAATTATTGAGATTGGCTTCAACTCGACGACACGACATTATATGCAGAGTAATATAATGCAAATTGATAATAAAATATTGGCATCAACTTGACGGCGTGACAATATATACAAAGTTAAATAATGCAAGTGATAATAAAGATTGGCGTCAACTCGACAACGCAACATTATATATAGTTATATAATGCAAGTGATAGTAAAAGATTAGCGTCAACTCGACAGCACGACATTATATACTGAGTTAAATGATGCAAGTGATAATAAAATATTGATGTCAACTCAACGACGCAACATTATATACAAAGTTATATAATGAAGTGATAATAAAGATTGGCGTCAACTCGACGGTGCAACATTATATACATAGTTATATAATGCAAGTGATAATAAAAGATTGGTGTTAACTCGACGGTTTATATACAGAGTTATGTCATGCAAATGATAAGGAAACGTTATGAAAGGAAAACATATAATCAGTTGCCTTGTTGATTGATTGATTTGGTTTGTTGATATTTTTGAATGTGTTAGGGTTTATTTATGTTATTATTTAAATTACTTGAGTTTATATTATTTTGAAATTGGCAGACTACCATGGTTGTTTTTCTGGTTAACGTGTTTGCTTACTAGGATTATAAATCTCATTAGTGGTGTTGTCTTTCAAAGTTCACATATAATGTTAGAGATGACACATTGACTTGAGAAAGTCTTGAAGTCTTGAAGACCTTAGTATTAGTGATGTTTTTCGTTGCACGTGTTTGAGACTAAAATTGTTATTAAATAATTATTTTATTTATTAACCAATATAAAAAGTTTTTATGTAATAAAGTAGAAGCTTTAATTTATCTTAGTTTCTAATGCTACAAATGGATAATTTTTTTTGTTTAATAATCTATTTAATGTAATAGTCACGAGACGATGCAAATCATGCATGATTGATCAATTTTTCTAAGCTCTCTTCTTACGAAAAAGAATTATTTTCTTACGCAAAGGTTTATATATATATATATATATCGAATTACTTAGTCGTTTCTACCAATTCAAGCACATAATTTGCTTTTCGCATACGACTTATTATGAAATAATGCCTTATTTTAATGTGTTTGGTTCTTGGGTGCATAATGAGATAGTCAAGTTCATAGTTCTAGTGTTATCACACCTTAAGAATGCGATCAAACTGGAGTCCTTAATCAAGAAATTGTTTCATTCAAAGAACTCGAACACAACAACCTCTGACTTGATGTACCAAAAAAGATTTTACTTGGCTCATGACTATGATAAAAAAAATTATTTAGAGAAAATTAATTAAAAGATTGGCATTGACTAATGTCTATCACCAATATCATATTTTTGGGGTTAAGTATAGCTGTACAGGAAGGAGAGAACCTAGGCAGAACCCTGCAAGGAAGAGATACACCATTACATCTTGATTTAAGATCATTGTACATCCTCAAGGGGAACGTGAAAACCTACAAGTCCAAAGGAGGACAATGGGCATAATTGCTAAAAGTCATAAGTGTTTGATGCACATGAATCATCCAGTTTTTGTGAAGATGCTACTAATACACGTACATACACATGATAAGAAGTAATACACCCTCTTGATGAGTCTGTTGGAACCAAAATGATTATAGTTAATGACCCCTAAATTTTAATGTTAATAATAAAAAGATTAAATTCGTAGAACAAAGTTAGTTTATTGACTAACTATTATGTCTAAGTGTGCAGGAACATGTTTAGACCATTGGGCGAGTAGACTAGTCCAGTGAACTAGTCCATAAAGGAAGTCCAGAGACTTATCGCTAGATAACTTAAGTTAGTAGACGACTAGCTTAGTAGACGACCAATAAGGAACAAATCAGTGTTATTGAGTAGACCTCAAAAGACGTATCTTTTCTCTGAAGTGAACTCGTCTATCACTCATCCTTTCTTATATCTGTTTTGTGTAAATGTGTCACGTAACTCTACCTTACATGCTTTCAATTTTTAAATATCATTTATCTTAGTAAAAGAAACATAGTACCCTTGTTTACATAACTGCCTTTCTGCTCTGACATGGGGCTGCTGCAAAGTTGACCCTACTCAAACAAGGAAAGACAAAAGGCAACTTTCGGGTACAACAGAGAAATGGCAATACTACTTTAAGCTTTTTTATAACCAAGTGCTCCTTTCTGAAGATCAAGTATCAAGTTATTAGACTCAACAGATCTCAGCATTAAATACTATTTTTAAACGGACATATTTCGAAGACCGTTGAAGAACAAGAGTTGGAGAAGCACTTCTTCTATAAATATTGGACGACTCCAGTAAAGAAAATAACGGAGCTCTGAAATATCAAAGTGTCAAAACTCTGCTCAAGCTTTCTCTGTAAAATTCATTGTATTTGTTTTACGAGCTTAAACATTCATATCCTCACACATAGTGAGTTGCTTTTAGCTCAAACTTTTAAGCTCTTAAGTTAGAGTGAGCCTGAAGAGGCTTGATTGAAAAAGAACACTTGAGTGCATAGAGAGGTGTAGAATACTTGAGAGACTGTAAGCTTGAAGATGCAAGTTCAAATAATACTTGTAAAACTATTTGGTTAATAGTGGATAAAAACTTCAAGTAGAAAGAACTGGACGTAGCTCTCGGTTGGAAAAGAGTGAATCATGATAAATCTCGCGTAAGGTTATTCTCTTATCCCTTATCTTTTTTAAGTTTTGGTTTAAACTAACTTGAGGGATTTGACATTGAGTTTATTACCATTCTTTTCGAAAAGTATTTTCTGGTGTTTGTTTTACTTACTGCTTGCTTGCTAAAACGTTTTTGAAAGAGATTTTCAAAAAATTAAGAAACACAATTCAATCCCCCCTTCTTGTATTTTCCTGTGTCAAATTCTGAGTCTATACATGTTTACTATCTAAACACACAGATGCATAAGGCCAACCTTTGTTCACAAACATCACCGCACAATTATTATCAAATTCGATCCCATGCATTTACAACTGAACTCCATCATAATAATTAATATCGCTAATGATTTTAAACTTGTCTTAAGGTCTGTTTGGGAGCTGAGAGGGGAAAAGGGGAAAAGGGTTTGACAAAAAAGAAAGGAAAAAAAAAAAGAAGTGACAAGGAAAGTGGGGAAGGGAGGATAGCCCTCCAAAATCTTTCAAAACCTTCTTCGAGTTTATTTTTTTAGTTCCTCCAAATTGAAAGGTTTTGGAGGATTTTGATTCTTTCGTTAAAAAATAAATCTCATACAAAATGAAAGAAGTATCCTCTGTTTCCTCTCTCTTCATCCTCAAAGCCTTCCCCTCCCAAACTCAAACAAGCGCTTAAGGATAGATTACCCAAGTACATACAACCAAGTCCGAAAGGGGAATGACAAAAAATGCATGCCATTAACTGACTATGGCATCAAGTCAAGGTTAAACTCGCTCTTGATCGCGCAGGATTCACTGGTTTCCAAATGGAGCCAATGGTGTTCATTAAGTTAAGGAAAATCTATAACTCATTCAGGTTAGCAACACTGAGACTTAAACATCTTATTTCCTCTCCTACCAATTGGCAATGTATGAGAAATTAATATGGTTACTGAGCAAAACATGATGCCTAAATTGCCAAAAATTCTGCTTAAAAACTGAAAAGCAAAAGTGCATTGGCAATCAATATAAAATCCTTTCTCAGGAAAGACCCCTTTTGGATATAAAGAAATAGCTTTCACACACATATAATAGCAAAAATTCCATCACTAGAAATACAAGCGGTGAGCTCTGCATCAGCTCTAAATTTCAAATTATAGTCATACATTTTATATTATATAATATATAAATACCAAGTCTAAACTGATATCATGCTTTCCTGAAAACAATTCCTCAGCAGGTATAAGGTGATTTTGATACCAATATAGAGCTCACCAAGAGAGGGTTTGCCTGTCCTTAAGAGCACAAGGAGGTGGAAGGGATGAGGAAGTACAGTGGAATTGTAGAAACTAGAAATGAAATGGTAACTTCTACAAACAACTTCCATTTGTTGAGGCAGCATATAAGGAGGCTATGGAGACTAATGTATATTCCAAAATTGAGACTAATGGATATAAGGAGACTAACAGAGACTAATACATATCCCAAAAAATAAACAAGATATAAAAAGATCACATCACCAAAATTGTTCCCACATTTCACAAAAAAGGTGCTATGATACAATGCAGGACCAAAAGATAAATTCTGTGGTCACAACCATCTTTCATGTAATTAACTATTTATTTGTGCCACTTGCAGACTCTGGTGAAGGTTTAACAATGCTTAATTGGCCACCTTCCTTGTTAGCAAGAGTAGCTGCTTTAATCTCGTTGCAGTGGTTAATGAACTTGCTCACCTCCTAATTTAACCATGTTGAACAAAAAAAATCATTAATTTGAACAATTTATAATGTAACAAAAGATGAACAGAGTTGAAGGGTTCAACTAGTGTATAGAAATTATATCACATAAAACAGAAGCAGGAGTACAGAAAGTGAGAGATCCTGAATGTTGCTACTTACTGCATTAACAATCCTTTATACATTCGAAAAGTCGAAAACATACACCTCCCATCAGATCTATGAAAAGGCAGCCCAGTGCATGAGGCTAGTGCATGAGGCTCCCACCTGGTGGGAGCTGGGGAAGGAAGATGTATGCAGCCTTACCCACAAGCAGAGAGGTTGTTTCCATGATTTGAACCCGTGACCTCCAGGTCATGAGGCAGCAACCTTACTGTTGCGCCAAGGCTCACCCTCTCCTATTAGATCTATGATTTATAAAAATTCTCAGCGGAAATCTACATACAAACTGACGCACTGCCCCTGCACATTCACTATCTTTTTTGGTTTCTCGAAGGATAAAAACCTAGCATTTTTCTTTTTAATCGACCTTGTGCCATATCCAATTTCACTTGAGACATAAATTTGTTAAATACACAGCCGTTTGTTTTAACATTCCCATGCAACAGTAACAGGTTCTGAAGAGATGGAAATTTTATTTTTCCTTCCTGCAAATGTGGACTGAAAATCATAAAATTCACATTTGCATTCTGCTCCTTGCACAAACACAGCATAACGTGTTCATTTAGAGGCCTGAAGGAGTCAAATATTCCCTGTCGCTATTGGGGTTGCTCTGTGGCCTTATGCCATGTTTAATCCCCCCTATGATTCATTAACTTATGTACCAGTTAATCAAATCAAATAAGATAAATTTTCACGAAATGAAGTAATTTCTTTTTGCCCATATCTTTATTAAATTTTAACAAACCCTTAGTTGCTCAGGCTATTTTATAGCATGCAAGCATGCCTTCCAAGAACAGTGATTACTTTCTAAAAAAACACATATATTTTTATCTTTCAGAACAAGATTGAACAATAATCAAAATTCAATTAAAACAAAAAAGTAAATCTTTGTATAATTTAGAACTCCAAACTAGATCAGAAGGAAACCCAGAAAGAAAATCAATTTAAATACGAAAGAGAAGGGGACTTACCCTATCAGCATCCATATCCTTAGTAACCTTCGATGGCTTCACGTATCTTTTTCCTACAGGAAAGAAGAAACGATAGCCAATTATGATAGGTTCTTCCATAAAATGAGTGAGTGGGTGTGTGAGAGAAAGTACCTTTGCGAACCTGAGGGACTTTTCCATGGCGATTGGGAGGGATTGATTTCTTCTTGTTTTGACCCTTGAAAAGATTCGCCTTCTGCGTCATCTCTCACTCTTCTGCTTCTGCCTCTGCCTCTGCCTGACCGCGTGCTAGGGTTAGGGTTTTTGTTTCGCAGCAACTTCAGAAATTTGGAGAATTCTAGGACTTGTTTGGGGGTGTACATAGAGAAAGGAGAAAAAATTTAAGCCCACAATTTTCGCAGTTTTGCATTTTTAATTAAATTAATTTTTTATTGTTTGGGTAATTATCCATTGAAACATTTGACCTGATTATGAGGGGAAAAAAGTAATTTTCAGAGATTTAAAAATTTCAAACTTCTTTTTTTTTTTTAGAGTAAAGACCCAAAATGGTCCCTCAAATTTTTTAAGTAGGACAGTTTGGTCCCTGAAAAAAATAAAGGACAATTTAATCCCTTAAATTTTAAAACGGGGGACAATTTGGTCCGCCAAATTTCATAACGGGGGATGTTCTGATCCCTCCGTAAGGACCAAATTGTCTCCCGTTTTGAAATTTGGGGGACCAAATTGTCCTTTATTTTTTCAGGGACCAAACTGTCCTACTTGAAAAATTTGAAGGATCACTTTGGATCTTCACTCTTTTTTTTATACAATAAATGTTTAGATTGGGGGAAGGCACGCCACTTTGTAAGGTCAGAGAATACCACCAACACAGCGAGGATTTATAATGGAATTTACATATTACCTACCAACAGGAGATATCTAGGAATCGAACCAAAGTCACAACTAGTATGAGCGGAAGGCTTGACCAGATGTGTTAACCCCTGTCAATAAATTTCAAGGTTAAAATGCAATTTTGGTCCTCAACTTTTTTACTTTGATGAAAATAATCCCTCTATTTATTTTTTTTTTGGCAATTTTAGTCCTCCAATAATTTGGAAGTTGCAAAATTGATCCCTTCTATTATCTTACCATCCAAAATCAAACGGAACTCACACCCTAATAATAATAAAATTTCTATATCATGATTTAAAAATAAAAAATTATTCTTAATATTCAATTTCTAAAAATATGTCAGGTGATGCTTATTCCTCCGCTTTCTGCAATGTCACATTCCATTATCAAGACCAATTTCATCTCTGCGCAATCATCAATATACTAAAGATTCAAACTAGATTCTGATTGTCATTGACAAAATGCAACATAAAATTTCAACTATTCATGTGGCGTAAAAAAAAACCAAAAACAAAATTGTCAAAAAAGTTGATGATTCAAAATCATTTGGAGAAGAGGCCAAACTGGGAACACAAATGGGTAAAGGCCTTTCCACCAAGTTCTGGTCCTAGGCGAAGCTACGCGGTGGCTGGGCTGAGTGAAGGGACCAGATCTAGTCGCGTCTGATGAGTTGCGTGAAGGAGCAACGTCGTGGTTGTTGAACGGCGGGTGTTCTAGACGGTGATCGGCACAGGTGACAAAGAATGTAAAGATCCATCTTTATGGTTCTCTCCCACAAGAGCCCCTGAAATCCCTTTCTTTTCTTTTTTTTTCTTTCAAAACCAACGTCAAAATAGCTCCTGGAAAAAGAACCATACATGCAAGCTCTAAGAGAAGAGAAAGCAGGTTGTAACTGGATTCTGGAGTTCGTCTCGAATTTCGTCAACATCTTCTGATGTGGATTAGGGGTGCATCTGGACTGCAGAAGAGAAGATAGGTTGGCTAAAGGAAGAAGATGAGTCACATGCTATTATTTTAAAAAGAAATTATAAAAAGGGGACTGCTACAGTACCCTAGCTAATTCAACGGTTTTGGTACAGTTGATTTTTATTATTCTATCTAGGGGTGGGAATAGGCCAGGCCAGGCTTTAGCTAAATAGGCCTGGCCTGTTTCAAAAATATAAAGCCTAAGCCTGGCCTGTTACCTGACATAGGCTATTTTAAAGGCCTGGCCTGGCCTTTTTTAAAGCCTGACCTGGCCTGAAAGCCTACTTAAAGGCCTATTTCACATTAAGGCTCCAGCCACTAAATAGGCTAATAAGCCTACCATTTAACAGGCCAATAACTAAATAGGCCAATAGCTTACCACTAAATAGGCCAATGAGCCCCCTCCATCTTCTTCATTCTCCAGAACTAAGCTTTATTTTATGATCCATATCAACTGACTAATTTTTTGTCATTATTTTATTAATAATTAGATTTTGCAGTTATATATATTTTTGTGATTAAAAAAACATTTTCCCTGACACTGATATACAATCGAATAGGGAGGAAAATTAACCGATGGGAAAAAAGGAAACAAGATCAGAAATTGAAGAACAAAAATTGAAACCATAAATGAAGAACAAAGTTCTTTCATCAGAACAACAGATCTCAAATAGAGGAAAATCCAAGCAACACAAAAAATTGAAATTACAAATAAATAAAAAAATAAAAAAAAACCCAGATCTGTGCCCAGCCCTTGATGTTGGCCGGAACCACCACATCAGCCGTTAACGTCGCCGTCTGCGTCAGCCTCGCCATCTTCTTCTCGTCGGAACCACCGCACTCTCCGCTTCAAATCTCCAAAAGAACCCATATTTGTGGTTCTCTGCTACTGAACCCACAACCCCAAACCCAGATATGAGCGAGTAAGGCAGAGAAAAGGGATGGGGAGGGGGAGAGTGGTCGATTTCTTGCAGAGGAGAAATGGAAAAGGAGAAAATGAGTAGTTGTTTACTGGTTTCCAAATGAAATGAGGAGAAAGGGATTTTACTGGTTTGATGGAGATTGGAGAAGAAGGGTAAGAAAGGATTCAAATGGGGGTTGTTACGGGAAGAGGGTTCCAGAAGTTAGTGGAGCAATAGGCAAGTGATAAAAAAAGCAACGTTATCATTTATCAAGATAGTTGAGCAAGTAGCAACTGTTGTAAAAATAATGAATAAAATAAATAAAATAAATAAAATAGACAAATAAAATAAATAGATAAAAAGATGAAGAACATCAATAAAATGTTTATAGTCTGAGACGTGTAAAACTACACTGTCCTTAAGGATTATTTCGTCCACCCACAAATAATTGTGTCAAATTAATTGCGAAACTCCTCCCAGGATATAACAGACTCTTCCAGAATAACAATATTATTCTAGGTGCCAGAACAGCAAGAATTACATCAACTCATCAACTCTCAAACATAGAGAAAAATATCTTCACAAATAAAACAAAAGCTTTTTTTTAGAAGACAATCAAAATCATCCTGATATAGTCTCCACTATATAGCTGAATATCTCCTCTATATTCAATCAGTACGTTGCAGCCTTTATCATATATTCATGGAGCCGTTTTCTTTTATTTAATCAATTCCAAGTGTGCAACTGATGCACCATCAGAAACTTGTAACAAAAGCATGTTACATTGTGCTACACAAAATGCACAAGATTTTAAAGGTAATAAAATAATCAAATCAAAGACATTAACAAAATGTTATTAGGCACATAAATTGTAATAAATGGTAACGGTAATAATAGAGAAATTAATTGTAATGAATAGTAATAAAGGAGATATTTAAAACCTTTTTAAAATCAAATTATTTTGGAATATAATTTTTCCAACAATCCCCCACATATTTCAAAATAATTTGTGAAAAGAAATAATAAAACTCAGAGTTGATCACATGGATGTTAATGCCTCGAATCTGGTGTCTTTTGGACTATGAACCAGACCTAGATTGATAGACATACCATACAAGTGAATTGGTGAGGTAAACTTCTATGAACCAAAACACTTTGGTGTATGTTAGAAGTCTAACAATCACATTACACCCCCACAATTCTTGCTATTACGCTGTTTTGCACCTTTCGGTCATGCGCGCGCCTGGTAGTTCATGAGTGCTCTAGAGATTATGCCACAATCTCATACAAGCGGCCCCACTTGACACTCATATAGGTGATTTCATCAAGTGTATGCTGCACTTCATACACCACCAATAAGGGATATGAAATTCATTAAAAGCTTTTAGCTTATCCTCCCAAAAATGCAGTTTAGCACTTCTCACACCATAGGAAGAGACAAAATTAAGTGTGCTACCAGAACTAACAAGTGACTTGTTATTACCCATATGAACCTTCTTCATGGGATCTCCAATCACAAAGGTTGGGTTACCATCACTGTTAATTTAACATTGGCTTAAATCTCATTCCCCTCGATGCGTTATTAGTCAGCAGATTGGCCAAATCCACTTTTGACTTCACATAATCCATGCATCGATATAATCTCATCTTTGCTTAAGCACAAAATATTTTACAATTCTTGTCATTGAAAGTATTATTCTTTGCAATGACTATTGCCGCTTGGCAAACACAATACATAAACACAAAAGGAGTTAATTTTTTTTTAACTCATAAAATAGTTGCTAAAAAGCTTTTCAATCATTTAGCCTCATTATCAGCCAATTTTAGAGTACAAACTCTAACCCCATTGTATATTTTACAATGAATTTTTGTTTGGCTGACCTCCAATTACACCACAAAAGGTGAATACATCATGTTTGAATCTGAAATTCAATGAGCATCACTGCATTTTCAATACAGTGGGAAATCCAGTTCATCCCCTACAAAAATGTAGGAGCCATAAAACATCTTTATTTGCACAAATACGATTGGTAGCCCCAAAGTCTACCATCCATTTTTTCAACATTTGTCATAAGAATAGTCCAAGAACTATTCCAACAATTATATCATCTCCATGACCAAGTTTGCCTTTGGGCTTAGGAGGATTAACATTCATCATCATACATATGCATTAAACTGCACAATCACATCACTTTACAAGTTATAACCCCCACGGGTCATAATATCAGACATTAATTTCAATGTCAATCCCCAAAATCACTTACGCATGTGATGTCACTTTATTGACAATACCTCTTATCAAATCAAATCATGTTAGAATAAGATTCTAGTGACATACCAAAATTGAGAATTTGAAAATTCTCACCTTCACCATCATACTAGCAATTCCACTTTGTCAATAACCAATGTAATTAGAAAATAATTGTTCAAAAGGAGAATGTTAGATGTTGGCAACTCCAAGTTTGTAATTACCTCAATATAAATTTTGCAAGAACAATCTTGCTCATCTTATTATCCTCATCCAGAAAGATAACCTATAATATAATTCTATCACTTACATCATGTAAATACACATGGATAGCTCATAATACCGAAACAACAATAATTCATGCCTTGGATCATTTTAATAAAATCACACATTATCTTTCGAATCAATACTTATATCAATCTCATTATATTTTAACTAGTTACATCGTCAAACACAATAAGAGTATGTAGTACCTTTCAAAATCATATAAACTTGATACGAATCTCATCTTTCTTACTTTTACTCACCATCAAACTCATGAGATGATATCCTTACACATAACTTCATTCTCATAAATATAATGCATATTACCCTCAAAATAGCATAAGGATAGCTCTTCAACTGGTCTTGCTACTATATATATAATTATTGTTCAAGACTTAGAATTATCAAGATGGCAAATATGCTAAACTAGAAAAAAGATCCCAAAATTAGGCACGCAGGTTATCTCTAAAAAATAGAAATGTCAACTTACCATGGATAAAATGTTAGTAGCAAAAACAAATTACCCCATTACTGTAAATAGAAAAATATAGGAGCCTGACCTTCTTGCATTTTTACACTTGTGCCCTACCAAACATTTCTCTTAAGCGACAGGCAGGAAATGAGCATGTTTGTATCAATGATCTTTTTAACCAGGGATATGGCCTGCGACCCAGAAAATCAAGAGACCGGTATCTCATGCAATAGTGGTGGCTAACACCAAAGCAAAAGTCACCATCAGCAATGAACCAAAATAATCCAGCTAATGCAGGAACAAAAGAAAGTGGGGAAACCAGTGCTAAATCCATATGCACAGCTCCCGGAAGAGCTACTGCTAGTATGTTTCCTGTCACCGGTATACAACAAAATTACCAACGAATCCATCCATGCTTTATATGGCGTTCCTGTATGCTATAGAATTGTTTATAAAATAAATTTAGTTTTCCTTCCACAAGATTGTGAAACCTAAGTCCACCTCAAAATCAAATAAGTCAAGGAACATATAATAAAAATCAATCACAGATGTAAATAAAATAACAAAACTTGGGTGTATCGAATTTTCATAAAAATAATTTTAAAACTTGAGATAAAAGAAGAAACAATTTTTCATAGGCAATAATCCTTAAGATTGTTGTAAAAATAATGAATAAAATAAATAAATAAAATAAAATAAAAAGATAAAAAGATGAAGAACATCAATAAAATGTTTATAGTTTGAGACGTGTAAAACTACACTGTCCTTAAGGATTATTTCGCCCACCCACAAATAATTGTGTCAAGTTAATTGCGAAACTCCTCCCAGGATATAACAGACTCTTCCAGAATAACAATATTATTCTGGGTGTCAGAACAGCAAGAATTACATCAACTCATCAACTCTCAAACATAGAGAAAAATATCTTCACAAATAAAACAAAAGCTTTTTTTTAGAAGACAATCAAAATCATCCTGATATAGTCTCCACTATATAGCTGAATATCTCCTCTATATTCAATCAGTACGTTGCAGCCTTTATCATATATTCATGGAGCCGTTTTCTTTTATTTAATCAATTCCAAGTGTGCAACTGATGCACCATCAGAAACTTGTAACAAAAGCATGTTACATTGTGCTACACAAAATGCACAAGATTTTAAAGGTAATAAAATAATCAAATCAAAGACATTAACAAAATGTTATTAGGCACATAAATTATAATAAATGGTAACGGTAATAATAGAGAAATTAATTGTAATGAATAGTAATAAAGGAGATATTTAAAACCTTTTTAAAATCAAATTATTTTGGAATATAATTTTTCCAACAGCAACTAGGGTTTGCCACTTTTCTGATTGTATTACTTGGGCTTAATTTGAGAGTTTGGACTCTACTTTTTCATACATATAGAGATAGAAACCATAGGCCTTTAAACGTGAATATGGCATTTAAAGTCTGTGCCTCATTTCTCATTTCTATTTTCTATTTTTTTATTAGTTGATTATAAGAATAATTTTTAATTTATATATATATATATATATATTATTTAATTAAAAATAATTTAATTTTAAACAGGCCGGCCTATCAGGCTTAAAAGGCTTTTTCATAAGCCTAAGCCTGGCTTTTTTTTTAACTAAATAGGCTTTTTGAAAAGCCTAGACCTGGCCTTTTTATTAAACAGGCCAGGCCAGGGGCCCCTGTCGGGTGGCCCGGCCTATTCCCACCCCTAATTCTATCCATGATTCTAGTTTATTAATTATGACTTTTATTAAATCTATTTTTCTATCATATTCTTTACAATCGCAATATTCCCAGTGATATTCCATATGTTTTTACATGCATCAGTAACTTCATCTTTTAATTCATGTATTAGCTCTTTTAGTGTAGCTTGGTTTGTTAAAATCTAACATACTTAATTTGTGTACGAATTTCTCTATATTTTGGGAATCCATAAAACTTTTTAGTACTTAGCTTTGATACCAAAATGGTACCACCCTATTCATTTCGGTTATTTCCTTAATTTTATTGATTTTGTTTATTTTATTTTCACGTTTAGGACAGTGTTTATACATAATTTGGGTAGTATTCATGCATAATTTGAGTCACTAATAATTCATACCCATTTTCACTTATAGCTTCATCTATTTCTATTATTTCTTTTATTAGTTGTTTTTGTTCTTCTTTGCAGAATA
Organism: Echinosophora koreensis; assembly: GCA_035048595.1. Taxonomy (NCBI): domain Eukaryota; kingdom Viridiplantae; phylum Streptophyta; class Magnoliopsida; order Fabales; family Fabaceae; genus Echinosophora; species Echinosophora koreensis. The sequence goes on from JAPCYP010000011.1 coordinate 1,217,452, forward strand.
CTAATTGTATTCTTTGTTGTATTTGTTTTAGATAAAATTCTTCTTGCCAATGTTGATGCTTTAATTTGTTAATTATTATTTGTTTACAGTCTTTTGGTAAATTCATAGTCAAAATACTTATTATTTCTTTTTCCATTTAATCATCTAATAAGTCGTATTCTTCATATATATTAGATAATGATAATCTTTCGTATTCAATTATCAGTCCTATTTCTTCCATACAAGTCCATTCTATATCTAATGATATATGTATCAAATAATAATCCTCTTGTCTATACTGAGCCTTTATTTTCTCAATTATTAATTGTTTACAATCAATAGGTAAGTTCATTCTTAAAACACTCATTATTTCTTTCTCTGTTTGGCCATAAAATTCTGAGTATACTTCCATTAATTAGTAGATCTAGATGAATTACTTTCTTGTTTTATAGTTTTTCTAGTTTCTTCATAACTTTCCATATTTATCAATGTATTTTCTTTTTCTATTAGTCGTCTTTCAATCCATTTTCTATATCTATTATTTGGGTCTTTTTCTAAATAATAATCTAAAGTTCCTGTAAGGTTTCTTATTTCATGTTTGATTTCATCTTTTCTTGTTTTAAAGTCAAACATCCAAAGCTCTTCTATATCTCTCATATCCTATTTCTTAAATATTGAGCTAGATCTCTTACTTGATTTGATGATTTGTCAATATTTTCATCTTTTTCAGTTTTTTCTGGTTCTAGAAAAGTAATTAGTTTTGGAATTAGATTTAATACCTCTGGTTTATTTATCGAGATTCCTAATTCTGTTATTTCATTCCTTTTGGGATAATAAATTTTTCCTATTTCTTCAAATAATCTTGGTACATCTATTCTGCCATTAGTTCTGAAGGTAATGCTATGGTGAGAATTTGTTAATGCATAATTAACACAGTAAGTTATTGAGAAGATTTTATCTCCTGGTCTCATTAAATTACTTCTTAAAAATCTATGTTCTAAAGATCTAATCTTTGGATATCTAATGGTATTCCAATATTTGGATGGATCTCAAATTTTAATTTAACATAAGCTAAATTTCCTTCTATTACTCCTAGTATTTTATGTAACACCCCAATTTTTCTGCTTTCTAAGATCGGTATAAATATAACTAAACGTTTATCTTTTTATCTGAAATTTAGAAAATGATTTTGGGAAAACCATAGTCAAAGTCATATCATACTTATTTTTATAAGTATATGGTGAAATTTTTGGTTGAAAACTCAGACGGAACCCGGTCTGCGTTTTCACTGACAGTAAGATTTTACTGATTAGAAAACCTAATTTTGACCTGAGAACGAAATGAATAAATTTTATATCTCATTTCCAACGATATAGGCTATTTTGAAAATTTTCAAAATAAATAAGTTATTTCGGGCGTAAAACCCTAAATCGGGTAATCGACGGAATCGAGAACGGATGTGCAGAGACAAAATTCGACACCGGATGGATGAAGACAATGAGTCATAGGGGGTGACTCACCAATGTCATCATTACTTTTAAGCAAAATATCTAGATATTTCTTTAAACTAGTGTAAAGACCGTTTTACCCTTAGACGATTTTACCCTTGAACTGTCATCGCAATGACAAGTTTGCCCCACAATTTGTGGACACAAATCAGCCACATCCTCACTCATTTCTCACCACATGTTGGTCATGATTACTTTAGGCAAAATTACCATTTTGTCCTTAAGTTGCCATTTAATCACAAAATTGCCTTAAGTGAAATTACACCTTTATCCTTAAATTTTTATGCCATGGACCCTTTCCCCCCAAGAGGCCACGACCCTAGGCAGTCAAGAGGCCCATTTTCACTTCTATAAAAGGCCATCTTCATCTTCTCCATCAAGCTTTGCCATTTTTGCCATTAAAGCTCTAAGTACCATAGCTTGATTTTGTGAAGGAAGTAGGTGATTCCTTGCCCATTTTTCATTTCCAAGAGGTATACCATGCTTCTCTCACTTGATCATCATCATGTTCTTCATTTAATTTTATGTTTTAAAGCCTTGATCATATTTTTCAATTCCTAGATCTAGAAACTTTGAAAATTCATAGAAAATCATAGGAAAGTCCAAATGAGATGAAACTAATTTCTATGCTCCTATTATCATCCCTGTATTCTAGATCTACAAGCTTATATCAAGCAAAGAGCCCTATGAACCCCATGAGGCCAAACCTAGGGTTTTGTGTGGTGGGGGGGGGGGGGGGGATTTTGTTCATTTTTCTTACATGATTCAATCTTATGCATTATATAGGTATTGGATCTATGTTGTTTGAGTTAAATTAGGGTCTCTAAACCATTTTAATGGTCATGGCCGAAACTCATTTGTTGAGGGATTGGAAGATTTAATTTTTATTCTTATGCCATGATCATTGATGTAGGGTTTTATGTGATTATAGGTCACTAATCCAAGAGTTTAGAAATTTTAGAAATTTTTAACCTCAAAACAGCCCTAGGCCGAAACCAACATGTAGACTTTTAGGTTTGATTGAGTTGTTTGTTTGTTAATTGATTGTTGTGTTTAATGAAGGATAAGCTAAGTTGTCGTATACGCGCGTTGTCAGCGTTGTTTGGATTTCCGACAAACTGTTTTTCAGAGACACCTTGCTTTAAGGTAAGGGGAGTACCTGAGGGATTTTTCCGATAGCTATATGCTATGTGTTTGTTGTCTGTATAATTTAGTTGGTGTGTTAATTATTTTATGTAGTTTGAAATTATCTGTTTTGCAATTATCTGCTTTTAAATATTTATTTATCTGCATTTAATTGTTATTATATGTTGTTGCATGTCATTAATTGTGCTATATGCTATATTATTAACATGATTGTTGTTGATGTGGATTGTGGATTGTAAAGCCGGACAGTGGTCAATGCTCAATTAATAATAAGGATAAAAGCGTTAAAAAGCTTTTTATGGGATAATGAGTTTTAATTGATGAGAAATAGTAATATAATATTACTTAAGTATTTTGGTTGTTGAAAATGAGAAAAGTTAAAAATAATATTATTTTAATGATTTAACAGCGTAAAAGCGTTTTACGAGTCATAGTGAGGACGTAACCGTGAAAATATTTTAGCATTGCTAATTTTCACCTAAGGAATTTATTGATATTATAAAATGATGTTTCAAGCGAAAAAGTTTCGAAAATAATTTTATTACAGTGTTGGAAAAATTATTTTACGACAAAAAGTCCTATTTTGACCTAAATGCGTTTTAAAACGACAAACGACGGACAATTCCGTCAATATTTGTGAAAGTAGTGTTAAAAAGGGTAATATCGAGTAATACGGAGAGTTTGTCTCAAATGATGTTTTCAAGTTCAAATTATTAATTTTTAAATAAAAATGAGTTTTAAGGAATTTTGACAAGTTTACAAAACGAATTTCCAACGTAAAAGGATTTTCGGTAAACAATGAGTTATTTCCGTCAACTTAGATAAGTTGAGGAAACTTTGGTTTTGTATTTCATAAAACAAAAATGGTTTGAACAAACCTAGCAACCGAGACGTCGGGTCTAGAGTTCTAAGATATGGGCCCGAGGTCCGAAAGTTGAAATTATGGACTAAATGTCCTATAAGTGGTGTTTCAGGCTTTGTGCACTAAAATCTACGTATCTACGACTGGTGCATCGGTCTAGATTTCGTGATTTGCACACTCTTGACTTGAAGTCAATTATTGTTTGAAAGAGGTACTAAACTTGAAAGTTTAAAATGTTGTTTTGGTCGTTAAACTTTTAGCTCCGATAACCAAAGATTGAACACAAAGAAAACAATGAGAACCAAAATGTTTTACATGCATTTTACATTTTGTTGGCAGACATGCCTAAAGGTTTTATGCATGGTGCCTTGGTAGGTATCCATGTTATGGGATGCATTTCACCTTTGGGTGAAATGAATGGGGGTCTAGGAAAGGTCGGGCTAATTACGACTATTTCAGGAGCTCGGATATTAGTAATATTTTATAGGCCGACTTAATTACGACTATCGTTGGATGTTCTTGTGAACTACTTACGATGATGGTTGGAGCTCGTATCCTACCGAGTTATTTACTTAAATAGTTGGAACTCGGAACCTTGACAGGCCAAATCATTTGAAACTTGCCTTATCTGGCAATGTTTATATTCTGCCTTATTTGGCAATTGGAGTCTGATCAGCTCATTTACTTGATGGTTGGAGCTCCGGAGATTAAGTCTCAAAGTTAGTTGATGATATTGAAGTGTCATGGTTTTTAAAACGGTTACGACTGTCGGGTATGAAACCCTCTGATAAATATATTGTTTATCTTTGTATATTCATGTTAAATGTTATTAAATGTTATTTGTGAGTCGTACATGTGGTTATCGTTTTAAAATCCATATATTGGAACTCACCCTTACAATATATCGGGTTTTATTTGTTATTGCTGCTGTACCTTGATACTGCAAGTAGATGGTGCAGAGGAAGTCTTAACTTCAGTCGAGGATACTAGTCTCGATCCTTGCAGAGATTGGTCATAGTGGTGAGAACTAAATAGTTCTTCCATTTGGTGTTTTGTAGAGTGACCAGCTTAAGATTTCCTTTGGTTAGTACATTTTGAGAAAGTCTGTATAGGTGTTTTAAAACCTATATATAGTTTGACGTTTTGTGGTGAGTAATATTCTTTTTACTATTGTGATGTGCACGTTATGTTTGTACGTTATGTTTGTAGTATTTAGAAGAAAAATTTTTATACCCAGATTTTTCGACATCAAAATAGATCAATTTCCGAAAGCAACCAGTAAAATTCTTTTTAATTTATTTCTGCAAGTGTTTTATTGTAATGCCCGGGGGGGGTGTTACAGAGTGGTATCAGAGATGGTCGAGTCTTTCGGGAACCTTGGGGAATAGGTCTGTTAGGTTTTTGTTGTGTGATCTCTGGTTGGACCTTGTTTGAATTGTTTCTTTGGTGAAACAATGCGTGATGGTATACAAGTTGGTGTGTTCTGATAGGTTTTGAGGTAGTCGAGACTTTGTAAGAACTTATGAATAGTAGACGATATATTGACCGAATTACTTCTTAGAAGTAATGTGTTTTAGACACATAAGTATACGTTTCAGTTTCTGGTTGCAGACTGACTGGGTTTGTCTTGTAGGTCAGTTATGGAACCAGAAGTTGGACGTGGACATGGAAGGGGCCGTAGAGGCGGTGGTGGTAATGTAGGAGAGGATGTTTATGCTGCTGGGGGGATGGATCCAATAGCACAGGCCATGGAAAATGTTGCAGCTGCTATAACACAACAGACAGCTACTATGACTGCCCAAAATCAACAAGCTGCGGAAGGCAAAGATCTGACTGCTTTTCGACGTCAAGATCCACCACAGTTTTGTGGGGATTCCGATCCAGAGAAGGCTGATCTATGGATACAAGAGTTGGAGAAGATTTTCGAGCTTATTCATAGCCCTGAAGGAGTAAAAGTTCAATATGCTACATTCCTGCTCTTAGGAGATGCAGAGTATTGGTGGAAGGGCACTAAACAACTGTTGGAAGCTGATCAACAGGAAATTACTTGGGATGTGTTCCGAAACGCATTTCTGAATAAGTATTTCCTAGAAAGTACTGGAATTGAGAAGGAACAAGAATTTCTTCAGTTACAACAAAGAAATCTATCTGTTGGGGAGTATGCGGCGAAGTTTGAATCACTAGTCAAATATTTTCATTTCTTCCAAGTTCAGCCAGATGAGGGATGGAAGTGTGAACATTTTGAAGGAGGTTTGCGATATGGTATCAAGAAATCTGTATTACCGCTGGAGATTCGCAATTTCCAAGTGTTGGTTGAGAAATGTCGTAAGGTGGAGTTGATGAAGAAAGGAAAGGACAAGGATAGTAACACCGGAGGATCATCTCGATTCAGAAACAAACACCAGAATCAGAAGGGGAAACAAAATCATAACAAACCATATTTACGACCCCAGAAAAATGATGGGAAGAAGAACCGAGACTCTGTTCGTCAATGCTCAAAGTGTGGAAAACAAGACCACTTGGCAGATGCTTGTCCATTTGAAGGGATTCTATGTTATCAATGTGGAAATATCGGGCATAGTGCAAGAGTTTGTAATGTAAAGAAATCTGAAGCAGATAGAAACAAAGTGCGAGCTGCTAAAAAGGTGGCAAAAGAGAAACGGGCAATAAGGGCGGAAGGTTTACACCGAGAACAAGGTTGAAGCCTCACAACTTAGAGGTTTTATAAAAGATAGTGTAGATTCACGTCAGCAACGAGATCAGGAACCAAAGATGTAGTTATGCATAGGAATATTATATGTAAGATGCGTGCTTTAAGGATTAGTACATGTCAAGTTTGTAATGGGATCTAAGTAGAATCCTATGTGGGTATCCATGAGTATTTGACTCTTCAAAGTCTTTTTATGCAGTTAGTCTTTCAGTTGACGTCAGTGATACGACTTTATGAAAATAAAGGTTTCTTGAAGGAAATTTATTCCAGTCCCTTTTCTTGTAATTGATATTTTTGGGTCAGATTATTCCTGTCCCAACGATTGTGATTTGTTTCCAAACTTCAATTGTTGATCCAATTATTATGGAATTTTATTTCTGTGAACTATCCTATTATTGTTCGGGATAGACATTTTGGTAAAGGTGATCCAGTCTGAATTTTGTCGGACTATTGTTACTTTTAATTGTCGTTTGGTAAATCCATTGTTCAAAGAATAAATTCTCTTAAGGTTAGGAACTATTCGTTTTGTGAGTTCCTAATCCACTAGGAATTCTTGTGAAAGAAGGAACTTTCTTAGAGTCATGGTTGTAAATATGTATTAGCTATGCATTTTTACACTCACGAACCTATTAAAGAATCTTTTTAGATACTGGATATTCCTGTATTCGTTCAGATCTTCTTCTATATACTTTTTGTAAAAGTCGGACCTTGGGATTAAGAAAATCCTGCCTAGCTATGAGTCACGAAATTTCGAGGACGAAATTTTTTTAAGTGGGGTTGTATTGTAATACCACGATTTTTCCGCTTTCTAAGATTGGTATAAATATAACTAAACATTTATCTTTTTATCTGAAACTTAGAAAATGATTTTGGGAAAATCAAAGTCATATTCATATCATACTTATTTTTATAAGTATATGGTGAAATTTTTGGTTGAAAACTCAAACGGAACCCGGTCTGCGTTTTCACTGACAGTAAGATTTTACTGATCAGAAAACCGGATTTTGACCCGAGAACGAAATGAATAAATTTTATATCTCATTTCCAACGATAAAGGCTATTTTGAAAATATTGAAAATAAATAAGTTATTTCGGGCGTAAAACCCTAAATCGGGTAATCGACGGAATCGAGAACGGATGTGCAGAGACAAAATTCGACACCGGATGGATGAAGACTGTAACACCCCGATTTTACTGTTTCAAAATAATCGAAATGCGGACGATTATGTTTATATTTTTATATGAGTGTTAGAAAATTATTTTAAACAAACGGAGTTCATCAGTCAATCCTACTTGAACGTAGGAAGCTACGATTAAAATTTAGGTTGAAACGACGGGCGAATCCCGGCCTGATATTTTCACTGACAGTATATTTATACTGACTAGAAGACCTAATTTTAATTCGTGAACGAAAAACTTAAGATTTTTATTTTATTTCCCACAATAATGTATTTTTAGAATTATTTCACTAAAAAGTGAAATATTATATTTTATCAGGGCGTAGTATTTAATCGGGTAAATGGCGGAGCAGATTACGGGATTTCCGGGAGCGGCTAATGGATAATACCATTGAGTCATGCATGATGAGTCACCCATGTGAACACATTAATGGTGCACATGGCATCATGATGACTAAGTTGTAGGAAATTGCATTTTAGTCCTTATACTTTTGGAATTTTGCAAACTAGTCCTTCAAAGTAATTTCTCTTTGGTCCTTATGAAACTAGAATTCCTTGCTCTCTGGTCCCTATTTTCGCAGCCCACACTCCTATAAATACCCTCCATCATCACACTTCATTTCATTCCTATTGCCTTTTGTTCATAAAACACTTATAAGTTTCCTAGGTATAGTTTTATGCCTTAAGCATTTTGGTGGGCCAAAACAATTGAATCCAAGCCCAATTTTGCATGGCCCAAGCCTCCTTGTGGCTGCCATAAGCTCTTGAAGAAGCTAGGTGTAACACCCCGATTTTCACTGTTTCAAAATAATCGAAATGCGGACGATTATGTTTATATTTTTATATGAGTGTTAGAAAATTATTTTAAATAAACGGAGTTCATCAGTCAATCCTACTTGAACGTAGAAAGCTACGATTAAAATTTAGGTTGAAACGACGGGCAAATCCCGGCCAGCTATTTTCACTGACAATATATTTATACTGAACAGAAGACCTAATTTTAATTCGTGAACGAAAAACTTAAGATTATTATTTTATTTCCCACAATAATGTATTTTTAGAATTATTTCACTAAAAAGTGAAATATTATATTTTATCCGGGCGTAGTATTTAATCGGGTAAACGGCGGAGCAGATTACGGGATTTCCGGGAGCGGCTAATGGATAATACCATTGAGTCATGCATGATGAGTCACCCATGTGAACACATTAATGGTGCACATGGCATCATGATGACTAAGTTGTAGGAAATTGCATTTTAGTCCTTATACTTTTGGAATTTTGCAAACTAGTCCTTCAAAGTAATTTCTCTTTGGTCCTTATGAAACTAGAATTCCTTGCTCTTTGGTCCCTATTTTCGTAGCCCACACTCCTATAAATACCCTCCATCACACTTCATTTCATTCATATTGCCTTTTGTTCATAAAACACTTATAAGTTTCCTAGATTATATATGTTTATGCCTTAAGCATTTTGGTGGGCCAAAACAATTGAATTCAAGCCCATTTTCATCAAGCCCAAATGGCACAAGGCCCAAGCCTTTCCTTGGCTGCCATAAGTGCAAGAAGTCTCCACATCCTTCTCCATTCTTCCACACTCTTCTTCATCCTCTCCAAACTCTCAAAAACTCCATTGTTCTTAACTCCAAAAGCTTGAGTTTGTGAAGCAAGTGTTGGATTCTTGCTCATTTCTTGTTTTTATAGAGGTGATTCTTACTCTTCATCTTCATTTAATGCCATGTTCTTCATTGATTTTTCCATTTCCATGCCTAGATCATTACTTTTATGCATGAACAAAGTCTTAGATCTAGAATTTTGAAAAATCACCATAAATCATAGAAAACTCCTAAAATAGTGAAACCAATTTCTATGTGCTTATAATCATCCTTACTATGATAATCCAAGAGATTGTTAAAAACAAAATCTTCCTTCCCTTGTTTCATGCCTAGGCCGAACCTATGTTCATGTGGGGGGGGGGGGATGAACTTTTGTTCATTTTTCATGACCATATGGCATCGAAACTATGACCATTTTCCTTTCTGAAAATCGAAAAACTCTCAACATAACAGTTGTTCCTATTTCTCTCTTCTTTCCAACGAGCTAAAGATCATCAAAAACGGATGAGTATATTGAGAGTTATGACCAAAATACGGAAACTGCCCAGAATCCTCAGATCCATGCGAGACAGCAGAAAGAAGCCTATTTTTACCCCTGTTATGAGCCGAAAAAAATAAAACCTTCAACATCACAGTTGTTCCTTTTATTCTTATATTTCCAAGAAGCCAAAGTTTGTAATTTTTGGATGAGTAGATCATGAGATATAATCACAAAACCAACACACCCTCAAACTGTCCAGATTTTATATAAGTGTTGGTTGATCATTTTCTTCATTTCTTCAATCTTCAAGAGGTAAAAGCTCAACTCCTTGATCATCTAAGCTTTCATAGTCAATTGTTTCTCATGTTTATGCCATGAGTCATATTTTCCCATTTCTAGATCTAGAACTTTGACAATCCATAACAAATTCAAGAAAAATCCTATGATGTTGAAACCACTTCCTAAGTTCTTATAATCATGTATACTTGTTGAATCCTAGTTTGTTCATTAAACTAAAAACCCTAGCCTCATGAACATGTCTTGGCCGAATCTACCATTTAGAGGGTTAGGATGGTTTTGATTCTTAACTTTGTTGTTTAGCCCTAATCCATTTCCTTAAGTATATTAGAATCATTAATCCATGACTTAAGCAAGTTTAGTGATTTTGAGCCACAAAACCCTAAGGAGGCCATGACCTATTAAAGAGGATTAGGTGTTTGTTTTGCTTGTTTTGATTGCTTGTTTGGATGTGTTGTTGAAGGTTAGTATTTCTGACGCGTAGGTGTGTCGCCGATTTCTCGAAACAGTGTCAAGACTGAAAATCGGAGGTTCAAGTTCTTCAAGAGGTAAGGGGAGCTTACCTGAGGGATTTTTCCCAATAACTATTAGCTTTAGTGTGGTCTGTATACTTGATATGTGGCTGTGGTGCTTTGATTATGCTGTTTACGTTGTGTTGTTTATCTGTGTTAGATGATTTATCTGCTTTTAATTTATTTAATTATCTGCAGTTGTTTATTATATTGCTATGATGCATGATCTGCCTGGTGATATATTTCTGATGATGTTGTTGAGTGTTGTTTGTGCAGCCTGACAGTGGTCAGTGCACAACCGATTTAATCAGATAAAAGCTTTAATAAGCTTTATATATTATATTCAATGTTTTATGGGAGATGTTGGATATAATAGTAGTGGAAAATATTATTGGGGAAAAATAATGAGTATTGAGAAATATTATTATCTTAATGATTTATTGATAAAAAGTCAACTATGAGTCACTGTGAGGACGTAACCGTGAAAATATTTTAGTACTGCTAATTTTTACGTGAGAAATTCCGTAATATTATAAAAAGGTATTTTATGAAATTAATCTTCAAAAATAACTTAAGTATGATTTTAGAAAATTGTTTAAGTGGAAAAAGCTAAAAGATGTAATTTGACGGCAAATTGGAAAGTGTCGACGACAAGTATTTTTAAAGCGGCAGTACGTGTTTTAGATAAACTTGAGCCTCACATGATTCTCTTTTTGGAACATAAACGTTATAGAAAAGAATTTCAAGTAATCGATGATTTTATAAAGGAGATTTTGTAAAGGAGTTTTTCTAACCGTGTTATTTTCCGTCAACTTGGATAAGTTGCGGAGACTTTATTTTGGATTTGTTTTTCACAGAACGAAAATGGTGTTTACGTTGAAACATGAGCCTAGTATCAGAGACGTCGCGATACTAGTGTTCTTTAATTTAAGCACGAAGATCTTTGATCCGTGTTACGTTGAGTACCCATGGTATGAGTTACGTTGTTATGGACTTTGTGTCCTTTTCAGGTTGTATATCCACATGGTGGGTTACGTTGTAAAAGGTAAATGTTGATTTCTACGACCACAAACCCCAAGGCTGATTGCAAGGTCTAAGGTTTTGTGATTGAGCACTCGGACTTCGTGTCCTGTGTTGACGTTGAAAGATCTAAACACGTTGTTAAGTTAATACGTTGAAAATCACGAGTAGTCGTAAGCCATTTTGAGCTTCGGCAAATAAAGACTGAACACAAAGAAAAATGATGAGAACAAACGTTTTACATGCATTCATTGGCAGACGTGCCCACGTTGTGAAGTGTGGTACCTTAATGAGTAAGGTATTCCATGCCACGTTGTTTTGTGTGAATGCTTTGAGGTGTGAGGTATTTCATGCTACGTTGATTCATTGTGCCTTGATGGACAATGGAAAACCATATAAATTGATCACTGTGCCTTGTGTTGGACAGTGTGCTATGGTAAACACGTTGTGCCTAATATACCTGGCAATACCATATACGTTGATCATTGTGCCTTGTGTGGACAGTGTGCTATGGTAAATACGTTGTGCCTAATATACCTGGCTACGTTGTGCATGTCTAAATTAGTTGTCTCCTTTGTTACTAATGATATTGGCAAAACTAATCCCCGGCAACAGCGCCAAAACTTGTTAAGCAAAATTGGCAAGTGCACCAAATCGCTAATTGTAGTATAAAATTATCGTCCTCAGGGAATGAATTGTTAACTACTAATGTACCAAATCAACTTCGTTTGAGTTACCGAAACGTTTGAGATTGGCTTTCACCAATGAACAAGAAAAGAAACTTAACAAGAAAAGGGAAAATATTTTTGGTGTTTTTCAAATGAGAAAATTAAGCAAAAGAAGAATTGGGTTTTAACAATCAAGAAGAAATTGTTAGAGGATCGATTTCCCTGCCTTTCCTACTTGTTCAATCCTGGAAATTAACTTGAACAGTTTATCCAATTTCAAGAAACGGAGCTTTGTAATTTATCCCCTAATCCCTTAGGTGAATAAACCTTTCTGTCTAGATTACTAATTCAATTCCTTGAGTATTAGATAATTAGCAGAAGCATTAAGAAAAAGTTCCACTCAAAAACATTAATCTGATTGTGTTCTTATTCCTAAGCAACACGCGCAAATCGTTTATTCACAACAGCAACTATGAATCCGAATTTCCCAATTGCATAATTCATACAGTAGATAAACATGAAAACAGTGAATAAACCCTTGAAATTAAATAAACCAAAACAAGTCATTATCCAGAATCAAAACAAATTATCTAGGCAGTTCCATCTACCTCTAACAAAAGAAAATTAGCTAGACATGATAGAAATAGAACAAACAGATGATGAAGATGAAGGCAAGGTAGTCATCATGAGTCTCCACTTGAAAGCTTCAACTTCTTTGATTGCTCCTTTTTTTTCTCCTCCAGACGGTATATTTTTCTCTCTGTCTGTCTTTTTTCGTATATCAAAAACTGTGCCTCTCTGCCTCTGCACGATGATTCTTATTTTTTTTCCGCATTGTAACGGCCACGCTCAAGCGTGGCATTTCTGGCGCTTTAGCGTGCCTGGCGCTTGAGCGTGGATCAGCCCACGCTTGAGCGTGGCTGGCCTGATCCAAAAACGCTCCAAATTGCCCACCTGCTCATTAACACACCATAAAACCAACATAAAAACTAATAAAAGCAAAAATAAAACTAACTATGAAATTAATAAAATTAAAGCAGAAAATTAACCTACAACTAATAAAAACTAATCAAAAACTAACTAAAATTAACAACCTATTAACTACAAATTAAGATTCATCAGTGGTACCTTAATGAGTAAGGTATTCCATGCCACGTTGTTTTGTGTGAATGCTTTGAGGTGTGAGGTATTTCATGCTACGTTGATTCATTGTGCCTTGATGGACAATGGAAAACCATATACATTGATCACTGTGCCTTGTGTTGGACAGTGTGCTATGGTAAACACGTTGTGCCTAATATACCTGGCAATACCATATACGTTGATCACTGTGCCTTGTGTGGACAGTGTGCTATGGTAAATACGTTGTGCCTAATATACCTGGCTACGTTGTGCCTAATATACCTGGCAATCGAGCCTGATCAGCTCATTTACACATTGTTGGGGATCTCCGGAGCTTTAGCGAAATGTAGAGACTATATATTGAAGTGTTCATGCATAGTTTTCAAACGTTGATGTTTGGGATATGAAACCCATTGATAAAGTATTTGTTTAGTTATGAGAATGTATGTTGCTATAATTGTATGTGTATATATGCTGTTTTGTGAGTCGCGCTTTTAGTTATTGTGTTAAATCCATATATTGGCGTCTCACCCTTACAAATATACAACAGGTTTACTCTAGTCTACCGTATTCCTTTGGTATACTAGGATGGACGAAGCGGAAGGATTCACTAAGTCGCTCGAGGACTTAACTCCTAGATGTTTGGAGAAGTATACGTTAGTGGGAATGACCATAAGGGTATTCTCAATAACTGTCTGTTAGTTACGACCAGCTTAGGTTTTTTTTATGTGATGTCATGTGTTGAAATAAACGAAGTTGATAAAGATTTAAGCGTGAAACTTACGAGGTAGTATAGTTGTATGACTTCTGTATATGCTTATATAACTAAGTATGGTTATGATTATGTCGTTGTTAGGGAGTTAAAAGGAAAACATTTTATCACCATATTTTGAAGAGATTCACGTTGAGAAATTAATATTTTCCGAAAGCAACCAGCAAATAAAATCTTATTTTTCCGCAAATGGGTAACCATGTGATGACCCGGGAGTAGGGTGTCACACTAGGAGCTTCTCCATTCTTCCACACTCTTCTTCATCCTCTCCAAACTCTCAAAAACTCCATTTTTTCTTACTCCAAAAGCATGAGTTTTCAAAGGAAGTTGGTGATTCCTTCACTTGTTTTCATTTCTAAGTGGTGATTCTTACTCCTTATCAGCATTTAATAGCATGTTCTTCATAAAGATTTTTATTTCAAAGCTTTGATCATCTAGTTCATGAATGATTCAAGTCTTAGATCTAGAACTTTGAAAAATCACCATAAATCATAGAAAACTCCTAAAATAGTGAAACCAATTTCTATGTGCTTATAATCATTCTTGCTACCATAATCCAAGAGATTGTTTCATGCCTAGGCCGAACCTATGTTCATGTGGAGGGATGAACTTTTGTTCATTTTTCATGAAAATGATTATGGATGTCCTAAACTGACCGAACTTGCACCGAAATTATGACCATCTTACTTTATGAAACTCGAAAAACTCTCAACATAAAAGTTGTTCCCCTTTATCTCTTCTTTCCAACGAGCTAAAGATCATAAAAAACGGATGAGTATATTGAGAGTTATGACCAAAATACAGAAAATGCCCAGAATCCTCAGATCCATGCGAGACAGCAGAAAGAAGCCTATTTTCACCCCTGTTATGATTCGAAAAAAATGAAACCTTCAACAACTAAGTTGTTCCTTTTCTCCTTATATTTCTAACAAGCCAAAGTTTGTGATTTTTGGATGAGTATATTGTGAGATACACTCCCAAAACCACCACACCCTCAAAGCTGTCTCAAAAGCCATCAAGTTTGGATTGATCATTTTATTCATTTCTTCAATCTTCAAGAGGTGATTCATACTTCCCTTCATCATTAAACTAAAAACCCTAGCCTCATGGACATGTCTTGGCCGAATATATACCATTTAGAGGGTTAGGATGGTTTTGATTCTTAACTTTGTTGTTTAGCCCTAATCCATTTCCTTAAGTATATTAGAATCATTAATCCATGACTTAAGCAAGTTTAGTGATTTTGAGCCACAAAACCCTAAGGAGGCCGTAACCTATTAAAGAGGATTAGGTGTTTGTTTTGCTTGTTTTGATTGGTTGTTTGGATGTGTTGTTGAAGGTTAGTATTTCGTGACACGTACGTGTGTCACCGAGTATTCGGAGCCGTGTCAACTTTCTTAATCGGAGGCTAAGTTCTTCAAGAGGTAAGGGGAGCTTACCTGAGGGATTTTTCCCAATAACTATTAGCTTTAGTGTGGTTTGTATACTTGATATGTGGCTATGGTGCTTTGATTATGCTGTTTACGTTGTGTTGTTTATCTGTGTTCGATGATTTATCTGGTTTTAATTTATTTAATTATCTGCAGTTGTTTATTATATTGCTATGATGCATGATCTGCCTGGTGATATAATTCTGATGATGTTGTTGAGTGTTGTTTGTGAAGCCTGACAGTGGTTAGTGCACAACCGACTTAATTAGATAAAAGCTTTAATAAGCTATATACATTATATTCAATGTTTTATGGGGAATGTTGGAATATAATAGTAGTAGATAATATTATTATTTTAATGATTTATTGATAAAAAGTCAACTATGAGTCACAGTGAGGACGTAACCGTGAAAATATTTTAGTACTGCTAATTTTTACGTGAGAAATTCCGTAATATTATAAAAAGTTATTCTATGAAATTAATCTTCAAAAATAACTTAAGTATGATTTTAGAAAATTGTTTAAGTGGAAAAAGCTAAGTTTTGGCTTAATTGGCTTAAAAGATGTAATTTGACGGTAAAATGGAAAAGTGTCGACGACAAGTATTTTAAAGCGGCAGTACGTGTTTTAGATAAACTTGAGCCTCACGTGATTCTCTTCATGGAACATAAATGTTATAGAAAAGAATTTCAAGTAATCGATGATTTTATAAATGAGTTTTTATAAATGAGTTTTTGTAAATGAGTTTTCTAACCGTGTTATTTTCGTCAACTTGGATAAGTTGCGGAGACTTTGTTTTGGATTTGTTTTTCACAGAACGAAATGGTGTTTACGTTGAAACGTGAGCCTAGTATCAGAGACGTCGCGATACTAGTGTTCTTAATTTAAGCACGAAGATCTTTGATCTGTGTTACGTTGAGTATCCATGTTATGAGATTACGTTGTTATGGACTTGGTGTCCTTTTCACGTTGTATATCCACGTGGTGGGTTACGTTGTAAAAGGTAAAGGTTGTTTTCTACGACCACAAACCCCAAGGCTGATTGCAAGGTCTAAGGTTTCGTGATTGAGCACTCGGACTTTGTGTCCTGTGTTAATGATGAAGATTTTAAGACATTAAAAAAAAAACTACGATGGTCGTAAGCTTTTGAGCTTTGACAAAGGAAAGATCTAACACGAAGAAAACGAAGAAAACAAAATGATTTACATGCATTATCGGCAGACGTGCCTACGAAGTTAATCATGGTATCTTGATGATATTCATGTCTCGACGTATCTGTTAATCATGGTATCATGGCGATATTCATGTCTCGACGTATCATTGTACCTTGGTGGTCAATGAAAACCATACACGACGTTCTCATTGTGCCTAGTGTTGGACAATGGGCTATGGCGACGTTCTCATTGTGCCTTGTGTTGGACAATGGGCTATGGTAAAAAAACGACGTGCCTTATTTGGCAATCGAGTCTGGTCAACTCATTCATACGACGTTGGGTGATCTCCGGAGATTTAGCGAAATGTAGAGACTATATATTGAAGTGTTCATGCATAGTTTTCAAACGTTGATGTTTCGGGTATGAAACCCATTGATAAAGTACTTGTTTAGTTATGAGAATGTATGCTGCTATAATTGTATGTGTGTATATGCTGTTTTGTGAGTCGCGCTTTTAGTTATTGTGTTAAATCCATATATTGGCGTCTCACCCTTACAATATAACAGGTTACTCTAGTCTATCGTATTCCTTTGGTATACTAGCATGGACGAAGCGGAAGGATTTACTAAGTCGCTCAAGGACTTAACTCCTAGATGCTTGGAGAAGTATCTGTTAGTGGGAATGACCATGAGGGTATTCTCAATAATTGTCTGTTAGTTAAGACCAGCTTAGGTTCTTTTTATGTGATGTCATGTGTTGAAATAAACGAAGTTGATAAAGATCTAAGTGTGAAACTTACGAGGTAGTATAGTTGTATAACTTCTGTATATGCTTATATATCTAAGTATGGTTATGATTATGTCGTTGTTAGGGAGTTAAAAGGAAAAAATTTTATCACCATATTTTGAAGAGATTCACGTTGAGAAATTAATATTTTCCGAAAGCAACCAGCAAATAAAATCTTATTTTCCGCAAACGGGTAACCATGTGATGACCCGGGAGAGTAATTGGAGAATTTAGTAATAAGAAGTAGTATTTATTGATGATGAGTAGAGGGAAATACATAGGAACATAATGGATTCACTCTCAGGAATCCGACCAACACTCCTAAGGAGGCTCGTACAAATTCTCTTTCAAAGAGAACTTCTCAAACTTGAGAGGTTTTTCTGAATGAAAACTCTGATTTACCTCAGCAGAAGAGGACTTATTTATACACCTAAGGGTGCTAGGTAATTTACACAAAAGTCCTTACTGTTTACATCAGTCTTTTAATCACTTTCAATAATTCACATGCTGACATCTTTCACATACATGATTTCCATTCTGCTTTATCATTGAGCAGAGTTCATTGAGGACAGCTGGACGGTAGTTCATTGATAGTCCTTGAAGTGTGTAAAAAGGCAATTCAAAATTTACCAGTAGTGCGAGGTCTTTTTCTTTAATTATTTTACCACTTGTTTTGCTCAGAAGCAAAGTATGTGGTCTTTTGTATAATGCTTTAATAAGGGAATCTTTTCCAATAATTTGACACTGGGTGAAAATGCTTGCTAGCTGGTTAGCCAGTATTGTAGTAATTTGGTCTTCATTATAGTCTTCTCCAGTCGGTTCATCTATCAAAGAAAAGCTATTATTGCTTACTCCAATAAAGATTAAGTGCTTTGCAGGCTGCTTAGTTACAAAGTCCGGATAAGCTGAATAAAATTTCAAGAAAATAGTCCTTTCTTTTGCAACATTTCTTTTGTAACAGCTTCCTTCAGACTATATGGGAACATACTGATTTCGTCTAAATCTTTATTCAAGTAAAGACATTCAATTAGTCAAAATTGGAACATATTAAATGTCAATATTGATGACACTCCTGGAGTAATTATGGCTTTGACTCCGAATATATTTCGGTTTACCATGTAAAAACAGTTAATTTTTTCTTTTTCAGACAAGTTGGTCAATCTTTTTAAATTTTCAGAGAATTTTTCTTTTGAAAACTGGACTTGAAGTTCATGGTCTTTCTTGGAAGTAATTTGGTAGTCATCAATGGAAGAAGGAATTCTTTCAAGTGTTCTCGTTGAAGTCTTTGGTTTCGGTGGATTTTTTTATAGTTTCAGAAAAAGTTCTTGGGCCAAGATAAATTTCTTTTCCCTTATTTTGTCTTTCTTGGTAGTCTTTCAATGCTTTCTCTGCTTCTTCCTGTGTCTTATATCCTTTGTGATGTACTCCAAATATCCTAATACAATGAGGGGCTGCTTTGTGCCAATCATCATAAATTCCTAGAAATGGTCCATTGAAAATAGTATACAATTTTTCTTTAGTACTTTCTTGTACCTGCTGCTTTATTTCTTTCAGTACATCTTCATCCGGAGATTTTCCTTCAGCTTGTAATTGAATTTCTAGTCCTTCAATATTTGTTTTGATCAAATCTATTTCTTTCAGTTTCTGCTTCTCAAGTGCCTTTTAGAGTTGTAGCTGCTTTCTCAGTGCTTCTACTGCTTGTTGCTCCATTTTCTTGATAGTATATCTGCAAGAACATTTTTATCTCATTTAATATGGGAGATTGAGTAATTATATTCGGTAAGTTTCATTTGTCATCTAATCAATCTTCCTTGCTTATAAGTCCCTTTATGGTTTAAGTTCTTAAAACCTGCAACATAGGTCGAGTATGTTCGGACAATAAATTCTTTATCTAGTACATAGATCCGATATTTTTCTAACATTCAGATTAATGCTAGTGTTTCCTTTTCATGAGTAGGATAATTAATTTCACTGTCTGAAAAAGTTTCAGACATGTATCGGCATAGTAATTCATTTTTGTGTCCGGGGGGTTTTGCCTTCATAACACCACCCCAACAGTCATTTGAGGCATCAGTCTCAATAATAATTAAATCATCATCCGATGGATGATATATCTCAGGAAGATCCTGGCATAAGTATTTCAATTTAATAATAAGTCTTTCATCTTCCTCATTCCATGACCACAAAGCATCTTTCTTTAGCTTTTGATGTAGTACTTTCCTTTCGGCTACAAGATTCTTAATAAATCCTTCATTTGAAATATATTTTAGTAATCCAAGAAATCTTTGCAAATCCTTTTTATCTTTTAATTTTGTCGGAAAATCTTGGAGTTTCATTAATACATGTGGTTGCATTATTATTTTTCCTTTTTCAATTTCTAATTCTAAGTAATTAATTTTATTTTGAGCTAAAACAGCTTTCTTCTTACTCAAGACTACTCCATGCTCTAAACATTTTGTAAGTATCAATTCAACTTTATCAAAATGAACTTTTAAATCTTTATTGATAAAAACTAATATGTCATCGATATAAATAAGACAAAAATCTTTAAATTCTCTAAGTATAGAATCTATTCTCCGTTGAAAGATTCCTGGTGATTGCTTCATTCCCATCGGAAGTACATTCCATTCATATTGACCCTGAGGACAACTAAAGCAGTTAATGCTTTCGATTCTTCAGTTAATCTAATTTGGTAAAATCCTGATTTACAATCAAAGGTACTAAACCAATTCTTATTTCTAATTCTTTCAATAATCAAATCTTTTCTTGGCAGAAAATATGCATCTCCTTCCATGGCATCATTTATCTGTTTGTATTTAATTACCATTACCATTCTTCTTTTTCCTCTTTTGGTTTCATTATGATTTTCTACATAAAAAGCTGGTGCAGAGTGCTTACTCTTTAACGGTCTAATTAATCCCTTTTTACACATTTCTTCAATATCCTTTGCAAATTCATCTCTATCTTGTTTTGTATATATCATTGGTTTATATTTTACTTCTTTGGTTGGATCTTTTAATTTTAATTCGATCAATTCACTATTTTTATTATTAATTTTGGGATCCAAAGGGTTTTCGCTACAAACCTTATTTAAGAGTTCTTCTATATGAGCTGGAATTATTCTATTTGGTTCTAAGTTCATTAGTACATGACGAAGTTTTGTACATATTTCACTAATTACCTCACCACGGTTCAGCTTGTGAAACTCTGATTTTTGGGAGTAACTACAGGCAGAAAAATAGGTGATTGGAATCTTTATAATTTCTCGACGTTGTTTTTGGTAAATATATGGTGTGTATAATGTTATATATTCCAAGTATTGACAAAACGGTGACCGAAAGAAATTATTTCCAATAATTACATCGAGTCCTGTTTCTTGTCGGTATATAGTTAGTACAATAAATAATTTTTCTTGTATAATCAAAGTTATTCTTTTAGCTACCGAAGTTAACAGATGAATTGATCCATCCGCAATTTGTATTTTTATTGGCTTGTCTAATTTTTCCCATTTATCAAAAAGTGCTTCTGTTGCAAGACAAATACTTGCTCCAGTATCTATATAAGCTTCTGTTTCTCTATTACTTTTTTCCACTAGTATTTTTATATAAGTATTATTCGGATTCTATTTTTTCTGAAGATAATCCATTTTCTTCATATTCATATATGCTTATTTCAGTATCACTAAGTTCTTCTTCTAAGGGTTCAAGTTCATACATTTTAAATACTTGTTTTATTAATTTTGATTTTTCTTTAAAATCTTTTTATTTTCGTTAAGGGCATTCATTTGCATAATGACCTTCAACATTACATATCCAGCATACACATTTCTTTTTTCCCGTTGGGCAGTGTATTTTCTTGGTGTTGGTTTCTTTCTTCTAAAATATTTTTTCTTGTTATTTTTATAATAGGTTTTCTTTCTAGGATAAGTTCTTTGTAACTTTGGTTTCTTGTAATATTTTCTTTTTCTTCTTATTATTTTATCACAACCATATTTTCCTGGTTTTTCTATTTCTGGAACATCACAACAAATAACAGTACTTCCTTTGTTTAATTGTCTTATTGTTTCTTTAGCTAAGCATTGTTCTCTTAGTTCTTGGTATAGGATTTGAATAACTCCTCCTAGAGTATTTGCTGTCTCTTCAGATTTATATTCCCATAATCTATTTATTTTTGAATTAAGTGGGTAGGGTAGTTTATCTATAAAAATATATTTATATATTTCTTTAGCCTCTTCATTTAATTGATAGTAATATTTTTGACATTCACAAATAAAGCTTTCTATTTGGCACATATCACAAATTTGCATTCTATTTAGTTGTGACTTAGCATTTTCAAGTAAAGTTTTATTTACTTTTTCTTTTTGCTCCATCATATCATATCCTAAAAATTCTTGATGAATTAAAGTCATGATTAATTTAACATAGTCCATGTTGGCATTCACCATTCTACCATAACGAATCCAATCTTCATCCTTAATTCCTACTTGAAATTTTTATACATTTCCTGATGTTTTAAATGTTATAAAGTTCTTGGTTTCTATAAAATTTAGTTTTTTAAATCTATCATCGGTTAGGACTATTAATATCATTTCATTAGTCCATTTCAAAAGTATTTCTTCTTTATTTCTTGCACAGTCAAGATTTAATATATTTCCTATATTAGTATTATCATATCGTGGTTTAAATTCCTCTTGAATTTTTGTCCATTTATTATTCTTTCTTGCGTATCCCTTATTATACATAGTTTCTTCTTCATATTTATCCCAAGTTTCACTAGATGTATATTTATATTCTTCCCATTTTCTTTTAGGACTTCTTTTTCCACTATATTCGCCTTTTTCCATCCTTATATAATTTTCTTCAGATTCTGAAGAAGAACTATAGTTTAATACTATTTCTTCATTCTCATTTTCTTTATCTATCTGGTCAATATGTTCTATTTTATGTATTTGATTATTTTATTCCTCAACTATCTTGAGTTGTTTTAATAATTGTTGAATTTCTTCTAAATCATTTGATTTTCTTAATGTTTCCATATACTCATCTTTTAACCTCTCCATGCGGACACATGTGTAGGTATTTTTGATGGCTCACCAATTAATTCTTGCTTTACTATTATTTTTTCTTCTAAATCTTTTAATTGTAATAAATCTTCTAGTTCTTTTCTTGTTACACATTTATTATTTTCTTCATTTTCTAAAAGATTTTCTAATTGTTCAAGAACTATTTTTATTCTTTCAATATCTTTATTTTCATCTATTTCTTTACCTTTATTTATATTATTTAGTGTTTCTTTAATATTGTTTATTTCATTTTTTCCTTTTTGTATTCTATTATAAGTATAGTTTGCAATTTTGTTGGTATTTTCTATTAATTGAATAAATTTTTATCTAATTCCTCCATAATTTTTTCCATTCCATCAAATCTTATTGATATTTCTTCGGATAAACCCATTATTTTATTATTTTCTAAAGTTGACTTTACCGGAACCCATCAAATATTTGAGGGTACGGTAGAAATTGCTTTATAAAAATTACTTTGGCTGGCACCTGTTTGCCACGAATGAGAGATCCATTTGATTTTGGACGGTAAGACGACAGGGGATCAATTTTGCAACTTCCAAATTATTGGAGGACTAAAATTGCCAAAAAATAAATAGAGGGACTATTTTTACTAAAGTGAAAAAGTTGAGGGATTAAAATTGCATTTTAGTCAAATTTCAAACTTCTTTAAAAAGATGTTAGATTATTTTGAAATTAATAATATTTTTTTCATTTCACCTCTATTAAATTAACTATCAATTATCAAATATAAATATTATTAAGTTATACAAATAACTTCATGTTCTTTACAATCCAAATGAAATATATTATCTTAAAATCGTTTTTAAACAACTACATAAAAAAATAAAACTAATTCTATTATAATTCATTATAAAAATAATCGATTATGTATATAATATATTATTCAAATAATCAAGATTTCACAACTAAAGCAAATAAACACTAAGTTTTGAAAAGTTTTCATTTTTTTTTTTGTAGTTTTTAATGATATTTAATTAAATGATCTAATTGATATATACTGTCAGTATAAAGGTTTATATATTGTCAATCAATAAAAATTGACACGTTATTAAAAATGTTTAACTCTTTGCCTAACTACTTAAAAGTCACTCATACCATAATTTCTAAATGATTGACAGTATAAAAAACTTTACATCTTAGTATATATCAATTAAACTCTTAATTAAATCCTTATCACACGATTAAGATTCCATTAACACTTTTTTTTTTAATAGTAACAACATGGGTGGAAACAATTATCTAACTTAAGCCTGGGTCTATTTGTGAGTTAGATTTTGGGGGGCAAGAGAATTTCTTTCTAATCTATATGTGGATCTATATTTGAGATTTTTTTTTTTTATAAAAAAAATGAAGGAATAAAATCATAGATGATCATATAAACTTCCAATCACCGATTTTTTTATTATAAAATATTTTATAGTTTTCTTAATTTAGAAATGAAAAATAAGTCTTCCATTTCCTTTCCCTCCAAAACCCTCTATCCTAACTAGGGTGTTCGCGGTTCGGTTTGGATCGGTTTTGAGGGGAAAAGTCATCCGATTTGAAGTAAAAAAGAGTATGCGGCTCGATTCGGTTTGGATGACTTCTTAAAAAATATCCGATCCGATCCAATCCAATTAAATGCGGTTTGGATCGGTTCAGTTGGTTCGATTTTTAGTCACACATTATTAGTTAAATAACATATTATAAGAATCATATAATCTACTTGTCAAAAAATAAAAATAAAAATAACATATAATCTACCAAAATATGAGGCTGTTCTTGTTCAGTGACAAATGAAAAATGGGTCTTACGCTATTGTTACGTTAATACTTATTACTTGGTGTACCCAACACCTTTGCATATATAAATGATAGACAAATGAGAAATGACAAACACCTTAGTAATGATTCAAGGTTCATTCCATTGATACATCTATGGGCAAAAGTACAGATCCAAAAACTAAGCTTACATGATCTCACAATCCTGCATATCCACTTGTTAGACTTGACAAGAGTCTAAAATTCAGTGGTGACAAGAAGAAGAAAGCGCACATAAGTGACTGAATGCACAAAGAAGCACCCAATCAAAGGACTTTTTGTATTTCAATTAATAAGCAAATCTACATTAAGAACAGTAAAAGAAAAACTCTTGATCTAAAGTACAAGATCAAAAAAAAAAAAAAGCACATAATTAATTTAATCCCTAGCCTCTTAAATAGAACTCTTGCCTAGTATGGAAGACCCTCACCCCAAGCATAGGACATGTGCAGATTTAGCACTAAAAAAACCATAAAGCTAAGCACACAAATATCCAACCAGCATCCACATAGATGTCTGACTAATTCAACAGGAAGGAATTAAACCAGCACACCAAATCAGGTTAGCAATGTAGTCCAAATTGACATGTGTACCATGAAGTCCATGACTACTCGTTGAAGAAAACATCATCTTGATCAAGATTGAAAAGAGTCTCAAAAGCACTATTAAAATCTGTTCAAACGGACTATGAGCATATCCACATGATTTTGAGAACAAAGGTTCAACCCTTTGGCACTCACCTATCACCAGAAGCAGCGGGCCCATCGATCAGCGAGAAGAAGCGCGAGGCGACGGCGAAGCAGGAAGGGAAGACGAGCAGGAAGGAACGCGAGCACCGAATATCGACCGAGAGCACGAGCTGAGGTGACGAGACAGGGACGAGAGGTGGCGGCGAGAGGGAGCCAATGGCAGCCTGGCGGCGGCCAAAGGTGAGGGAGACTCTTCTGAGTTACTAAAGTGAGACTTAGGGTTAGGGAAGAGATTTTGAACAAGTCTGAAATGAGAGTGAATCGTGACATAAGAAAGTGTGAAACGAGTCAAATGAGAGCATCAAAATGGCAGGGAAGAGGGCTAAACGCTCATGTAAAAAGCCTTAAGTATAAGTATATCGGTTCGGTTCGGTTCGGTTCCTGAACCTCCAACCGAAAACCGAACTGAACGGATCGGTTATCTTCAAAATCAGTCCAAAACAATCCAATTAAATTCGGTTCCTATCGGTTTTCGGTTATTTAGGATCGGTTTTGTGGTTTTTTTGGATCGGTTTGGATCTGAACACAACCTAACATAGATCGTGGGATGTTTCCCAAAAAATTAAATTTTGCCTATTTCCTTATATGCCAAGTTTAAACTTAAAATAAGATAAGGCACCTAAAGTGTACTAAAAAATTCAGGACCAAAACTATATAATACAATAATTATATACCTCTAAAAAAATTAAATAACATTTTGCTTCTTACAGTTTTCCTCGATTTTGGTTTCGGTCTTTATAGTTTAAAGTTTTGATTTTGATTCCTATAATGTCTTATTGTTATGGATGATTTCCTATCCTCTAAGACTTCATTAGCAAGTATGTGATGTGGCTAACAGACTTGTATGTGGAGCCTACATGGGAAAAAGACATAGTGGGCTGATACACCTCGCTGTGCCATTAAAGAAGAACTCTAATTAACTACACATTAATTTGTTATTAACGTTAGCGTACTTATACATTCAAAAATATTATAATAAGAAACTGTAAAGAATTAAAAATAGATTTGAGCATGCACAACGATAAAAACATGAAACATGACATACATACAATATATACAGATCTGACCTCCAAGTACTGTAAATCTCAACAAAGAGATCATAATCCTAACAAACTATACAGACACTGGGAAAATTAAAAGAAACATACACTGGTCACAGAAAGGGGTCGTACCATCACTACCTGCTCGCCTCCCATCAAAATACATCAAAAAACAAAAAAATAAGCTCACTGAGGGTCACCCTAGTAGATGCAACTGATCAATCTATATCACAGCCGATATGGGTGTCTGGAACTACTCTGCCTTCTGCCTGCACCATCTCCACATGGTTTCGGGCCTCAGATATGTCCACCATGTTCCACATATCATCAGGGAACTCCCTCTGACGAGGTCAAGGATGGAACTACTTGCTTGTTAAGGAGGGTTAAGGAGGGCTATGGCCCGCCTATATATATATATATATAACCTGTAATCGTATTGCCTTCCTTATCAAAAGTTTGTTAGCCCTGATCCATATTGTGCTGCTAAATACTTCGTGGCTGTGTTGCATTTCGTTTTTTTTAGACTTTTTAATTCTTGATGGCTACTAGCTTGCGTTTTTTAGAGGTCACGAGTGTCTAAGCCAGTATGCTTTTTAGTATGTGTTCTCTAAATGATCATTGGCTATGTATTTGGACTTTCATGCATTGCTTCACTGTATTTGGCTTCTGGCATAGTTTTTCAATCACAGTTTCTGGTACTTGAATTTTGACAGACAAAGTACTTGAATTTTGTTGTTCTTTGCTTGTGTAAATGGCTTCAGTATATTAATACTTGTACGTTCTTTTTATTATTGTTATATTATATATACTTTTTCATGTACGTTTTATTATGATTTTTTTAATTGTTGTAAATATTGTTTATTAGATGGATTCCAAATTTTCAATACTAGTTTTTTATTAATTTAATTTAATTTAAAACCAATTTCTTATGGGTTAAATATGTTTTTAGTCCCTATAAAATTTCACTATTTTGTTTTTAGTCCCTACAAAAATTTTCTCCTAATTTTAGTCCCTAATTTATTCCATGTTATCAGAAATAGTCCTCAAAGTTAAGTTGCTGCTATTAAATGCTTAGTTGTCACTTGCCAATTGATCACATTAAATGATGTGGCATCATAAGTGTTAAATAATTTATTTTAAATTATTTTTTATTAATTTTAAAAATCTTTCTCATGAGAACACTTTCTCATTCCATCCCCAAATCCCTATCTCCTATTCTCCTTCCTCTGTGACGTATCACGCAATTACCACCATTGATGTACAAGAACTCCACTTTTTCTAAGTGAAGAGCTGCAGGCATTGATCACATATTTTCTCATACTTGTATCTTCAACCAACATAATCATTCTTCATTTCTTTGAAACCGCGTTCTTCAACCAATTGGAAAAATCAAATCCTTTGTATCTTCTAAACACCACCAGAAGACTTAAAAGGCTGAGTCCTTCCTATTCCTCTACCTTTCTCTTGAACTTGCTCGCTAGGGTCAAGTTAGATTTCAAATGCCAATGTCTCATTCCTCACCCCATATAGCATAAGGCAACAAAGTTATCCCCTTATTCAAACCGTATTCCTGATGAAATTGGTGGGTAGCAGGTTCCTCTATTCGAATGAATTGGAGAGCTTGAATGGGTGGCAGCTCCACGTAACAGAGGAAGGAGATAGAGATTTGGGGATAGAAGGAGAAAGGGTTCCCATTGAGAAAGATTTTTAAAATCAATAAAAAATAATTTAAAATAAAGAGTGAAGACCCAAAGTGATCCCTCAAATTTTTCAAGTAGGACAGTTTGGCCCCTGAAAAAAATAAAGGACAATTCGGTCCCCCCAAATTTCAAAATGGGGGACAATTTGGTCCCCCAAATTTTATAACGAGGGACGTTCTGGTCCCTCCGTAAGGACCAAATTGTCCCCCGTTTTGAAATTTGGAGGACCAAATTGTCCTTTATTTTTTTCAGGGACCAAACTGTCCTACTTGAAAAATTTGAGGGACCACTTTGGGTCTTTACTCTAAAATAAATTATCTAACACATATGATGCCACGTCATTTAATGTGTCCAGTTGGCAAATGACAGCTAAGCATTTAACAACAACAAATTAATTGTGAGGACTATTTCTGATAACATGGAATAAATTAGGGACTAAAATTAGAAGGAAAATTTAACAGGGACTAAAAACAAAATAGTGAGATTTTATAGGGACTACAAACATATTTAACCCATTTCTTATTAATTTAAATTTTGTCTCATTCACATTTATAATTTTTTTAGATGAAAAAACCATCTACAAATGACGCATTCTTTAAAAGGAAGAATGTTGAAATTTAAACATCTATAATGTCAAATTATATGTGGAAAGTGATCAATTAAATACTAAATAATGTATCATTTACTCATATAATTAATGTTTTGAAACATAGCTGGTCTTTGATTTTATAGTCGGCACTCCCTATCATCCAAGTCTGGCTCCGTCCCTAGGATACTACATCTCTGAGTAAGGGGTGAAGACAAATCTTGTCTTAAGTCTTAGGGATCACAGCACTGTCCACATGCTCCTCCTTAGAAGTTGTTTCAGTAGAGACACAAATTTTTCTATTAACTTGCAACTTCTGTCTTACAGCAGTGGAGACATTTTCTCCACTCTAATCAACCACATCTTCTGTAATCCCTTCTTGAAAAGTAAAATAATTAAATAGAATAAATAAGTAAATATGAAAATATATTTGAAAAGCAATAGGTGACACATAAGGAACAGATATTATGAAGAATGATTGAATTTCATCAGGACTCTAAACACAATCAGGTCATTCCAAAACTGAAATTTAAGTATTGGCTGATAATAAATTAATAACAACAATGTTGCAGAAGAGAAGCTAGAACATGTAGAGTTTGCTTTATGCACAAATGCACATTAATTATGTTGAACATCCAAGGCCCAATTGCCCATACGTCTTGATTTGCGCTTGAGAAGAACATACAACATGACTATTTTTAGCTTCTCTGAATTCATAATAGCTGGAAATTCCCTTACTTTCTCAGTGTATCGATCAAAAAGCTCATCAACAATTCCTCCACCAAAGTGATTCTCAATTAACTCTTCCAGCACTGCTCTGTACGTGGCAACAAATATTTGGGCACTTGGGATTGCAAAAATATCTTTGATATCAAATGTTACCATCCACTGGATACTGAAACAATCATTAGTTTCAATAGTTTCCTTCACATTCTTAACAGGTGAGTACAAGAAAGGCACATTGAAAGAGTCCACTTTTTCTTCATTAACCAGTCCCTACATTAAAGCCAGCCATGAGGGCCTAAGCAGAGTCATTCCAATTTCAGATCTGGTAAGCATAGAATATCTGGCATGCTTATTCTCATGCAGTAATTCCACAACAATTTTTTTTGACAAGAATCCTCTTTAAAGTTTCACAGTTAATGGGGAACATAAAAGAAAAAGGGATTTGACTCCTCCAAAATGAGATCGTCTTTAAAGTGAAAAGGTATGAGTGTATTTACCATGAGATCATTTAGTAGTTGAGATCTCTATACACTTAACTTTGACAAATCGATGAATGAATACGGCCTTATTTTCTCACTTCAGAGACAATTTCATTTTAGCGGAGCCTGATCCCAAAAAGAAAACCCCGTTGGAAAAGAAAAGTTTTTCATTAATTGGTTTCTTTAATAGCCTCCTTTTTGAGTTAGAAGAATGTTTCTTACCATTTTGGCCATGTCCACCAGGCAAGACCCCAAAAGTTCAAAAACTTTATTAGGGTCTACTTCTGAATCAAGAATCACATCTGATGCTACAGGAAATTGAAGTACCATTAGCCCATTATCTACAAGTTCTTGTGCTCTGGCATGGAGGAAAGACTCCAAGTCCATTTTATACTGAGTTGCATAGGCATCTGCAACTTCCTTTGGAGCATTTGTCTGATGAATCCTCCCTTTGTTCCATGCACTAGAAGTTCTGTCTGTAATTTCTTTGGGCACCACAGAGAGCCAGTTTAGAGATGAAGAAGAATGGACCAAGTGAATCATTTCCCTTGGAAATAAGCGTCCCCGGAAAGAGCCGGGCACAAACCAGCTGCAAAATACTTCCTGTTGGGGGGAAGATTTTTGAAGAGCGTGTTGAAGTCATTTGTGACCTGGTCATTAAAGAAAACTTGGATTTCTGGTATTTGAGCAAGAAGGCCTTGTGATTTGAATTGGAGCTCTATTGCATCTACTATAATTTGCATTGCAACAAATGTATTTGGTCCTGTAGAGCAACCCAAGTCAGCTATACAAATTATGCTTGTAGGTTCAGCATGGTCTTTAGGATCAAAGTTTTTTGCTATTGCCTCCTGGATCAACTTTTTGCAAACTTCAATTGTATCTCTCTACAAAAAGCATCATGTAGCTATTAATTGATGACAGTTTTAGTGAATTGATGATAAGAGAAGAATAAGATGAAAACAAGTATGGCAGCATATATAATAGCCAATTAATATATACCTGAAAGTTGGAGTTTTGAGCATAGCTGTGAGGACCCTCTCCTCCTTTCATCGCATATGATTCGTCCTCCATCTCTGTTATAACATATAACGGGCTGGTCGCTAGCTACTTTGATGTGCTTCCTTAAGTATCTCTGCAAAAAAATGTAATATTTCGACATTAACAAGAACTTCAGAAATGGATTTCATATTCATATAACTTAAAATTATTGTTCGTGTTCGGTTTAAATCAAGTTTAGTTGGTACACATAACTTAGAAATCGATGATCGATGATCCATGTTTTGAAGTGGTGGTATGAACCATACATGTTTGGTTGTAGTATCTTTTTGCTTTGTAATATGTAAAGGTTAACGATAAACTTTTTAACATAGTTTTTATAACATACGATTTATTATTATGCGTTTTAATACACAACTTATTTAAGCTTTTATGTCATAAGCTCTTTTTCAAATAAGCTAAAAACAACTTATTTTTAGAACCTTCTCTAACAAACTTATGGAAATAAGCTAAAAATAGCTTATGAAAAGATTATAAACTATTTTAATAAACTATTTACTTAGATTTATTATTATAAGCTATTTTCATAAACTTTTCCAAACACATATGGATATTATGTGAGATCTCTAAGATAGTAAATGGACTCGTGTGATTTAATAATCCCACGTAAAATCCGTACAACAAAAATGTGTGTTAAGTGTTAAACAGTGTATTACTGATAGTCCAGGTGTAATATAATATAATTCTGTTGAAAATGAATATCAGAAGTTGAAGACTGTCATAAAGAAATTAGCCATAACCTACCCTTTGTCCCTCTAATTTGCAATTTCTATCCATTAAATTACTGTACAAGTAACTATAGTCTGTATGAAGAACTTCTCGATCCTCATACAGTCTGTATAGACATCCATACACAAACTGATATATTAGCGGAAGATTAATTCGACTCATAAGAAAATCCTCGTACTTTCAGAATTTCAATTTATCCAGACACGTTATACTTCTGTAATAACAAAATACATCTTTTCAAAAAAAAAAATACATCACTTCGCAAACTCAAATTATTTCCTCTCAAGGACATAAAACTTCAACTGTTATTGGACACTCAAATTGTCAAATCCTCTTCTGAATAGTTCCTCTTCAAAAATTGATATCAAATGTAAAAAAAATTGATATCCATACCCATCCTTTTCATGAAAAACAAAAACCATAAACTAACTGATACATAGTTAAAAGCCGTAATTTGTCACAAAGTGCCGTAGAGACACGAACTCAATAATTTCCATATTCCAAAACGTTCGACTTACAGCAATAAATTCCACACGTTTAATTAATGGGTCCCTCCAGGAGTTGATGGACTTTCAGAGACGCCGTAAAATTCATCATTTTTAACTTTTTAAGCCCATAGCAATGATTAAGCGGCACAAAAGTCAAATGACACAAGATTCGTTAATTATTAAAATTAGAGTAAATAGCCAAAAGTATTGAAGTGTTGATCTAAATTCCTAGTTGGTCAAAAACTTGAGCTGAGTTTTGCAGCGGATATGTGAGGGTGGCGTTAGCAGGGAAATAGATTGATCTTGGAGAGGAGTTTCTAAAAAAGGGAATAAAAGTACAAGGGAGAGAATCAGAGAACATAAAGAGCCAGAAGGAAATAGAGAAAGAAACTCACCTGAAGATATTGATTATGGTGCGGGCTTTGGCAAAGAGAAGCCACCAGTACAGTTCTAAAGAAATGTTAAAGCAAGTTAACACTCTCTTCTTGAGTTTGAGGAAAGCCTCAACCACCATTACTGGACAAGCTACTAAAGTCATGCAAGAGCAAGTTACTCGAGAATTCAACGTTCTCCGAGGATTGCTAACCGCTTAATGAATAAAAAAATAAAATTTGCATTGCATGATGATATATTTAATATATTAAAAAAAAATTATATAGGCAATGTTAACACGGTAGTGTTAACGTGGCTTAAAAAAATATTAATATTATTAATCTTACCATTTTAATAGTGGACGGGTTTGAGCAATCAACCTCCTTACCACTCCACTACTTAACTGCTTCACCCCAACAACCAACCCAACCCTTATACGCCCACTCGCAAATGAATGCGCTAAGGAATTATTCATTAAAAAACTAAATATGTTCATTCCGTTTTTTTTGAACAAAAAATATATTCATTCTTAATGAATTGATTACATCATTTTTCATAAAAAATTATTTTTTAAATTTCTTAAACAATGTCCTTAAAGTACTCCCTCCGTTCTTTTTCTTTGGTATTTTTAGCTACTTGTTTTTGTTCCAAAACAATGGATGTTTTATAAACCCAATGTATAATTGACCAATTTTTTCCATGTATACCCTTATATAAAACTAGGTTGATTTGCCTTGAAAATACACAAAACATGAATGAACCTAGTGGAGTATGGAGTATTTATTTAGATTGGTAAATGACATTAGAACTTGTAAACAATTAATGGTAGAAATAAGAGTATTTTGGTACAAATATACACAAATTAATGATTTCTTAATCTATGTATAGAAACCTTAAAACACCAAAGAAAAAGAACTGAGGGAGTACTTATTAGCATCTATCATTAAAAAATGTTGTATTTAATCATCTTTATTCATTGATTTCTTCACTAGTATCGTAATGGTATAGGTTAGCATGATTCTTAATACTAATCCTCTTATTTATTATATAAAAAGTATTAAATTCATTTTATGGTTTTACAAATTTAATCGGTATATACTATTAATATAATTTTTTACACTATTAGTTGATCAAAAATAAAGGAATGAGTGACTTTTAAAATAATCATGATAAAAGTCAAACATTTTTAATGATATGTTAGTATTGGTTAATCATATAAAAATCTTTACACTAACGATTAATAACAATTAAATATATTTTTGATATATTAAATAGAATTAAATCACAGTCCATTGACAGTGAAAAAAAATATTTTTTTCGCTTTTCAAAAGTTTAGGTGAGTTGGGTCACGAGGGACTCACCAGAGCCAAGACAAGCCTCACGGATAGTGAAATTTTTTTACACTGTCAACCAATTATCAATCATGATATGTGTAACTTTTAAGATAGTTAATATAAGAGTAAATTTTTTTTTATATAACAATTTTTGATTAGGTATCTGTGTAAAAGCTCTTACACTTTCAGCACATATAAGTTAAACTCTATTAAATATTGAATACACATATTTTTATTAATTACTTTTTTATTTGATATTGAAAGAATTATTAGGAAAATCTCTTATTTTTATTAATTACTTTTTTACATTAGCAAAACCCGTTGTGTGGTATTATTTTAATTTGGTCAACTCAAAATGTGATGTTATCAGGAGAACAAAAATAATCTTCTAATATAATTTGTAAACCCCAATGCCAACTTTGAACGAGGATGCCCTACCCTGGAGCAGCCCATATTGAGTATTTAATTAAGAATTGATTAAAGACCCATTTTGGTCATTAACAAATTTCATGGTACCCAATTCAGTTTTTAGAGAAAAAAAAAAACTCACTTATTAGTTCTTGACAATTACAAACATGAGACATAATAGTCCCTCCATTGATATCTGTTAGGAAGCCTCTGTTAGGTTTGCTGATGTGACTCGTTAACTCATTCAGCTGGCTGTTAAAGCACCAAAATGGGCTTAAAAATTGTTAGAGGCTAAATTGGGTACCCATTTACTCTTCTCTTCCCCAACCCCTTATTCTTCTTTCCCTCATCTTCCTCTTTCTCCCATGGCAAAACCATTTGGATCGTTATTTTCAACTTTTCTTTGCTTAATATTGGTCGGACGTCCTTTGGTTTTGGTGTTTTTGGTGGTCCAATTCACAGTTTACTGGAATATCTTGGTGTCATTGTTAAATCTAATGGTTCCTGCTAGTAAGTGGTGTTTTTTAGTGGTGGAAATGTCTGGTTTTTGCCCTTTGGTTAAGAGGCTATAGAAAGGTGTATTGAGAATTTTCAAAACACAGTAGATATCCTTTGTATTTCTAGCTTGTGGTTCAAATCACGTTGCTCTCTGGTTTGCAGTTCCATGGTGTAGGCTTGCTCATCTCTTGATCTGCACAAGGGTTGCATGTGATTCTTATCTTCTAAAGTTGAACAAATAATGGGTGCTCTGTGATTGGAACTAATTTGGAGAAGAAGAAGAAATAATTTTTTTTTCGTAAAAAATAAAAAATAAAATTACATGCTGGAAATACATTAACGGGACAACTAAGCATCTTAACGGGATAACTAGGCATCTTAAAGGGCAACGTAGGAAAAATAACGGAGGTCAATAAACGAAGATAGATGGAAGGATTAATATGTCCCATGTTTGTAATTGTCAAGGACTAACTGCGAGTTTTTTTCTTCTCAAAGACTAAATTAGGTACCATGAAATTTGTCAGGGACCAAAATGGACCCTTCCTCTTAACAATTTATTGAGGATTTGACTAACTATTGATTCTGACTCTCAGTGACACGGCTTCAAGCGAGGTATATATTTCTTTATTTAAATATGCATTTTTATTTTATTTTTTTCCAACATGTGTATATGAAAAAGAATATTAGGAGATGTCCTCATTTATGTGCCTAACAATATCACGAGAGATTTATCTCTCACCTATTGAGTGAGAGAATAATCTAGATAACAAAAAAAGTTTATTATTATTTACTTAATAAAGGATATAGCTCCTTTTAATGGCCGAGTTAAGTGATATCGTTTACATGATTTTTTCCAATGTTTTTGAAATTGGATTGGTGATTGAACCAGTGAAGGCAAAACTGATTCACAATTCATTGATCCCATCAAAGTTCAATGGCGGTCGAACCAGTGTTATATATATATAAAGCGTAAAAAATGATATGATGGTCAAAATAGTAGCAATTCTCTATTAATTGATGGGAGAGCCTTCTGGAATGTGTTTCACTAGCCATTAAATATTGGGTGGGCTGTCCTTTTTGTTTTGGGTTGGGCTTAGTTCTTTTCTTTTGTATTTTGCATTTTAGGTGGCAACTGTATCATAAAAAAGGAAAGGAACAACTTTTTTAATGCTTGTAAATGCAACACGTGAATGCATTAAAGATGGCATCTTGAGTCTATTTCTCAATGTTTTTAAAATCGGACCGGTAGTTGAACCGGTGAAGACACTTGTTCATGCTTCAGTAGTCCAACCGTGGTCCAATCATGGTTAAATCGATATAAAATAATAAATATTTTTAATTTTTATACAATATAAATTAATATGTCAAAGAGATAAAAAATAAAAAAAACCTTATTATGTTGGCCTACTAGGCTAATTTGGGCTGGCCCTTAACATTATATGCGTGCAATATGTGACATACCCTCATGTCCCATTAAAGAACGATCCTAATTAACTAATCCTTAAGCTGTTTATTACCGTTAACACAGATATACATTCAAAAATAACATAAGCTTGAAGAAGCGATGAAAATTTAAAACCATTTTAAACATACACAGTGGAAGAAAAGATAAACGGCAAATACATACATACATACATACATACATACATACATACATACTATATACAGCATATCCATCGAGTACCATCGATCCCAACAGAGGGATCGGAAGCCTACCATCTGTATAAACTGGGTAAAGGAACAGTAACTGGTCACAGAAAAGATAAAAAAAACCTAATACAAACAGCATCTACCGCCTGCATCTCATAAATACATCAAAAATCAAAAGAAAATAATAATACGCTCACCGAGGCTATCCCTAACAGAAGCTACCGACTGGCCATATCATAGACGATATGGGCGTCTAGAACTACCCTTGCCTTCAACAAAAGCACGACGATAGTTTCTGGCATCCTTGGTATGAATCCGAGGATCCCATACCGACTCGTCGCTGCTGATAACGATCCTACGGTGCTGATAGCGGTGCAACGTCTGTGTACTTCTCCTTATCCTGCCCCTGTAGACTCTGCCAACTCCATCCGGGACCACGAACTACTCTCTCATGTTCGACCTGTCGTCCGGGAACTCACACTGATGTGGCGGATACCTCATCTCTGTGAAGGGCAGTCGCTGGGAGATCCAGTAAGATCCGATACAAGGGAAGAAAGGTCCTCCTTCAAGACGGACTTAGATGCTAACCGGGCCGACGTAACACATGAAGAACTTTGAGTGGTCGACCTGCCACCCACGGTCATCATGGTATACGATCTCAATGTCCCCTAGGGTCTGGACCCTCAGCGGAACCATCTGCAGGTAGTGCATCTGACGAACTGTTGTGGTCCGATCGCAATCGGCGTACGACTGCTGCTCATCTGACGAACCGATACATACACAAAATGAGAAAGAAAAGAAGATGGGTGATAAGAATCTCAGCACAACAATAAAACAGGGATAAGGAAAACATAGTAAAGCATACTATCACACAACAGTCAACACATACAGCAACATCTCTCGAATCACACGGTCACAATCAACCTCGATTATCCAACTAGGATCAATCCTCTATGGAGTCACACTCCTATGCATGTCGACCGATCCCTCACACTAGGGATACTGATCCCCCGGACATTCTTTCTCTATTGGGCCTATCCGTCACCCAGATGTCAGTCAGTTGGTTAGTCCTGGTAATAGTTCCCCTCGCCTAACCAATAAAGGTGCTTCTCCAAAGTATCTTGGTCTCCTCGAAAGGTCCACCATAGATTGGAACACTCCAGGCCCAGATGTCGAGATAGTCGAGTACCAGCGGAGACCACAACATAATGAGTGCAAACCATTGGCCACTGTCTGTCAATCCGAACCCGGCTACATCCCTAAGATTTCCTAAACCGTCCCACCTGCATCCCGTACCCGCACCCAGGTACACCAACCTCGCATGACTCCCAATCACACGGCTCGTCACTTTGGTAAATATGCAATGCAACACAAACCTCAGTTGACACCGGTACCATTACCCACTTACACGCATCACGATGCACTCGGCATCCACAACCTTATCTCGGTACCCATATACCGCTTTCAAAATCCATACTCATCACTAACTCAATAGCGTATCCTCAAGTGTCAACTAGGGTTTCCAACAGCACAAATAGACAATCCAGACAACCTCAACGGCATCAACGCCAACATCATAATATCATCCACCTCAATATCGATAATAACTTAACATCATTAAATAACAAGGTGACATCAAGCATCATCATGAAATAGACAACAATAAACACGAGAAGGGGGGTTGAATTGTGTTTATTAGAAATTAAAATAAAGTTAAAAACTTTTTGCACACAAAAGCTAAGTTCGGACAGGTGTAAAAAGATTACACAGAGAGGTCACCTGTCTGTTATATTTTTCTTAGAAAACAACACAAGCATACAGATGAAAAACAAGCTTGATAAAAACAGTTTTAACCCCTTAGTTAGAAAGCAGATAATATATAATCAAAACAACTAAAGAGATTAAGGGAAGAGAGATTAACACAGTGATTTATCCTGGTTCACTCTTTAACACAAATAGCTACATCCAGTCCTTGGCAGCACCAAGATTTATCCACTATAACTGATCAGGTTACAGACTCCAAGTATTGTTTGCACACCTAGCCTCTTCAGGCTCACTCAGATTTGTTTGAGAGTTTGGTTTGTAATAAATAACTTACAGACAGACAGATCTTTCACTAACACTCAGAGAGTGGTTTAAATGTAAAGCTTAGGAAAGTCTGCGTAATAACTTCAAATGATTGAAGAATACAGAGTGAATAAATGAACAGAGTAATGGCTCTTTAATGCTTTGTAATCTCTGATGTGTTCATCTTCAATGACTTCTGTATTTATAGCCTTCAAACATTTAATATCCGTTAGAGACATTCCTTGCAACAATTGCTTCAAGCAGAGCTTCATTAAATGCAATATAGTCGTTCTGGGCAGCCATTAATGTAATGGAGACGTTGGTTGTACTCTAACATGAAGGATAATAGCTTTATGCATCGTGTAGTAGCCAAATCAGAGTTGTGCAGAATGCTTTTGTACTATTGCAGAGTACATTTCCCTTCTTGTGTAATAACCGAAAGTACTAGGGAATAATGCATGTTGGAAACATTCTTTAACTGGAAGTTTGTCTCTGACTTCCTAGGTTGCTTGAGAGAGAGCACTTCTGAATTTCTTGATAAGCGTGAGATTCAGAGTCTTCTGCATGAGGGGACAGCTTCCAAAAGCTTCCTGTACTTCGAGTTCTTAACAAAGAACCTTAGACAAGTTTGAGAGCAGAGTGGAGACAGGTTGAAACCAGTTTGTACAAAGTCAACAATCCCAGTCAGCAGACAGGTTGACCTTTTTGCTTATCCAGACAGGTTGGTACTTAGGTAGACAGACAGGTGAGTTTTGTTATTTTCTGATCTGTACACTAAGTAGACAGGTTAGCAACCACAAAGTAGGTTAATTAAATCATTAACCAATGTTTAGTTTTCATCAAAACTTAGGGAAATGCACACAGACATTGTAGAGACTTAACAATCTCCCCCTTTTTGATGATGACAAACATTCAGATGATTTAATGAACCTTAGAAAATATCAACTTAAAGAATAATGCAGCAGTTTTAAGTTCAAAATATCATAGAATTAGAGAATTAAAATTTCAATTTTAACCAATTTATATTTTCTCCAGAACACTTAGCATTTAACCATCACATATTTTTCTCCAATCATCTTACATTTTTCTCCCCCTTTTGTCAGCAACAAAAAGGAACAAACAGATAACAGTAGAGAGAAAAGAGACAATAAAGAGAAAATAAGGAAGATAAAGTAATATTGATTTTTATTCATCATAAGCTTCTCATTTACAAGGCAGTTTCTACAACCATCTATCTAGGTTGATTTAAAAGAAGATACAAGGAATCAACTTTCTTTTCTAACAGCTGCCTAGCATGCCTTTCCGTATCCAAAAGTCTTCTGACTTCTTCTAGCTCAGCCTTAAGAAGATTGAAGCTATGTAAATCCACCATCTGAGAGGAGGAGGCTTCTGTAGACAGACTGGTTGAAGCAGCAGACTGGTTTGGATACCAGGGTAAGGCTAAAACAGGGGGTGCCTTAGGTACAGAGAAGGGGGAGGAGACATGAGGAAAGAAGTACCGATGAATGGTTCTGAAATAGAATAAAGGAAGAAAAGCTAACTTAAACAGAGGTTTGATTCTGACTAGGTCAAAATCAGGAGAAGGAAAGACACATGAGAGTCTTTCACAAAGAGACAGGCGAGTGACTCTAATTTGAATAGGAGGAGGAAGAGGTTGATTGGCTGAGATAGATGGAGGTAAGGGTAAAAGACAGTCTATGTGATAGAAAAACGAATTTGACCCTGTGACTAAGAGAAAGAAATATCTAGACCTACAAGGTAACATTATAACAGAGGCAAGATAGTGAGATCCTTCCAATGTTCTAATGAACAGAACAATAGGGGGATAGAAGAAAATCTCCCTACATGGGTTCAGAATGTGAGGTGGAGAAGAAGGAATGACAGATAAGTGAGAGACACTTGCAGTCATCAGAGATTGCAGATCACTCACAAACAGTCTTGATGATATGCCAGATTGTTCTCTGGGAGTTGAGTCCCTGTGAACAACTGTGTACTGACATATATCAGACACAACATCAAAAGATGTTTGGGTGGGGTGAGAGGAGACAGGTGAATGAAAAGGGGAGGCAACTGACAGAGGATTAACAAAGAGGGCAGAGGGGGAGGAAACGACAGAACTTTGAATACCTTGGTGAAAGGGAGAGGATGGTGCAGAAGGAAAGGTGAAAAACTGATCTTCAAAGAGTCTTGTCTTCTTCCTTGAAGGGGACAGAGCAGTAGCTTCAGGATGATCAACTGTCTGAGTCCCATCAGATAGGTCAGCAGAGGTTGCAGTAGCAGCAACAGCAGCAGGCTCTTCTGCAGGGACTTCTTCCCTTCCAGCAATGTCCACCACAGGCATAGGGTAACCTGACCTTCTTTTTCTGGGAATGATTCCCAGATCAAGAGGTTTGATCTCCCTTGGCTCCTCTAAGGGTGGAGATGTCTGCTCCCCCTGAGCAGATGCTTCCTCTTTACTAGGTTCAGACTCCACTTGTCTGACCTTGGTAAAGGTCTTCACTAGTCTTATCTTCTTGGTGGGTTATGCAGAAACCACACCAGATTTCCCAGCCTCACTGGTCTTCCTCTTGGGAGAGGGTTTCTTCAGCTTGAACCGGAGAGGCTCAATAGTCTCAGCAGATTCTTCAGAAGCTGTGGGTTCCTCAGGCCTCTGGTCTTGTCTGGCCACCTTTCCAGCAGGTTTCCAGATTCTCTCAGAGATTGGAACCTCTGATTCACCAGTGGAATCAACTGGTTCTTCTGCTTTCTCCTTCTGCTTCTGCTCAGTAGCAGGCTTCTTCTTCTTCTTCTTCTTCTTCTTCTTCTTCTTCTTCTTCTTCTTCTTCTTGTCTTCTACTTCATCCTCCAGAGGGATTCCTTCAATCCCCATCATAGACAGAACCTTCTTGTCTATAGGCAGGGCCATGTCCACAAAATGGACATCAGTTGGAACAAACAACTTGTTCCTGAACACCCTTGTCAGCAGCATTCCATAAAAGTAGGTAGGCATGTTTGTCCTTCTGATCAGAGACTCAAGATACATGTAGATGAGATCATTGATGTCTATCTTGATTTTTTGAATCAAGTGGTACAGAGCAAATCTGTCCATCTTGGTCACATTGTCTCGTGATCCTTTTCTGGGCATCACACACTTCAGCAGCAACTTGTGCAAGAACCTGCACTTGGGCACCATACAGACAGGCTTCTTGTTCTCAGGGTTGGGAACTCCATATATAGCAATATTGACATTTTCAGTTCCTACCTGATCTTCCCAGTCAGGTCTAAAGGCAGTTCCAATCCTTGGACATCTTGTTGCCAACTCCAAGGATCCAATAGGGAACTGGAGGGTTACATCAGATGACATTTGAGCCTTGAAGCTCTTGGTTCCATCAATCACACTGGTGATGACCACAACATTTCTCCAGAAGTCTCTGACAAGCTTGGGATGAACAAGCTCCTTGATGTCAAAGAAGGCTGTCCACTTGGAGTATTCCAACTCTTCAGTGACATCCATTCCCCATTTCTTCATCTGTTGGAGATCAACAGTCTTACCCGGAAGAATCTTCTCAACATCAACTACTCTCATTTCGTATTTCTCAGCAATTTCTTTTGGGGACAGACGCTTTGAAGATGCCATTTTTCAGAGAGGAGAGTATGAGAGTTTTGGAAGAGAGAAGGGTTTGAACGAGAGGAAGACGAAGATAGAAAGACTTAGGGATTTTGAGAAAGATAAAGTTTGAATCTTTCTGAAAATTGCCTTTTAAAGCAATAAAAGCAGAAGAGAGAAATTAGATATTTTTAATTCAAAACGGCACGATTTATGTGGGGAACTGTAGCGCCCACTTAAGACATAATGAAAACATAGTTTCGAGGTAAAGACTGCCGTGCCCATGGTTAGCTTCAGATAAACAAATGGTATTAAATAAATAATAACCATTTTAATAAAACTGTTGAGTTTCAGCATAGTGACTCAGCAGAGTCAGACAGGTGATCACAGACAGGTGATATAAAGCTATAAGACAGGTAACATAGACAGTTCAAAACTCAGACATTCCATTCAACAATGCAATGCATATTTAAATTATCTCTAATAAATAAAAATCTTTCTTCTGCTAAAGGCTTAGTGAAGATATCAGCCCATTGATTTTCAGTTTTAACAAACTTAATATCAAAGATACCTTTCTGAACATAATCTCTAATGAAGTGATGTTTGATTTCTATATGCTTAGCCTTAGAATGCTGAATTGGATTTTTAGTTAAGCAGATAGCACTGGAATTATCACACCATACAGATATATTATGCTAAAAAATAGAGTAATCCTCAAGTTGATGTTTTACCCATAAGAGTTGAGAGCAACAACTAGCAGCTGAGATATATTCTGCTTCAGCAGTACATAGAGCAATCGTTGTCTGCCTTTTGCTTGACCAAGAGACTAAATTTGCTCTAATGAAGTGGCATCCTCCACTGGTGCTTTTTCTTTCTATTCTGTCTCCAGCAAAGTCAGCATCACAGAATCCCACTAATCTGTATTCTTTAGTTCTTAAATATAGCAAACCAAGATTAGTAGTGCCAAGCAAATATCTAAATATTCTCTTAACAACTTTAAGATGAGATTCTCTTGGGTCAGATTGAAATCTAGCACACATGCAGACACTAAATTGAATATCAGGTGTGCTTGAAGTTAAGTACAGTAGAGATCCAATCATACCTCTGTAGACAGTTTGGTCTACCTTTTTACCTTCATCATCTTTACTTAGTTTTGCATTGGTTTCCATGGGAGTTTTCATAAGTTTAGCACTTTCCATTTTGTACTTCTTAAGCA
Organism: Echinosophora koreensis; assembly: GCA_035048595.1. Classification (NCBI taxonomy): domain Eukaryota; kingdom Viridiplantae; phylum Streptophyta; class Magnoliopsida; order Fabales; family Fabaceae; genus Echinosophora; species Echinosophora koreensis. The sequence goes on from JAPCYP010000011.1 coordinate 1,260,257, forward strand.
TTTCCTTGATATACTTTTGTTGATGGATGTAGATCCCATCACTTGTCTGTTTGATTTGTAGACCAAGGAAGAACTTCAATTCTCCCATCATGCTCATCTTAAATTCTGCTTGCATCAGCTTTGAAAAATCCTTGCACAGCTTTTCATTAGTTGCTCCAAAAATAATACGATCAACATATATTTGGACTATAATGAAATTCTCTTTAGAGTTTTTCTTAAACAGAGTAGTATCTACTTGACCTCTTGTAAAACCATTATGCATGAGAAAAGAACTTAGTCTATCATACCATGCCCTAGGTGCTTGTTTTAAACCATATAATGCCTTTTTAAGTTTAAAAACATGATCTGGTTTATCAGTATCTTCAAAACCAGGGGGTTGTTTAACATAAACTTCTTCTTCAATTATTCCATTGAGAAAAGCACTTTTCACATCCATTTGAAAAAGAGTGATTTGGTGTTGTGCAGCATATGACATCAGAATGCGAATAGCTTCAATTCTAGCTACAGGTGCAAAGGTTTCAGTATAGTCAATACCTTCTTGTTAGTTATAGCCCTGAGCTACGAACCTTGCCTTGTTTCTGACAACTTTGCCATCTTCATCCAACTTGTTTCTGAAGACCCATCTTGTTCCAATGATAGACTTGTTTTTAGGCTTGGAGACAAGTGTCCAGACATCATTTCTGGTGAACTGATTGAGTTCCTCTTGCATAGCAAGAATCCAGCTTTCATCATCAAGAGCTTCTTCAATGTGTTTTGGCTCTATTTCTGACATAAAGGCCACATTGCTTGATTCTCTTAAAGTAGATCTGGTTCTTACTCCTTCTGAGGGATTTCCAATAATGAGATCCTTAGGATGATGAGCTTTGAATTTCCAATCTCTTTCAAGAGGATCTTGACTTGTCTGCTGACTTGTCTGCTGACTTGTCTGCTCCACTTGTCTGTCTGGTTTTTCTTCAGGTTCTGATTTGGTTAAGTCAGGTTGTTGATCTTCTGACTTGTTTATATCAAGACCTGCAAGATCATCTTCTAGATCTGATAATTCCTTATCAGTCTTTAAGCTATCATTAAATTTGACATGAACATATTCTTCAATAACAGATGTTCTAGAATTGTAAATTCTAAAAGCTTTAGACATTTCAGAGTATCCCAAAAAGATACCTTTGTCTATCTTAGAGTCAAACTTTCCAAGTTGATCCTTGGTATTTAAGATGAAGCATTCACAACCAAATGCATGGAAGTAAGAAATGTTGGGGCTTTTTCCTTTCCACAGTTCATAAGGTGTCTTCTTTAGAAAAGGCCTAATGAGTATTCTGTTTTGTACATAACAGGCTGTGTTTACTGCTTCTGCCCAGAAGTACTTAGGGAGATTATTCTCATTGAGCATAGATCTAGCGATCTCTTGTAGAGATCTGTTCTTTCTCTCAACCACTCCATTTTGTTGAGGAGTTCTAGGTGCAGAGAAATTGTGAGAGATCCCATCCTCCTCACAGAACTGTCTAAACTGCTCATTTTCAAATTCCCCCCCATGGTCACTTCTAAGAATAGAGATGCAGAAACCCTGCTCATTTTGTACTCTTTTACAGAATACTGAGAAAGCCTTAAAAGACTCATCCTTGTTGGTTAAGAAGAGTACCCATGTATATCTTGAATAGTCATCAACTATGACAAATCCATATTTCCTTTCAGCTAAGCTGGCAACACTAACTGGTCCAAACAGATCCATGTGTAACAACTGAAGAGGTCTAGAGGTTGATACTCGGTTTTTAGATTTGAAGCTTGATTTTACTTGTTTACCTCTCTGACATGCATCACACAAAACATCTTTCTTAAAACTAATATCTGGCAATCCTCTCACAAGGTCATCCCTTTTTAATTTTGAAATTAGTATCATACTAGCATGTCCTAGTTTCTTATGCCATAACCATCTTTCATCCTCTTTAGACATCAGACAGGTTATACTTTGATCTGAGAGATCAGTCAGTTAAATCTTATACAGATTTTGTTGCCTTTTAGCTGAAAAGAGGGTTTTGCCACTCAGATCTTTAACTATACAAAAATCCTTGGTAAAGGAGACATCAAATCCACTGTCACATAATTGACTTATGCTAAGAAAATTGTGTTTTAATCCTTTAACCATAAGAACATTTGATATAGAGGGAAGAGGAGGTTTACCACCAATAGTACCAATTCCTATAACCTTCCCTTTCTGATTTCCACCAAATGCCACATGTCCTCCTTTCTTAAGTTGGAGGTCTAGGAACATAGACATTTCTCCTGTGATATGTCGCGAGCAACCACTGTCCAGGTACCAGCAGTGGTGTTTTCTTTGTGCTGTTGAGGACATCTGCAATAGAGATTATTTGATCTTTAGGTACCCATAGTTTTCTGGGTCCTTTTCTGTTAGTTCTAGGAGTCTGTGAAGACTTCCTTCTTTTCTTATGAAGACACTTAGACATAACATGTCCAGTCTTTCCACAGAAATTACAGACAGGTATGGATTTAGTAGAAGTAGATGTAGTAGACACTTTAGAGTGTTTAGTTGATACTTTATGATGTGTTTGATGGACATATCCAATACCTTCTTTGTTAAGGGAGTGCCTCTGACAACCAAGCAGCTTGGTCAGATTTTCTCTACCATTAACAAATTTGGCAAGATCAGAAGTGAGCTCTTCCACTTTCTGTTGAAGTTTTTCAACTTCTTCAGACTGTGATGTATCACTAGAGATCTTAGCTTCATTAGACTTTTCAGTCTTCAGCTCACTGTTCTCCTTGGCAAATTTCTCACACTCTAGAGATTTCTGTTTATGCTCACCGAGGAGCTTAACATGATCTCTCTTGAGAGATTTGAAAGCCTTAGATAAGCAGTTGGATTCCTCCAGCAATTCTTCATAGGCATCAAGTAATTCCTCATAATCAGAATTTACCTCATTATCTGAATCTGAGTCAGTGTTAGCCATTAGACAGAGATTTGCTTCTTCCTCTGTCTCTTCATCAGAAGATGTTGACTCTAGATCTTCCCAAGTAGCCATCATTCCTTTCTTCTTCTTTTTGAAAAACTTCTTAAAAGGGGCTTTCTTGAGTTGAGGACATTCTGCTTTGATGTGACCTGACTTCTTTCACTCATAGCAGACAATTGAGTTCTTGTCTGTTGAAGTGGAATCTTTGAAGTTCTTGTCCTTGTTGAACCTTCTGAATTGGTTATCTTTTCTGAACTTCTTTTTCTGTAAGAGAAGCTTTATCTTTCTGGTTAGAAGAGATAATTCTTCATCGCTTTCAGAATCCTCGGGTTCAGACAGGTCAGCATCACTGGATGACTCTTCTGCCTTCAAAGCTTTAGAAGCTTTTGAAGACTTTTGATCAGCCTTCAGAGCAATTGACTTGCCCTTCTTTGTTGAGATTTCATCTCCAAGTTCTTGCTCATGAACAGTGAGTGTACCAAGAAGTTCATCCATAGTCAAAGTGGTAAGATCTTTGGCTTGAGAGATAGCAGTTACCAAAGGTCTCCACTGCTTAGGCAGGCTTCTTAGTATCTTTCCAACCTTCTCAGCATTAGAGTAAACTTTGCCAAGAGACTTTAGGCCATTGATGATAGTTTGGAATCTTCCTATCATTTGAGCAACAGATTCTCCTTCCTCCATGAGAAACAGTTCATACTTTCTGACAAGTATGGAAATTTTTGATTCTTTGACTTTGGCTGTTCCTTCATGTGTAACAGCTAAGGTGTCCCATATTTCTTTGGCAGAGTCACAGGCACAGACCTTTTCAAACTCATCTGGACTGAGAGCACAAATAATATTGTATCTGGCTTTGTGATTCAGCTCCCACTTTGTCTTTTCTGCAGGGGTCCACTGAGCTTTTGGCTTGTCAGTGTTGTCATCATTTTTAGGAATGAAAGGACCATCTGTGATGACATCCCAGAGATCAGAGTTTGTAGATAGAATGAACCATTGAAATCTATCTTTCCAATAGTTGTAGTTTTTTCCATTGAAGAATGGAGGTCTGGTTAAGGAGGCTCCTTCAGTCCGGTGACTTCCACTAGCTCCAGCAGTCATGTCTATTCTTTAGGATCTTTTACCTCTACACTGTTAGATGCTCAATCCAGAGGCTGAGCTCTGATACCAACCGAAATAGACAACTATAAACATGAGAAGGGGGGTTGAATTGTGTTTATCAGAAAATAAAATAAAGTTAAAAACTTTTCGCACACAGAAGCTAAGTTCGGACAGGTGTAAAAAGATTACACAGAGAGGTCACCTGTCTGTTATATTTTTCTCACAAAACAAAACAAGCATACAGATGAAAAACAAGCTTGATAAAAACAGTTTTAACCCCTTAGTTAGAAAGCAGATGATATATAATCAAAACAACTAAAGAGATTAAGGGAAGAGAGATTAACACAGTGATTTATCCTGGTTCACTCTTTAACACAAAGAGCTACGTCCAGTCCTTGGCAGCACCAAGATTTATCCACTATAACTGATCAGGTTACAGACTCCAAGTATTGTTTGCACACCTAGCCTCTTCAGGCTCCAAGACAAGTATTCTTTGCACACCTAACCTCTTCAGGCTCACTCAGATTTGTTTGAGAGTTTGGTTTGTAATAAATACACTTACAGACAGACAGATCTTTCACTAACACTCAGAGAGTAATTTAAAGGTAAAGCTTAGGAAAGTCTGCGTAATAACTTCAAATGATTGAAGAATACAGAGTGAATAAATGAACAGAGTAATGGCTCTTTAATGCTTTGTAATCTCTGATGTGTTCATCTTCAATGACTTCTGTATTTATAGCCTTCAAACATTTAATATTCGTTAGAGACATTACTTGCAATGATGGCTTCAAGCAGAGCTTCATTAAATGCAATATAGTCGTTCTGGGCAGCCATTAATGCAATGGAGACGTTGGTTGTACTCTAACATGAAGGATAATGGCTTTATGCATCGTGTAGTAGCCAAATCAAAATCAGTGCCCCCTCACAAGTGTAGCTGCTGCCTCAATCACCACGAAGCTCCCCGGTGCTCCGAAATTTGCCCTAAACACATTGATAGAGTCCCGACAATGTCATAAACCCTAATCTTGCAACAGTTTCACAGACAAAGCCAGAATCGAAGCAAGATTCACAAAACAAGGTAAATGACGATGTCGACGTGTCGACGAGTTAGAGATTCGAGCATTACTTCCACTGTTTGAAGAATCGAAGGTATGTATATGACGTGCTCGTTGCCCTGAACACAAATATGTAGACGGAATCGAAAACGGACGAATGATTCTCTCCGAAACTGACTTTCTCTCACTGAACTGAGCTGTGACCTCTCTCTAGCTCGTTTTTGGTCGAAGAAGATTAAGTGAGATGAGCCATGCATGAGTGGAAGAAGAGAAAAATAAAGGGGGTAGGTGGCACCGCTGGGTGCTCGAGCGCCCCTACCCCAGCGCTTGAGCGCTACAGTGCTTGAGCGCTGACTCTGCCACTTTTGAGGGCTGCATGCTGCTTAGCCACGTGTCATCTGTTTTGACACCTGTTGCCACGTGTCGGACCACCCAAAATGCTTGAGCGCTGATCATGCAGTGTTTGAGCATTCTCACTGATGTCGGTTGCTTGATTTCACGCGTTTCGATGCACTCTGAGTCTATCTTAAGTCCGATTGACCTCGAACTTGATACACAGACTAATTAACACCTAACAAACAAGATTAAGTCATCACTCACGTTTAATCCTTGCCCGATTCCTTAATAGAGAAAACATGGTGTTACACAATACATATTGTTTTTGAATGCGCTATTCATTTTTTTCATTAAATAAGTAGCATTTTATTTATGTAATTCTAGCTCTAGCATCATAGTGGTTTCTCCCCCCACCTTCTAGGAAGGGTTGAGAAAAAAACACCCTATGATTTGCTTGGAGCCAGAAAGTCAAAGAACAAAATACATAAGTCTCCATAAAACACCCAAAATACACAATACCCTGTTACACACCCTTGTTGCACAATAAAACCAAAACACCTTGTTACACACCCTATAACAGATTGTTGTGATTTCCATTACACCAAATAAAGAAAAAACCAGCCCTTACACAGAAAACAAAGGACTCATATTATATTCATTAATATATCCAATAGAAACACACCCTTTCTCGATCTGCATCATCAACACTTTATCCCTCTTTGGTTTGTTTGCAGGATACTCCATCAATTTGCAGCAGCAAGAATTAGTAAGAAAGAAACAAAATCCAGATAAGGTATCCCCTTTAGGAAAACTCCTTTAGTATGTATAGCCTTATAGCTTTCACATAGCTTCCTCTGGTCCACATTGCCCATGTACCTTCCATCTGAGAACCTTCTTTTGCAAGAGTATTTGTAAGATGGTTAGCTTCCCTATTTCTATGAACAAAAGTAACCTGTTTCAATATCAACAAAATATCTTTCAGTTTATTACAAAAAAATCTCAACTCCTACAGGCATTCCTCTTTTCTATTAATCCATGCTAGTGCATTTTTCGAGTTTTTCTCAATAATAATTTCCATTTCTTTCATCCAGTCTTGTTGCAAAGACATTTCAAGGGCAAAACCTATAGCCAAGAATTCAGCTTCATTTGAATCTCTTACTCCTACTGATATAGCAAACAACGCTTTAATCACACCTTGATTATTTCTAAGAATTCCTCCTATACCCGTTGGACCTGGTTTTCATTTTGAAGATCCATCTATATTCCACTTTATCTTATTTGGTGGTGGTGGACACCATACTATAGCCGGCCTACTTTCTTTCCTTTCTTTCCAGGTTTTTACACAGTCTAATTTATAAATCACCTCACCCGGGTTATATAGGTAGTTTGGGTTCCTGCCTTTAAGCCAAAAACCAAGCCTCAGTTTTATTACGTAGGCGAACTGGCCCCAATCAGTTTGATTTTTCTCAAAAATTACCCTATTTCCTTGATTCCATAAGGACCAAAAGACCACAAAAATAGTGATATCCATAGTTTTATTTGGAAACCACCCTCAATCGCTCCCATTCAGGAGTTAAACCACTGTTTAGGGGACCGTGTGATCGGTATCAGGATGCTCCACCTATTTAAGACATTCATCCAAATTTTCCAAGCATATTTACAATGTAGGAAAAGGTGTCTATGTAACACCCCATTTTTTCGATTATTGCGCGAGGAAAAGATTAGGCATGTCTTAGAGCTTAATCTTGTTCCTTTGGTGCTAATGAGTACGTGTATCAAGTTTGAAGTCAATTGGACTTAAAACGGACTCAGAACGCATCAAAACGCGTGAAATCGGACAACCGACATCAGTGAGAACGCTCAAACGTGGCCTAGGGCACACTCAAGCATTCTGGGGTCTTCTACACATGGCACACATGTCTTGCATGGACACGTGGAGATCAGGGTACCATGCTCTAGCGTGGAAGTGCCCCACGCTAGAGCGTGGGGTGGTGCACGCTCTAGCGTGCTGTGCAGAGTCACTTACCCCCATTTTCTTTTCTTCTTCCTTGCATGCAAACCTTACTTCTCACTTTCGAACCAGAAACTTAAAGAGAGGGCAGAGCTTGGTTTTAGAGAGAGAAAGTGAGTGTCCGGGAGTTTCGTCCGACCGATTTCGATTCCGATTTCGAATACGTGTTCAGGCAACGTGTACGTCATTTACCTAGCTTCGATTTGTCAATCCACTGAGGTGGTAATGCTTGAATCCCTAACTCGTTAACATATCGACATTGTCATTGTCGGGACTCTGTCCATGTGTTAGGCCAAATTTTGGAGCACCGATTAGCTATTTTGTGTACGAGGCAGGAGCTGTACCTTAGAGGGGGTGCAGATTAGGAGACAACGACGAGCGGAACGCGACCATCTAAGGTGTGAAGAAAGTATCTGACATGCCGGGGAGGTAAGCATAGTATCGTATGTTAAGCTGTATGTATAGGGTGCCCCAGACCCTACTCGTTATCGAATAGCTTACGATGATTAAATCCGTAATGAAAAATGATTTTTGAAAATATATACGAGGATTTAATTACGATACTCTTATCAACGTTAGGTTAGTTTATCGGTTTACATGAATGCTGCTGAGGATGCATGTTTTACCTGCTTTATGTTGTTCATGAATATGATGTTGATGTGTGCTATTTGTTATGTGCTTGATAATGCTTGATGTGATGTTGATGTTGATGATGATTATGATGATATGATGCAATATTGATGTTAATGATATTATCTTATGATGCTGCATTGATACGGTTGAGGTTGGTTGTCTGTTGTGCTGTTAGAACCTAGTTGACACCCTGAGGGTACTCTGGCTGTGAAAGGATTGTAAAAGCGGTTTATGGGTACCGAGAAGATGTTGTGGATTCCTAGGGCATCGTGATGCGTGTAAGTGAGTGTTAGTACCGGTGTCAACTTAGGTTTGTGTTGCATTTCATATTGCCAAAGTGGCGAGCCGTGTGACTGGGAGTTATGTGAGGTTGGTGTACCCCGGTGCGGGTACATAATGCAAGCGAGATGGTTCATGGAACCTTGGGGATATAGCCTGTTTTGGATTGACCGATAGTGGCCAATGGTTTGCACCCATTGTGTCGTGGTCTCCGCTGGTACTCGACTATCTCAACGTCTGGGCCAGGAGTGTTCTAGTCCTAGGTGGACCTTCCAAGGAGACCAAGATACCCCTATTTTAGTGGAGCTCATAGGGGGAAGCACCCTTATTGGTCACGTCGAGCGAAACTGTTACCAGGATGAACCAACTGACATTCTCTGGGTGACGGATAGGCCCTAGAGAAAAAGAGAATGTTTGGGGGATCAGTTTCCCTAGTGTGAGAGATCGACCGACATGCATAGGAGTGTGACTCATTAGAGGATTGATCCTAGTTTGATATCGAAGATGTCTGTGGAAGAATGATAACATGCTGTATTGTGTTTCCGCATCCCTGTTTATGGCCTGATTTAGATGCTTATCTCCCATCTTTTCCTTTTCTTTCTATGTATGTATTGGTTCGTCAGATTAGCAGCAGCTGTACCACGATATATTATTTGCAGAGGATCCCATCGAGGGTCCACACACTAGGGGATATTGAGATTGTGTACCATGACGATCGTGGGTGGCAGGTCGACCACTCACAGTTCTTGATGTGTTACGTCGGCCCGGTCAGCATCTACGTTTGCCTAGGAGGAGGACCGTTCTTCACTTTTCTTGGCTCTTATCGCATCTCCTAGCGTCTGCCTTTCATGGAGATGTGATATCCGTCTCGTCAGCGCGAGTTCCAAGATGACAGATGGAACATGAGGGACCAGTCTGAGGTTCGTGATGGAGTCGGCAGAGTTTGTAGAGATAGAATGAGGACTGTGCAGACGATACACCACTAGCATCGCCGCATGGTTGTGATAAGCAGCGACGAGTCGGTATGAGAGCTCAGGATCAGGACCAGAGATGCTCGAGATTACCGTTGTGCTTTTATCGAGGGTGAGGGTAGTTCCAGACGTCCATATCGCCTATGATATGGTTTGTCAGTAGCGTCTGTTGGGGGAGAGCCTCTATGAGCTTATCTTTCTCTTTTGATTTTGATGTATTTATGAGAGGCGGGCAGGTAGATGTTGTCTATATAGGTTTTTGTTTCTGAGACCAGTCTATATGTGTTTATATTACTTTTATCCAAATGTATAGTTTTAGGACTACGATAATGAGAAGTGTCCTTTCTTATGGTTTTTTAAGGGTTATATTCTCATTCCTACTTTTGGGTCATCATTTAATAATATTTATTTCTAGATCTTGGCCTATTTCTAAAAGTGTACGAACGCAGATCCCTAGGCGCGTGTCTGGCCCACGCTTTACCAATAGGAGCACGTCCCAGCAGGAGAGAGAAAAAGGTGCCCAAGTCCTTTGTCCTTATCTGTAGGATATCAGGTACATAGATGCTGAAACAGTTGTGGAACAATTTCCCAGCAGATATGACATGCTACAGCAATTACCTACAAAGGAACACAAGACCACATAAGCATATTTCTACAACTTTAAAACAAAATAATTAACTAAAATCAAAATACTAACACCTATTCACAAAATTACTAAAAACACCTAAATTTACCACATTAAACACTCAAAGATAACAAGAGCTCTGGCAAAAAGGACATTGATAACTCTTATTTCTAAGAGTTATCATATGTCATGACATTTAGTACATAAAATTTAGGCTAGAGCCTCTTGTGTGTTCCATGAATGTGGCTCATTATTCATCAGAGAGCTCAAGAAATGAAGAATATAGAGACGGAGAGGAGTTTATAAAATTTGTAGTGTGAACGATAAGAAGACGGGGGAGAGTTATTTACAGGAGAGTTTGGTTCAATAGAAATTAAGGCAAAATTGATTATGGACAGTTTTCTATGTTTGAATAGGTGGCTTCGACTCAAGAGGGGAGGGGTGAATTGAGTCCAAAAATTTCTTTGGGATTTTTCAAAAGATACTGCCTTTAACAAAATTAATCACATAAACGAATATATAAAATAAATAATTTAAAAGTAAGGGAAAAGAATACTTGCACGCTGATTTTATCCTGGTTCAGCCACCCACCGCCAGTGACCTACGTCCAGTCCCCACTCCACTTGTGAGATTTTCTTCCACTAATAAACAAGCTTATAAACTGGTGCTTGCAACCTTTGTATAAAACAGAGCACTCAAACCATGCCTCTTGGGATACTTCACTCACCATGTGTAAGAGCCTCAAACTCTAGCACTCTCCCTCGCTCCTCCAGGATACCTCACCCGCACTTCTGAGCCTAAAGTTACATGCCAAAGGATGCACTACCCTTTACAATAGAAAGATACCTCACCTTTTAATCAGAGGGATACCTTACCCTCTACCTAGGGATACCACACCTTATTACAGAGTTGATACATGAAAGAGAAGGAATATATGAAACACTCTTATAGTGCAGATAATATAATTTGAAGACCTATGAGATTGATAGAATAGGTACTAGTGATGGCTCAAAGTGTTTTCAGAATTTGTGTGCAAAAGCTCTTAATTTTAGTGATAAAAAATTCACATATATCTCTTGCTCGTTTTGTAACTAAGGAAGATAACTATATATGTATACATATATATGCTGTTCCTCTCGTGTATAGTCAGACCAAGCATTTGAGAAAAAATATGGACGTTGAAGCATTCATTAAAGAAATGAGTGAATGAGCATAATTCAATATTTGCAATTAATGTAAATCTTTTGCAAAAAAAAAAAAAATTGTCAGGCCAAAAGTAAAACATGAAAAAGGTGCCCAGCTAGCACATTGAATTGATTATTCAATTAATTTAATGAATATAAATGTTGAGTATCAATTTTGGCAATTTGAAAATCACATGTAATATTAAGTCACATCAAATTGGTTTTATTATCAAGAACATGTAAAGTTTGAAACACTAAGACAGGATATGCTATTTGATTTTCAGTGTTTAATTCAAATATCTATATCCCTTAATTACATAAAAAATGCTTCACGTCTTGCACTCATCACATTGCTGGAAGCCCGGAACGTGATTTTCATAGATTGAATGAAAGTACCTTTTGTACAATGCAATTGAAAAGCCATTTTCAAATTTAATTTCATTTAAATGAAAATTAATTAACTTTTAAAAAATAAGAGAGAATATTTTCATACTTTGAGATTTATTTTGAAAATATTTTTAAATTAGTTTTGAAAATATTTTCCTATTTTTTTTTTTATAATTGACACTTTAATCAATTCAATCTCTTACAAAAGTATCTAAGACCTAATTATAATTTACCTATTGAGTTTTTCAGTCTTGATACTTGTATTCTTGGTACTCCATAGTAATCTGAATTTTGCTTATAGTACCTGCATGCTATAAGAAATATTCTTTTGTCTTTTATCAGTGTTTGTCATTCATCAAAATATATAAATGTGTAATTACATTCTCCCCCTTCTTACCTAAGTAATGTAGTGTTAGAGTCATATGTGCAGCTATAAGTGTGGGATAGATCTTCCCCTTTCTAAAACACATTACTCAAAAATTACATTAGTGAAATCAGAAGGCACAAATTCAAATTATAAGGCAATGCGAATTTATTTAAGCATGCTCCCCCTTATTGATTTAATTTTATGCAATTGTAAATTATCATTTCTTCTCCCCTTTTGGCATGATAAAAAAGGAATCACAATAGAGAAAAGAAATAAAATCAAAAGATTAAATTGCATTCATCAAAGTATAAGCTCAATAGGATTTAGAAACAATGATTATTTTTAGTCACAAATTGTATAGTAGAGAGAAACAAATTAAATAACATTTCAATAAGAGCCACAAATATTTTCAGTGTATATTCATCAAAATATAATGAAGACAACTAATGCATTTGTTCATTCAAGCATGGCCATATAGTCTATTTTATTTTGCCCTATATTCTCCCCCTTAATAATTGAAATTTATTCCCAATTTTATCTCATACTTATTTCTAACCCTTGCAGCATGACAAAAAAAAAAAAAAGAGAACAAAGGAGAGTAAAAGATATAGATATAATAACGCATAACATTTCAAGTTCATGTTCAAAAGCATTTTTATTCATCCAAATATAGTGCATTCTTTTACATATTAAAAAAGTGATCAATTGATTTAATTAGCTATACAGATGATAAAAAAAAGACTTATCCACAGGATGATGAACCTATCTTTTACAATTAATTTTCTTAATCAATCAATTGGCTTTTTAAAAAAAAATCACACGAATTGAATTGACCAAATCAACTCACTAATAATGCAAACCACATTTACAATGAATATATGACAAATAAAAGCTTTCTAATTCTCTTTAGAATTTCTAGTAATAGTCTAACTGTATCAACAAATTAGGCACATAACACTTACAGATAAAAATCGACTTTCCTTTGTTGCATAGCTTATTTTCGCTCAACCTTTCATTTCGGTGCTTGTTTTTGACTGTTGACCGGTTAAGTTCTTCAGGAACTCTGTAACATCCCGATTTTTCGGCTTTCTAATATCGGTAATAATAATATAAATGATTATATTCTTATCCGAGATTTAGAAAATGACTTTGGATAAACTAAAGTCATTTCCATGTCATACTTATTTTTATAAGGTTACGGGGAAGTTTTGGATTGAAAATTCAGACAAAAACCGGTCTGCATTTTCTGCGTTTTCACTGACAGTAAGTTTTTACTGATCAGAAACCCTAATTTCGACTCGTGAACGAAACAATTAGGTTTTATATTTTGCCTCGAACGATTTTCCATATTTCGGGAAAATTCGTTAGGAATGAAATACTATTATTTTATTCAGACGTAATCGTTAAGAAAACGCGTAAAACCTAAGTGGGAGGAAAGTCAGGCAAACGAAGGAGTCAATTGTGGAGCTGAGATATTAGGAGAGGTCGATGTAGTAGAGAGGACAAGAAATCCGGCCTCAAATTTTATTGATCGGGAATTTTCAAGTGAAATAATATACGTGTTGTGAACGTTATATTCAATCGGGTAAATGACGGAGCCGATTACGGGAGTTTCGAGACTCCATAAGTGGATAAACCCTATGTTCCCTTATGAATGAGTCATCCATGTGAGAGGTTTAATGGGGCTTAGGGTTATGTTAGCAATTTTTAACAATTGCATTTTTATCCTTAAACTTTCTATTAATTGCATTTTGGTCCCTAAACTAATTTACATGATACACTAAGCGAAGTGGGCCAATTTCTTGCCATTCAAACCCATTAAGGGCTGCACCCAAAAGGCTCAATTTCATGGCCAAGGATTCATTTCCATGAAGCAAATTCTAGTCTTAAATTTTCCTATGTTTTCATTATGCCTTAAATGATTTTCAAGTGCAAAATTAATTGGGCTTGGGCTTTCTAGGCCCAAAATTTCGAAAGGCCCATGGCCTTGGTGGCTTGCTCTTAAATTCTAGAGGTCATTTGAAGACTCTAGATTATTCTCTCACTTTCTCAACTATTCCTTCATCTTCTCCATTTCTCTTTTTCTCTTAAGCGTCCATAAGCTTGATTTGTGAAGCAACTTAGTGATTCCTTGCCCATTTTCAAATTTCAAGAGGTGATTCATGTTCCACATCATCTCTAAGCTATTGTTTCTTCAATTCATTTATTGTTTTAAAGCTTATTTCATTAAGTTCATCTTAGTTGTTCTTAACTTTGATAAATCATAGAAAATCATAGAAAAATCCTAAAAATGTGAAACCAATTTCTATGTTCCCATTATCATCACTTCTATCATAATCCAAGAGTATGTTGAAAACCAAAATTTCCTTCCCACACTTCTTGATGAGGCCGAACCTTGGGTGATTAGTGAGAGGAAGATTTTGTTCATTTTCTAAACAAATGATCTTATATACTATCCTTCTAGTATGTACTCATGGTGAATCCAAATTGGTTTAGCAAACAAAGATCCCTAGCTCCATGAACTCCTCAAGGCCGAATCTAGGGTTTTGGAGGTTTAGAAGTTTTTGATTTAAACTTTGTTGATTAGTCACTAATCCATTGTCTTAAGTACTTAGGATCATTAATCCAATGACTTAGATAATTTTAGAAATTTTTAGCCACTAAACCCTATGGAGGCCGTGACCTATTATAGAGAATTAGGAGACTTTAATTGTTTGATTAGTAATTGTTTGATTATAATGGTTGAAAGTTGAGTAAGTTCGTTGTGTACGTGAACTCGGATTTCCGACAAATTACGCGTTAAGCCGCTGAGAAATCTTCGAGAGGTAAGGGGAGCTTACCTGAGGGACTTTTTCCAATACCTATATGTGACTAGTGTGTGGTCTGTATTATTTATCTGTGGTGGTTGTGTAATTTGGTTAAAGTTGTGTTATTTTTATCTGTGATTGTTTATCTGCAGTTAATTGTTTATCTGCAATGATATATTATAATGTTGTGATGCATGATCTGCCTGGAAATATTACTGTGACATTTGTGGTGGATTGTTGTTTGAGAAGCCTGACAGTGGTCAGTGCCCAATCAATTAATCAGATAAAAGCTTTGAAAAGCTTCGTAAATTATATTCAATGTTTTAATGGTAAAATATTGGAATATAATATTGATGGAAAATATTTATTTGGGAAAAATAAGGAATTTTTGGAAAATATCATTATTTTAATGATTTATCGCTGTAAGAGTGATTTATGAGTCAAAGTGAGGACGTAACCGTGAAAATATTTTTGTACTGCTGATTTTTACGTAAGAAATTTCGGAATATTATAAAAAGTTATTTTATGAAATTAATTTTCGAAAATAACTTAATAATGATTTTAGAAATTGTTTAAGTGGAAAAGCTAAAATTTGGCTTAAATGGCTACTTTGACGGCAACTTGGAAAAATACCGACGGCAAGAAATCCTAAAGCGCAGTACGTGGTTTAAACAACTTTGAGCCTCAGGTGACCATCTTTTATAAAAAGTTAAATTTTTAACTTACGATTTTATTTCCCATTTGAAATGATTTTCCGAAATCAAGTTGAACTCAACTGTGTTAAAATGGTTTTGAACTTAGTAACCGAGACGTCAGGGTACTAAGGTTCGTGTTGTGTTATGGACTTGGTGTCCTTTGGGCTTTGAGGTCCTGTAGACTTGGTGTCTACTGTGTTAAAAATATTTAAGATGTTTTCTATTACCACGAACTTATGGCTGGTGCATCGGTCTAGGGGTGTCGTGATTGAGCACTCGGACTTTGAGGTCCTGTGTTATTAATGAAAGTTTTAAAGATGTTTAAAACTATGATTAGTCGTAAGCCATTTTGAGCTTCGGCAAAGGGAGATTGAACACAAAGAAAAGTGTCAAGAACAAAGTGTTTTTATTGCATGCATTTGGCAGACGTGCCCCGGTTTATGTGTGAGTACCTTGCGGCGTCAGGTATCTCATGCTACAATTTTCTTCATTGTGCCACGGTTGGACAATGAAACCCCATTTATGTTTTTATCACTGTGCCTTGGGTTTGGACAGTGTGCAATGGGTTTTGGCTGCGTGCCAATGGCTGCGTCCGTTTTTGCCTTGTATGGCAATCGAGCCTGATCAACTCACCACGTGTTAGGATATCTCATAAGATTAAGTGCGAAGTTAGACGATGTATTTGAAGTGTTCATGCATAAGTTTTCAAACGGTGATGTTTAGGGTGTGAAACCCATTGATTAACTATTGTCTTGTTATGAACGGTTCTGTTTTTATGAAAATGTATGTGTATGTGTTTTTGTTATGTCTCACATGTAGCTATTGTGTTAAATCCATATTTTGGCATCTCACCCTTACAAATATATCAGGTTTATTCTAGACTACGGTAGTACTTTGGTACACTAGTACGGATGAAGCGAAGGAATTCACTAAGTCATTCGAGGACTTAACTTCTGAGTGCTTGAAGAAGTATTCGTTAGTGGGAATGTCACGAGGGTATTTCAAATAACTGTTTTGTAGAGTGACCAGCTTAGGAATTTTGGTTGAGTTGTAGAATTAAAAAGGTATTTAACTGTGAAAAGGGAAGTTAGTTTTTGTTATAATTTTCTCTTTTGACAATGAGACTCTTGGAGAAAACAGTGTATGACTTCACTACTTTAATTTGTGTATCTTGTTTCTACAGCTTTCCGTTAAAGAAATTTTTACACCCGAGTTTTTTGCCTTAAAATAAATTAATTTTTCCGAAAGCAACCAGCGAAATTATAATTTTATTTTCCGCATTTGGGTAACTATGTGATAACCCAAGAAGGGGTGTCGCACACTCTGCAGTCACAGAATTTATACATGGCTTTTCGGTACCCAAATTTTCTTGGGTCCTTTAGTGTTAGTTGCAACAAATGTTCCCGTAGAAACCCACACTTTCTTAGTAATGGCCTTTCTCATGTTACAAATAGATGCAATAGCCCTTTTTCTAGCACAATAATAACATTTAACGAAAGGACTAACTGATGTATGAGCAGGCATAAAAGTTTTCTTCAAAAATAAATTTTCATGATCCTTAGGTTTATATCCTAAGCCAGCCTTGTCATATACACCCTTTTGATTACCCAATAGAATATTTAAATTATCTCTACCATTGGTAAATTTTGCAAGGGTGTTTTCCAAATCATTAATTTGTTTTTCATGCTCATGACATTTCTTGCATACAAGGTTTGCTGTAATATGCCCAATTTTATAATTTTCTTGCTTTAGCTCTTGGCTTTCTTTGGTTAAGGCGATTACTTGATCTTGCAAAAATTTAACCATTTGCTTAGATTTTTCTAATGCCTTAGCCAATCTCATAGAGTCATTATGTAATTCAAGAAAAGCATTATGCAAGGCATCATATGAGCAATCAGATGATGAATTAGAGCTTACCTCATCGTCACTTTCATGACCTGCTATGAAACACAAGTTCGCTTTCTCACTTTATGAATCATCCGATGAGTCCTTGTCATTTTCACCCCAAGCGATATACGCTCTCCTAGGCTTTCTCTCCTTCTTCTGGCGTTTGGGGCACTCATATTTGATGTGATCTTGTTTTCCGCATCATAACATGTAGGTGCTGATGATGTGCTCTTTCGTTGGTAGCCTTTCTTCTTCAAGAATTTCTTGAATTTTTTAACCATTAGTTCCATTTCTACCTCTGAATTTTCCTCTTCATCAACATCATCATCTTCTTCGCTTTCTTCCTCGATTCTTGAATAAGATGCCTTCAATGCTAGGCTTTTATTTTTCTTATCCTTTTCTTCATGTTCTGATAAGCGACTTAGTTCTAGTTCATGCTCTTGTAATTTGTCAAATAGTGTCGCCAAGTTCATTGTGGTGAGGTCTTTGGATTCAGCAATTTCCGTCACCTTCGGCTGCCATTCCTGCTCAAACAACGTAGAACTTTATTAATTAAATCTTCATTATCAATATTCTTACCAAGACCAGCAAGCTGGTTCACAATGTGAGTGAAACGTTTCTTATCAGAGTGTTTGTCCTTGCGCGCTTGACTTCACTCGTTCCTTCATGAGTGACTTGAAGCGTATCCCACATTTCTTTGGCTGTCTTGCAATTTGAGACCTTGAAAAATTCTCCCCTACTCAAAGCATATGTTAATATATTTTTAGCACTCAAACTAAATTGGACATTCTTTTTCTCATCTTTAGTTTGTTCATCCCTAGGCTTAACAACAGATTTACCATCTACTTCTTTCACAGGGACAAATGGTCCATTTTCTATACAATCCCAAATATCTAAATCTTATGCTTGAATAAAAATAATCATACGTTCTTTCCAGTAAGCATATTCTTCACCATTAAAGGCAAGGGGGTCTGGCAAGGGAGGCTCCTTCTGGCAGGAAGTCATTCGAAGCCATTTCTCTTGAAGCTGTTAAGCTCTTTATGCAAGAGTCTAGCTCTGATACCACTTGTTGGAATATGTGGCTTCGACTCAAGAGGGGAGGGATGAATTGTGTCCAAAAATTTCTTTGGGAATTTTCAAAAGATACTGTCTTTAACAAAATTAATCACGTAAACGAATATATAAAATAAATAATTTAAAAGTAAGGGAAGAGAATACTTCTATGTTGATTTTATCCTGGTTCAGCCACCCACCGCCAGTGACCTACGTCCAGTCCCCACTCTACTTGTGGGATTTTCTTCCACTAATAAACAAGCTTATAAACTGGTGCTTGCAACCTTTGTACAAAACAGAGCACTCAAACCACGCCTCTTGGGATACCTCACCCACCACGTGTAAGAGCCTCAAACTCTAGCACTCTCCCTCGCACCTCCAAGATACCTCACCCGCGTTTCTGAGCCTAAAGTTACACGCCAAAGGATGCACCACCCTTTACAACAGAAGGATACCTCACCTTCTAATCAGAGGGATACCTCACCCTCTACCTAGGGATGCCACACCCTATTACAGAATTGATACAAGAAAGAGAAGGAATATATGAAACACTCTTCTAGTGCAGATAATACAATTTGAAGACCTATGAGATTGATAGAATAGGTACTAGTGATGGCTCAAAGTGTTTTCAGAATTTGTGTGCAAAAGCTCTTCATTTTAGTGATAAAAAATTCACGTATATCTCTTGCTCGTTTTGTAACTAAGTAAGATAACTATATATAAATATGCTGTTCCTCTCATGTATAGTCAGACCAAGCATTTGAGAAAAAATATGAACGTTGAAGCATTCATTAAAGAAATGAGTGAATGAGCATAATTCAATATTTGCAATTAATGTAAATCTTTTGCAAAAAAAAAAAAAAAAAGTCAGGCCAAAAGAAAAACATGAAAAAGGTGCCCAGCTAGCACATTGAATTGATTATTCAATCAATCTAATGAATATAAATGTTGAGTATCAATTTTGGCAATTTGAAAATCACATGTAATATTAAGTCACATCAAATTTAGGTCTTTGTTTTGCCTTTTTAGGTTCGGCATTTCGACTTTTAACTCAGTCGATTTCAGCTCGGTTAACCTCTTTAGGACTTTGGTTTGCCTTTTTAGGTTCGGCATTTCGACTTTAACTTGGTCGATTTTAACGCAGTCAACCTCTTTAGGTCTTTGTTTCACCTTTTTAGGTTCAGCATTTCGACTTTTAACTCGGTCGATTTCAGTGCGGTCAACCTCCTTAGGTTTTTGTTCGTCTTTTTAGGTTCGGCATTTCGAGTTTAGCCCAGTCAGCCATTTCGGCTTGGCATTTCGATTTCAGCTTGTCGACCTCTTTAGATTCTTGTTTACCTTTTTAGATTCGGCATTTCGATTTTAGCTAGGTCGGCCATTTAGGCCCGGCATTTTGATTTCAAATAGGTCAGCCATTTCGGCCTGACATTTCGATTTTAGCTTGTCGACCTCTTTAGGTTCTTTGTTTACCTTTTTAGGTAAGGCATTTTGACTTTAGGTCGGCCGATTTAGCTCGGTCAACCTCTTTAGGTCTTTGTTTCGCCTTTTTAGGTTCGACATTTCGACTTTTGTTCGGTCGATTTTAGCTCGGTCAACTTCTTTAGGTCTTTGTTTCGCCTTTTTAGGTTCGGCATTTCGACTTTTAACTTGGTCGATTTCAGCTCGGTTAACCTCTTTAGGACTTTGTTTTGCCTTTTTAGGTTCGGCATTTCGACTTTAACTTGGTCGACTTCAACGCAGTCAACCTCTTTAGGACTTTGTTTTTGCCTTTTTAGGTTCTTTGTCCTTTTTCTCTTTTTAGAGCGTGGCGGTGCCACCATCCTAGAATTGGGACTGTAATATTGGTGGCATGATTTGGATGCGGCAGGGGTGCTGGAAGATGCATAAACCGCATTTGGTGTATTAGCTCAACGCCATGGCAGTGCGATGGGAAACACTCCTCCCTTGAAGTGCATTGCTTTCCTTCTCAAAAATTGATATTTCTTGGTTCTCGGTTTAACAAGGCTTTATAGAAACAATATGATACTATCAAGCAATAGAGTTGATCTCGTCATGGCGGTAGATCCTGGTGAGTGGCCTCACGGCGGAGTCCAAGCTCGTCGGCATGATGACGGAAAAGCTGCTCGTGGAAGTCGAAGATGGGTGAAGGGCGTTGGGTTTGTAATGGCCAACCTTCAATGAGACCGACCCGTCATGGCCGAGTTCACCCAGGTCAAGCTGCTATTGTCGAGCTCTCTAAGGTCAATCTGTGATGACCGACTGACCGAGCTCTCTGAGGTACCTTCTTCTATTTTCCAAGGCCAAGCTGTGGTGGCCGAGTTCTCTAAGATACCTTATTCTATTCTCCAAGGCCAAGCTGTGGTGGCTAAGTTCTCTAAGATACCTTCTTCTGTTCTCCGAGGCCAACCTGTGGTGGCCGAGTTCTCTAAGATACCTTCTTCTGTTCTCCGTCATCATCGTGAAGTTGACACAATTGAGAATATTATCCCAGGCTCTGCCTCTTTTTTTTTTTTTAAAAAAATAAAAATTAAACATATTTCTTTATATCATGCTTTGCGGATCCAAGACCAACTAGGATATATTTCGCAGTATTTGATTTTTAAAATCAGTAAATACACTAGGGTACGTGCAATATACATGTTAACATTTAAGCTCTTTAAGTATACTTTCATTCTAGTAGCTTAAGTATTTTTCTAAACATGACCTACTGTTTACTGGTTTTTGTCACACATAGGCTCCGTCATCTAATTATGCATTAAGCAAGAGAGGAAGATAGAGAACAATATCACCTGGACCTTGAGATGCCACCTTTGGGAACTTTTGCAGAAAGAACTTTCTCTTTTCTTTTCCCGTGATCTACTCATTCCTTCCTGGGCTAAGACTTTGGTGGTGGAATGCTGAACTCAATTTGCTCGGAATATGGTTATTCGAGACTCAACCCCATCCTTTTGATCAGTTACCAGTGTCATCCTGTATGTAGCATTTTGCTTTGCATATTACACCGTCTTTCTTTGACCTTGGTCTAGCCATATTAATTTCCAATGCCGTGACACAGTGGTCTCGGTTAGAGTCTGATAGAATCACGACCCCACATAAATATGAGCCGAGCAACACGCATGGTAGCGACTCCATGCTACTATCTAGTATTTTCAAAAAATTGTGTATTAAGTTGTGCATCATAGCAAAAACACATATACTCTCACTTTATTTTGCATAATCAAAAAATTGAGATTCGTCAAAGGGCATGAATGATGCAGAGCTATGCTTGTGAGTTTGAAGATAGGGAACAATGTCACCTGGGAGTTTCGTCAAACACTTGGCGTGCTTCATGATATACAAATCCAGACCCAATAATGTCTTGATGATTCAGTTCTGCCACTCACATAGTCCCAATCATCCCTTTTCAACATTTCCATGCCTTCTGAGAATGGTGAATATCTCTGCACCCTTTTCTCTACCTTCTGTTTTAATGTCGCGTAGGGATATGGATCTAGGTTGCGATGACGACACGATTGCGGGCAATGGTGGAATGAACCAATGGTCTGGGCATCGACATCATGTCACCGAGATGGTGTGTGGTGGTCGTTGAACGCAAGGTGGAAGTGGAGGCTCTCTCCTCGCAGATCAGGCATGCAACCTAGTGCGGCATGCGATCTGGTTTGGCGTGAGCATGGATCTGCCTTTCTGAAGCGAAGGCAACATGTCTGCGAAGAGATCACGAGATCTGGAGTGAGACCGTGAGGTTGTGGTAGGCCGGAGTCACAGGGAGCTTCACGCCTTTTACCCTTTTAGAATGTGCTCAAGTGCTGTGTTTTATACCTTTTTAGGTGAGAGTTCGGTGGAGGCGCTTTTCCGAGCTCTTTGTTGGAGGTCAAAGGTAGAGGCGGCTCTGCCTCCGGCAGCTCTACATCTCTGCCGCTGGTGGTGGTTGAGTATATGGTCGGGGTAAAGTTTTACTTGGCCCCACAGTGGGGGCCAAATGTTCCTGCCAAAATCCGACTTACCGGATTCTAGCCGGAGTGCTTATAACCGAGAGTGAAGACCAAGGTTGTTTTAGATTATAGCTTGACAGAATGTTGGATTCCGGTCCTACGTATCCCAAAGGGAATCAAAGCTAACGTAGTTCTCTATTCAACCCTCGGTCCTATGGTGATCTCAATCCCTTAATTTTGTATATGGTGAATATCGATAAACAAGGACTCTTCAGTAGTCTCTTGAATCGGCTGGTTCCCCAAATACGCTTAAGGGAGATTCACCTAGGTTAGCCAAAGTGAGTCTTTCTCTTGGGGCTTTCCTCCTTTTATAATAGGGTCCCCTGATCTCCTTTAGTAGAGATTAGGTTGTTATCTCTTCTTCTCGCTTATCTCTTGAACCGACTTCTAGATATATGATATCCTTATTTGATATTGAGATAAGGTTGCTAGTTAGGCTTAGATAAGTATTATATTTTAACCTTATCTTTTCCGATATCCTTGGTAGATCGGGTCTCCAAGCTCGATGGTCGAGTTTGCGATCTCGGCCAGTACAGATATATTCCCTCCATTGAAATTTGCCCTTTCCTGAAATTACTTTCAATCTCAAAATTGTTAGTGACAAGGTATGTATAATCAAGCATATTTAAAATATCCTTGGCACAATCACAATTTTTAATTCTCTCATAAGCATCATCGCATAGACAATTCCGAAGGATTTGCATAGCTTTGAGATTCAAGCAAAAATAATTTTTATCAAACTCAATCTGATGTTGTTTGGGTTTGAGAATGAATCCATGGACTCCAATATCCCATAAATCAACATCAATTGACTGCATAAAAATTTCAATTCTCACTTTCCAGTAAATATAATTCTCACCATTAAAGAATGGTGGTTTGTCAATTTGAAAACGATACATTTTTGGAAAACTTAAAAAAGTTGCCAAAGGATCTTAACTCTAAGCTGTTAAGCTCCTAACCAGAGCCGAAGCTCTGATACCACTTGTTGGCCGTGGCAACCATCACCCAAGAGGGGGGTGAATTGGGTTTTAAGTAAAAATGAAATCTTTTGTGTAAATCAAAAACCCTTTTCAAAGTTAAAACAGAGTTTGCAGCGGATATTAAAATCTTTTCAAATTAAGGCGCTTTAGAAAATAAATCGTTTGAAATTAAAGCGCGATAATTAAAATGGTGGAAACGTAAAGAGGATAGGGAAAGAGGATGAATACAATGATATATCCTGGTTTGGCCACAGACTACCCACGTGGCCTACATCCAGTCCCCAAGGCAATACTACCAAGGGTTTTCAATCAACTCTAGTTTTTAAACAGGATCAACTAGAACCTTTACAAATCAGAGAACCCTTAACACAAATCTCAGGACATACTATCCCTTGTGTAAGAGCCTCAAACACTAGCTTTTAAACAGGCTAAACTAGAACCTTTACAAATCAGAGCAACCTTAACACAAATCACAGGACATATGATCCCTTATGTAAGAGCCTTAAAATATCCCAAGAGATATACCCTCTCTTGTTTGGTAACCAAAAAGGTGGTTTGAGTCAATCCGACTCTCACCAACAAGATGCACTTTTAGTAGTACTGATTAAAACAAATTGAAGCGCAAGATACAATAACACCTATATGGAGTAAAACTCTCTCAATATAATATGATATAAGTGTATAAGTGAGAGTGATAAGAGAAAATGACAGTGACAGAGTTTTAACACAGTTAGAAAATGGGGAATTAGCACTTTATTATCAGTCTAAGTTTCCTTTATATAGAAGAAGTGGTTAACTCAAGGAAATTAGGTCAAGCCCATTTTAAAACACTTTTTGTCGCGCAGTAATCGATTATTTAGAAACCATGATCAATTATTTTAACTCATTTTAAAAGGTATGTCTTTAAACAGTCAGTGCATAATCGATTAGGATAATCGATTACTTGTTCTCTGTGTAAAACATTTGACTATTAAAAAGGCATAATCGATTATACTAATCGATTATCTATTCTCTGGCTTGCTTTTCAAAAAGCCAGAATCGATTTTTCAAACATCATAATCGATTTTATAATTTCGAATCAAACATAACGGCTAAAGATAATTAATACTCATTTAAACACATTAATAGCCATTTAAGTTGATTTATAAAACGTGTTCAGAATACCATAATCGATTATTGCATTTCAAATTCAAATTTCGAAATCATAACAGCTCTATATTTAATGACTCATTAAAGCATGTTTAAGAGCTTGATAATTGATTATACCAATCGATTATTCCTCGAATTAAATTTGAATTTGAAAAAGTTAAAAGCTGAAATTGATTACTCATTTAAGTTCATTTAAAAGCCATTTAAGTTTTACTTTTAAAGCTCAATTATGTGTGAGTGTGACCAATTTTAATTAGAGAGCTTTACTTACCATTTACAAGGGAATCTAAAACATACGATACAATTAATAAAATTCCCTTCACCCGTCTTGAAAGACTTGATCTCTTGAGACTTTAACTCTTCAAGTTCTTGACATCATAGCTTTGCTTGTTTCCAACCTTAACTTTTGTATTTCACATTTCTCATAAATGATTGTATTAGTTCAAGGTAAAGAAAATAGTAATAGTATTTCACATTTAATTTCATACACAAAACCATGTATAATAATTCATAAGACATATTTTAAGATAATATCATATTTAATATTTCTTATGTCTTTAGGCATATAATAAATATTCCAACTATGATTCTTTGCCAAATTATTATATTTGTCAATCACAAGCATATATCATATATGATCAAATATTATAGTCACATGGCATTTATCAACATAATACACATTAAGCCCAGTTTACGTACCATATTCTATTTGTCAACATCAACACTTATATTGATTTGCTTATGTTCTCTCCTTAATACTATATTTGTCAACATCAAAACCAATATGACAATATGGTTCACATCATCCTCAAAATACGATATCATCATCTACCCTTACTCTCATGCAACTAAACCTTTATGCTGACTTGGCCATCTCTACTCCTGCACTTTAGTCAGTAGTCCAGAATGGTCCAGTACAAATAATTTTCGAACTCGTCAAAGACTAAACAAGTATTAGTCTAAAACGGTCCAGTGCCAATAACTTTCGAACGCGTCAAGGAGTAAACGAGTATTAGTCTAGAACGATCCAGTGCCAAGAATATACAAACTCGTCAAGGAATATTCATCCAGAACGGTCTAGTGCCAAGAATATTCGAACGCGTCAAGAACTAAAAGAGTATTATGGTAGTCTACCTTGGCATCCACATCCGTAGGGTACTCACCTGTAATATCCGATATCCTAGAATAGGATATCTGACCTCGTGTGTTCCACTCACACGGCTGTGAATAACAATGCATATAAACCTCACTGACCCGTATCAATAACAACCTAGTGCCTCTAGCTTTCCTCATAGTATCAACACCTTTTTCCTCATCTCCTCATAGATAAAACCACTTAATTAGGCTAGGCACCTCCAAATCACCTTTATTCTCTCACCCAAACAATTATCTCCCGAACAACATATATCTTTACTTAAAAGTCAACTACTCATAATATTAAACCAGGCAGATCATGCATAACACAATCATCATGAAATATTCAAACATCAAAATAAAACGTCACATGCAGTAGAATACCTCAACCAGCGTATCACAATCAATTCAATAACAATAAAGTCAGACAACCTCAATATCATAAGATTAACCTAATGTCGATAACCTACAATCCCCAAATCATCATTGGTATTACAGAAAAGGTTTCCCATGCGATTTTGGTCTTGTCGATTACTCGACCACTTCTTTCCCCCACCTGAGCTAACACCGGATTCACGAAGTTGAAGCTCATCGTTACCACACCACAAGTTAACAATTCAACCTTCAACCAAATTCAACATACAAATATATTAATCAAACAAATCCAACTATGGACATATGGTGCTAGGTTCGGTCAACTTAATAAAAATGAGACTAGGGTTACTTTCTTAATCCAATCTTTTATATACTAGTTCCTAGAGTATTAACTAACATAGATTAATTATTACAAGACAAAAGTTTGAAACAAAATCCTCTAACCTAGGGTTAGGGTTTCGGCCATGTATAGTAAAATAGGCTAGAAATTGTTTTTGATTTCAAGCTCTTGTATTATCACTCTAGGGATTTCAAGTAGCTTATTTCAAGTCATCATCCAAGTTAAAGTTGAATAAAACTCATCTAACCCCTTTAGTATAGGATTCGGCCAAGACATAAAAATAGGGTTAGAAGTTTCTTTTCTTTACATACTCTTAGATTTAAAACCTAGAAACCTTAGATAGCCTAGACCATCATCATTTATGCAAAACTTTGAAGAAAACTCATCTAGCCCACTTATGATTAGATTCGGCCAACATAGGAAAATAGGGCTAGGAATTTATTTTACTTACATAGGAATTTCTTTTGATTACATGCTCTTAGACTATGAAAGTAGAAGACATATGAAGATCATAGAAATTGGTTTCACATTAAAATGATTTTTCTACAATTTTCTAGAATTATTTGAAGTTCTAGATCTAAGAATGGAAATTCATGAAAATAGTTCATGAACATGGAGATTGATGTATGATTAATGAAGCTAAGATGATTAGGAATAAGTTCCTCACCCTAGAATGAAGAACTTTGATGAAGAACTTGAAGAAAGATGAAGAACTTTGTAAGAACAACTATGGTGTTCTTAGTGTTTTTGGTGAGAAATGACTTAGAAAGAAAATGAACTTTGGTTAAGTGTGGGAAGGGTATGGCAGCCACTAAATTGAGTGAGTGAGTGAGTGAAAAATGCTTTGTTTAATTTTAAAATGAACCAACGTTAAGTTAATTTGACATAGGTTAAGTTTAGAAAATAATATAATAACTTAACTATGGTTATAATAACCTAACTAGAGTTAATTTGTAATCATGATTATGTTAGATTATGTGGTGGAGAATGAAGGTAGGTGTGACAGATTTTGGGCCACATCTCATGAGTCATCCATGACTCATCAATCCAATCCATTGGCGGTTCCTAGAAATCCCGTACGCAGCTCCGTCATTTACTCGATTTCGGTTTTTGAGAGGAAAATGATGAAACGAAAGCAAAATGAAATAGGTATGGTTTATTGGAGGTGGATGCACGAAATTGGAGAGATGTTAGAGGTTTAAAACCATGTAAAATGAGTGGTTAAGAGTGCGTAGACGTGTCTTGTTAATAACCGCGAAAGCTTAGGGGTATTTTGGTCATTTTACCTTAAAATATCTTAACCATCATTACTTGTCATAAATGCTAGGTGAGTCACCCCTATGACTCATCACCCTAGGTGGCAACATGTCCCCTCATCTGGTGCCCGGTTCTATCTCTGCAGTTCCGTTTCCGACTCCATCGATTTCCCGATTAGGGTTTCCATCCGTTTTTCGCCAAAATTCGCCCGAATAAAATCTAATATTTATTTTTTGGAAAATTTTTGGAAAATAGACTTCCTCACGGAAAAAATATACAAATCTACAATTTTTCAGTTTCGGGTCAAATTAGGGTTTTCTCCCGGTATAAAATTATTCTGTCAGTAAAAACGCAGATTGGTTTCCGTCTGAATTTTAAACCCAAATTTTAACCAAAGCTTCCTACCATAGAGTAGGTTCTAGGTATGATTTTGTTTTCTCTAAAATCATTTACTAGGTCTCAGATAAAAATATAAATAAATATATCTTTACTATTAATACAGCGTAATAAAAAACAGGTTGTTACAAGTATTCTCATGGCGACCATAGTGAAGTAATCCTTCAACTTGAAGTCACTACAATTCCTACATGAGGAGTTGTAGGCTTTAATACTATCAAACGTCATGCATAACAGGGTGATCATAAAGGTAGTTATTGGGACTGCAATAAATCATGTTGAGGAGTGTGAGTAATGTAGACAGGATTTGTCCCTCCTACATAGCAGGGGTAATGTCTTGGGCCCCTCGATAGAGTGAGATGTGAAATATGCGTGGCCACGCTGAAGTGGGCCAATATGTGATATTGGGCCCATTTGTGATTATACGTCTACTCAGGGATCGAAGAATAAATAATTGAACATAAAAAGGATGACACTCTTATGCCTTATGTTCAATTAAGACATATGGATGAAGGGACATTTACTGCACAGTAAATTTTGGTCTCGAAAGGCTAAAATCGGATCATCGATACTCTTGCTAATTGGGTAGTAATGATGCATTGCTAGATGCCACTCATTATTTATAATATTTAATATTATAATTAATATTTGATATTATTGTAATATTTAATATTATTGCCAACTTAGTGGGAGCCTACAGGGTCACACGCATAGGGTAAATGCGGAGCGGGTCAATTAATTAAAGGTTATTGGACTTGTAGCGTACAAGGCCCAATAAGTAGGTAGTTAGGTCAAGAGGAGTATGTGGTTTATAAATAGACTACTAGTTTTGCTCTACACCTGGTCTTGCTAACCTTGCCTCCCATAGCCGTCAGCTAGCACAGGATGCAAAGCTCCGGCGCCCGTTTGCTCGCGTGGACCGAGTAGAGGTGCTTCTCCTTTATGGTACTTGTGAGCATAGTGAAAGCACGCTACAAGAGGTAAACACAAATAGCCCTTTATGTGATTCATGTTTTTGTAATGCGCGATCCATGGGTTGGTTTTCTTCCGCCTTGAGATAAGATTTTAAAGAGGATTATCTCACGAAAACCCCAACAGTATAGACTCAGACTCAAGAACATGTGAAGAATCAGGATAATATTTCCTCAATTGAGAAACGTGAAAGATGTCATGAAGGTTAGCAAGGTTAGTTGGTAAAGCAATATGGTAAGCTACTGGACCAATCCGTCGAAGAATCTGGAAAGCTCTAATGAATCTAGGAGTAAGTTTTCTAGATTTGATAGCCCTGCCAATTCCGGTCTTTGAAATGACTCTCAAAAACACGTGATCACCCTCCTGGAATTCTAAAGGTCTCCTCCTCTTGTTACTGTAGCTCCTCTGCCTATCTTGTGCTTCCTTCATCTTTTCCCTTATCTTCCTAACTTGTTCCGTAGTCTGCTGCACCATATCTGGACCCAAAACTTGGTTTTCACCAGTCTCATACCAACATAACGGGGTCCTACACTTCCTGCCATACAAAGCCTTATATGGTGCCATTCCAAAGCTTCTATGAAAACTGTTGTTGTAGGTAAACTCAATCAATGGCAAGAACTCATCCCAACTGCCAGTGTGTTCCTACACACAATCTCTGCCAAGATCCTCCAATGATTGAATTGTCCTCTCTGACTGTCCATCTGTCTGTGGATGATAAGCAGAACTCATCCTCAACTTCGTCCCCAAAGCACTATGCAACTGTCTCCAAAATCTAGATGTGAATCTAAGATCTCGGTCTAAGACAATGCTAGATGGCACACCATGCAATCGAACCACTTCCGTAATGTAGATCTGGGTCAAATTTTCCAAACTATAACTCTTACCAATAAGTAAGAAATGAGCATACTTCGTCAACCTATCAATGATAACCCAAATCGCATCATGCCTCTTCGGAGTTCGTGATAATCCAACCACAAAATCCATGGCTATGCTATCCCATTTCCACTTTGGGATATCCAACGATTGCAATAAACCTGCCGGCTTTTGATGCTTAATCTTTGCCTTCTAACACACTAGGCAAGATAAAACATACTCTGCTACCTCTTTCTTCATCCCCAGCCACTAAAACATCTTCCTCAGATCCTGATACATCTTAGTGGATCCAGGATGAAAACTCAACTTACTCTTATGTGCTTCTTCCAAGATCATTTTCCTAAGTTCTAAATCCTCTGGCACACATATCCTATCTCTAAACCTCAACACAGCATCTGGTCCCTAGCTAAACTCAGAAATCTTACCATCATCTATACCTCTACTCACCTCTTGCAGATATTGATCCTGAACTTGTTTATCCTTAAGATCTCTCATAAATTCACTACTAATAGTGATCATCCCTAAGCATATTTTATCCTTAACCAACTCCATCCCTAAGTTCATATCCCTGAACTATTCAAGCAATTCCAACTCCTTAACCATCATCGCGGATATATGCAAGGACTTCCTACTTAACGCATCCACTACAACATTTGCCTTCCCAGGATGTTACAGTAGATCAAACTCATAATCCTTGATAAACTCCATCCATCATCGTTGTCTCATATCCAACTCTTTTTTATCAAACAGATACTTCAGACTTTTATGGTCACTATAAACATTAAACTTCGCTCCATACAGAAAGTGTCGCCATATCTTTAATGCGAACACTATGGCTGCCAACTCCAAATCATGAGTCGGATAGTTCCTCTTATGAATTCTCAATTGTCGGGAAGCATAAGCCACAACTATTCCCTCTTGCATCAGAACACAACCTAAACCTTGGTATGACACATCACAGTATACGTCAAACTGTCCTAAATGATCGGGTAAAGTCAACACAGGTGATGTAGTCAACCTGTCCTTCAGCTTTTGAAAACTCTGCTCACACTTGTCTGTCCATACAAAAGTTGTATCTTTCCTCGTCAACTACGTCATAGGCAATGCTATCTTCGAGAAACCCTCTATAAACCTCCGATAATATCCAACTAACCCTAGACTCCCAGGGTGAAACACTCGGTATGATGAACTCCTTCCTCAACATGTCATCCAATTGTTTCTTTAATTCTGCCAACTCCACGGGTGACATCAGATAGGGCACTATAGATATAGGTCCTGTCCCCGATACGAGATCTATGGTGACTTCCATCTCCCTCTCTCTGGTGGCAAACCTGGAACGTCGGGAGGGAAAACCTCAGGAAACTCTCTCACAATAGACATAGAATATATACTAGGAGTCTCATTAGCTTCCACTGCGAACAGCATCACGTACTACCGAGAATCATCACTCCTCATGGATACTCCTTCATTGGCATATACTATACTAGAAGACTCAAGAAATGATAACGTCTTACTAGAACAATCTAGCATTACATGGTTAACCGAAAACCAATCCATGCCAAGAATAACATCTATATGTTGCATAGGCAAACAAACAAGGTCTACAATAAATGTCTTATTCTCAACAACTATAGGACACTATACACAAACAGACATAACAATAAAAGAATCAGTAGTCGGAGTAGATACGGTAAGGGTATAAGGTAATTTAGAAACAAGTAATTTTAAATGATCCACACACTCATGCGAAATAAAGGGATGTGTAGCACCTGAGTCAAACAACACAGACAAGAGTCTACCAGCTATCAAACACATACCTTGTATAAGATCTACAGATTGAGAGGATTCAACTCCCCTCACGGTCAACACTCTTCCAATGGCCTGAGGTCTGGTCACCTGTTGTCCTGCTGCTGGGAATTCTCTCCCAGCTCCACCTCTATAACCTCCAGCTCCTCTACCAGCAGCTATCGGCTGTGGCATAGCCCGCTGTCTGCAATCTCGAGCCATATGACCTGGTTTCCCACAGTGGAAACAACTATGTCTCTCCATGTAATCTCTAACATGAAGCGGTCCTCCGCAACTGAAACAAACAAAGCCTTGTTGCTGCTGGTTTGTTCCAACCACTGGTGCTGTAGCAACTGGTGCTGGTGCAACTGCCTGCTCTGGTATAGTATATCGTATCCTTCTCCACTGGGAACCACTACCTACTATCCTCTGAAAACCTGATCGAGTAGGGCCTCCACTCCTCTGTGGTCTCTGCTCAACAACCTGCATCTGATCTATGCTTTCTATGGCACTGCATCTCTCAACCAGCTCCCATCTATATGACATATAATACCACATAAACAAGTTTATAAATACTATATGCCATACCAATGTTAGTTATCGCGTTCGGACTCATTACCCATTCTAAGCATAGTCAATATCCAATCTCGATTCAACTAGACAAGGCTAGTAACAACATCCTAAACCTCACAGTCTGATCAGAATCAAACTGCTCTGATACCACCAAATGAGACACCCCGTTGTGTCCCGTTGTGCCATTAATTATTTATTTAAACTATTTATTTAAACTTACTCGCGTTCTTAACGTTAAACATAACCCGAAAATACGAAGATATTAAAATCTTAAATATAAACACATCCAACTTCTGAAAGTTAACACACCATACCATAGTTATATTACACATATACCCATATGTTTATCCATCACAATACAAAACACTGTTTAGGGTATCCTATCAGTAGGATCCCTTGCAGGTACATAATTATACAAACTGTTATAATTAGCGAAAAATAAAACATCTCACAAGACGCATTGGCCATACTCCCCAAACTCTACCACTCGAATCCACAGCTCGTCCTCCAGTATCTGGTTCATACGGACTTCCATCCAGATCCTCGGTAGCTGCCTCCTCTATAGAGTCTTCTCATCAGATCACATAACCAAAACAAATACCATATAGCAAAATAGCAGATAAGAAACAGTTCTATCATCATAAGCTGAAAAGGAATACATAGCATACAATATAATAATAGTCAAAGACACTCATCACATATATATAATAATCATCCTTAAATTATGATATCATCCTCTACCCTTAATCTCATGCAACTAAACATTTATGCTTACGTGGCCACCACCAATCCTGTCACACATCCCTCGTTAGGGATGTCAGTCAGTCGTCTAAGCATCACGTCCCCAAATATCGGTGCACACCCTCTTTCGATCTCGAGGATGCTCATGAATATCAATGACACTATAGCAGCACATTTTTCCGGTGCACACCTTCGTTCACTCTCGAGGGTGCTCATGCATAGCAATGACACTATAGCTGCAGAGCCTAAATCTAAGTTGGGACGGTCCCGCTGTGACACCCTCTACCCCGCATGTATTTATAAAGCAATAAAAGGCATATAATAGATATAAAATAAAATAAAATAACATACGTCCTTTATAAAATGGTTCATGGGTAGAAAGGTCCCACATGAACAAGTTCAACAACCGCGGAAAACCAAAACATGTTTATAAGGATAACATAACATAAACAAAACATTTAACCCAAACCCGATGCCACATTACAGAGCTGGTATAACAGATCCGATAAACAACTCGGATAACAACTAAACTAAACATAAACTAAACTTCTAGAAGCGGCTCCTCAGAGTCACTCCTCAGCAAACTGCTCACCATTCTCTGCATAACACTAGAAGGGGTATATGCAAAGCAACAACAAAAGACGGGGAGTAAGAAACATATATCAACATAACGGCATGGAAGCTGTTAGCAAGATGAACATGCATCATATAAACATAGAATATCAAACATAAACGTTTCATCATATATATATATATATATATATATATATATATATATATATATATATATATATATTCCAAACAAGGTATGTTATACGATGCAACGCTACTCCGCTACTCCAATGCATGAATGAGCAACACAGTGCACAACCAACAATCACCATATCCGCTTGGGTCACTCGGCTACCCAAGTTCATCATCATCATCAACGTTATCTTTCATCTTTAGTCTTTAATCTTTTATCACATAATCTTTTCACTTACACTCTGCCCAAAAACCACCAGAGCTCAACACCTTGACCATTAAGCATCAAGGCCCCCTTGGCCACTTGGCTACCAAGGTCCAATATCTTTTAACAACATCATGACATCATGCATCAAGGCCCCCTTGGCTACTCGGCTACCAAGGTACAGAACAACAACACTCTGGCCAATAAGCACCAGAGTTCAACACCCCGACCACTCAGCTATCGAGGCCCCTTTGGAGTGAACGCTAGGCTACCAAGGTACAGAACATCATCTTTTCACTTTAATTATTAACACTCTGACTGATCAGGTACAGAGCTCAACACCTTGACCATTAAGCATCAAGGCCTCCTTGGCCACTCGGCTACCAAGGTACAGAACAACATCTTTAAGTTATCGAACTCATCTTTTCTTCGTTTGGTGTTTTCTTTCATTAATTGGATACTCTGGGGTAGAACCCCTGTTTTCAGCATTCTGGTTCTGTTCTGGTCAGGTGAGCACGGGCGTGCTCACCCTCAGCACGGGCATGCTGGACCTGTAGGCAAGCACGGTCGTGCTGCCCGCTGAGCACGGGCGTGCTCCCTATTAAGCACGGTCGTGCTCAATGCAGCGTGGCCGTACTGATATGGGGAGAAAGGGTCAGAAACCCTTTCCCAAATCTTTGGGACAGTTCACAGATTCAACCTATTGGCTTTTAACTAATCCATCAAACATCAGCTTCATTAATCTTAACTGTTCTTCATTAATATTCATGTCTTATCATCATGGGGAATTAATCCCTTAATCACAGCTTCATCATTAATGTTCCTAGAACACTCACTAATCAACCTAGGGTCTTTAACTAAGCCCTATGAACATAACATCTCATGCTTTATTCATGTCTTATGAACAACTGGGAAACACATCCCTTAAATCTTATTATCATTGTTAACGTATTTTAACGTCTTAACATCATTAATAATCCCTATTAATTGGTTATAGTCTTGTTAACGTCATTGTTAGAATTAACATACCCAACAATCAACACTCAAACGGAGCACCACATCATCATCATTATCATTACAGCATTCTCATAATCATAACAACATCATCATCATAATAGTATCATCATCATCATAGACATTCATGGCATCATTAAACATCATACTCAATTGGGCATACCAATACCATCCATTCATACATTATCAATAATTAACATAAAATAGTATAACAATTAAAGCATGCCATTAACATTATAATCATATTATAATCATATCATACATACAATAATTAACATCAAATAGACAATAACATATGACAGGGTCATGGGTTAACCCTTCATCTTCTGCTACCCCCAACGCCTACATGTCAATACTATTCCTTCTCCCCATACCTGGTATGAATATTCCAACCAACGAAAGCCAACTGGTAACCCAAACGAAGAACCAACGTGTTTCCCTCAAGCGGCTTGATTAGCTTTCCAAGCCTTGGTCAAACAAAAGGTTTACAAATTAGTTTCCCAAATCAAAACAAGAAAGGGTACTAAAGAGGGAAGGAACCATTACCTTCTATGATTGGCACAGACCAACCAAGATCTCCCAAAACTAGAGCAAGAACACCAAGGGCATCAAAGGGGTTCAAGGGGAGGAAGAGAGAATAGGTTTTTGCCCCACAAAAGCTGCCCAAAGTGGCAAAATAGGGTTTGGATTGTAACCCTCATGAAACTGCTCTATTTAAAGACTCTGATACCTGAGCACGGCCTTGCTCCTTGTTGAGCACGACCGTGCTCAACTCCTAAGCACGGGGCACTGAAATAATGCCTTACGAGACCACCTAGATGATCGTTTTTGGATAAACACTAGAAATAAGACTTGTAGATAATTCTCTTAGCTTTCCAACGCCAGAAAGATCACCTCGATCGAACATCTAGAACTCAAGATATGACCAAAACGGTGAAACTGGTTACTAGGATTCTAAAAGGGTTGAACCTTTCTAAGGCTAAACTCTCCCAAAACATGAACTTAGGCATCAAAAACAAACATAACAAGCATATACAAACATATATATAACATATATGAAAGAACTAAGCTTATTTACGAAAAACGGGGTGTTACAATTCCACCCCCTTATAAAAAATTTCGTCCTCGAAATTTCTATCACCTTGATTGGTTAAACTTTCACCAATTAGGCACATACCTTGGGTTAAGTCCTCGGACTTGGATGCTCCAGATCCACTGAGAGTAAAAACTCTCCCAGTGGTCTTCAGTTGATTGACTTGGGGTCTCTGGTCCCTGCTAGCGCTCTGCGGTTCTGACTTCGCTCTTCCACACTCCCGGCTGATGTGGCCAGACTTGCCACACTTGAAGCAGACAATGTCTGTCTCCTTGCACTACCTGGTATAATGATTCCGTCCACATTTTCCATACCTGAGAGACCTAGGAGCATAAGGATCCCAATCCCTGGGCTCGCTTACTGAAACCTGTGACTCTTTGTCACTCTGCTTGAAATCCCGACCGACTGGAGCTAGAAGCTGCCTCACCTTATCCTTATGATCAATCTTCTTACTGCTCTGAACATCTGAACTCTTGCGGCTTGCCACTCTGGACTTGTAGGCATCCTCAAAGATCCTACACTTGTTTACCAAGACTGGAAAGACTCGGATCTCCTGATAGCTGATCGCCTGCTTGATCGCTGGACGCTGGCCATCTTCAACCTTTACGCACTTGGAGCGGTCGTCATTCACATGTTGATACGGCGTGTAATAACCAGCAAGCTCCTCAAACTTCGCAGCATACTCTCCCACGGACATACCCTCTTACTTCAGAGCCAAGAACTCAATCTCCTTCTTATCGCGGATGTCAGCTTGAAAGTACTTCTCTAGAAATCTGTCTCGGAAGATATTCCATGTAACCACTGTACTCTCAGCTTCCATATGCTGGCGACAAATCTCCCACCAGTGCTCAGCTTCCTCTGATAGCATGAATGTCCCAAAGATGACTTTCTGAACATCGTTGCATCCCATAGCCCGGAAGATCTACTCAATCTCCCTTATCTATAAAAGAGCACCGTCAGGGTCATAGGCTCCCTTGAACTTAGGCAGGTCGTTCCGCTGGAACTTATCCAGACCCTGAAACTCAGCCGGTCCATCATGGTGGTTGTTGTTCTGGTTCTGCCTAATAGCATTGGCGAGCAGTGCCAAAGCATCGGCGATCGCCTGGTCGTTCCTACCTCTTCTTGCCATTGGTTGCTGCATTTACCCGAGACAGCAGTTAAACACAGGGAACCAAGCAGGAAGGTCTAACGATTCTTAATACTAAAGCATCATTATCTATAATAAATATAGATAATTCAAACAAAACAGACAGAAGACTCGCAACAGACTCATACCACGTTCGGACAGGGCCGAACTGCTCTGATACCACTAAATGTGACACCCTCTACCCCGCATGTATTTATAAAGCAATAAAAGGCATATAATAGATATAAAATAAAATAAAATAACATACGTCCTTTATAAAAAGGTTCATGGGTAGAAAGGTCCCACATGAACAAGTTCAACAACCGCGGAAAACCAAAACATGTTTATAAGGATAACATAACATAAACAAAACATTTAACCCAAACCCGATGCCACATTACAGAGCTGGTATAACAGATCCGATAAACAACTCGGATAACAACTAAACTAAACATAAACTAAACTTCTAGAAGCGGCTCCTCAGAGTCACTCCTCAGCAAACTGCTCACCATTCTCTGCATAACACTAGAAGGGGTATATGCAAAGCAACAACAAAAGACGGGGAGTAAGAAACATATATATCAACATAACGGCATGGAAGCTGTTAGCAAGATGAACATGCATCATATAAACATAGAATATCAAACATAAACGTTTCATCATATATATATATATATATATATATATATATATATTCCAAACAAGGTATGTTATACGATGCAACGCTACTCCGCTACTCCAATGCATGAATGAGCAACACAGTGCACAACCAACAATCACCACCTCCGCTTGGGTCACTCGGCTACCCAAGTTCATCATCATCATCAACGTTATCTTTCATCTTTAGTCTTTATTCTTTTATCACATAATCTTTTCACTTACACTCTGGCTAAAAAGCACCAGAGCTCAACACCTTGACCATTAAGCATCAAGGTCCCCTGGCCACTTGGCTACCACAGTCCAATATCTTTTAACAACATCATGACATCATGCATCAAGGCCCCCTTGGCCACTCGGCTACCAAGGTACAGAACAACAACACTCTAGCCAATAAGCACCAGAGTTCAACACCTCGACCACTCAGCTATCGAGGCCCCTTTGGAGCGAACGCTAGGCTACCAAGGTACAGAACATCATCTTTCCACTTTAATTATTAACACTCCAACAGATCAGGTACAGAGCTCAACACCTTGACCATTAAGCATCAAGGCCCGCTTGGCCACTCGGCTACCAAGGTACAGAACAACATCTTTAAGTTATCGAACTCATCTTTTATTCGCTTGGTGTCTTCTTTCATTAATTGGATACTTTAGGGTAGAACCCCTGTTTTCAGCATTCTGGTTCTGTTCTGGTCAGGTGAGCACGGGCGTGCTCACCCTCAGCACGGGCGTGCTGGACCTGCAGGCAAGCACGGTCGTGCTGCCCGCTGAGCACGGGCGTGCTCATTTGCGCGCCCTGCTATGGATTTCAATCTGGAGCACGGGCGTGCTCCCTATTAAGCACGACGGTGCTCAATGGAGCGTGGCCGTACTGATCTGGGCAGAAAGGGTCAGAAACCCTTTCCTAAATCTTTGGGGCAGTTCACAGATTCAACCTATTGGCTTTTAACTAATCCATCAAACATCAGTTTCATTAATCTGAACTGTTCTTCATTAATATTCATGTCTTATCATCATGGGGAATTAATCCCTTAATCACAGCTTCATCATTAATGTTCCTAGAACACTCACTAATCAACCTAGGGTCTTTAACTAAGCCCTATGAACATAACATCTCACGCTTTATTCATGTCTTATGAACAACTGGGAAAAACATCCCTTAAATCTTATTATCATTGTTAACGTATTTTAACGTCTTAACATCATTAATAATCCCTATTAATTGGTTATAGTCTTGTTAACGTCATTGTTAGAATTAACATACCCAACAATCAACACTCAAACGGAGCACCACATCATCATCATTATCATTACAGCATTCTCATAATCATAACAACATCATCATCATAATAGTATCATCATCATCATAGACATTCATGGCATCATTAAACATCATACTCAATTGGGCATACCAATACCATCCATTCATACATTATCAATAATTAACATAAAATAGTATAACAATTAAAGCATGCCATTAACATTATAATCATATTATAATCATATCATACATACAATAATTAACATCAAATAGACAATAACATATGACAGGGTCATGGGTTAAACCCTTCATCTTCTGCTACCCCCAACGCCTACATGTCAATACTATTCCTTCTCCCCATACCTGGTATGAATATTCCAACCAACGAAAGCCAACTGGTAACCCAAACGAAGAACCAACGTGTTTCCCTCAAGCGGCTTGATTAGCTTTCCAAGCCTTGGTCAAACAAAAGGTTTACAAATTAGTTTCCCAAATCAAAACAAGAAAGGGTACTAAAGAGGGAAGGAACCATTACCTTCTATGATTGGCACAGACCAACCAAGATCTCCCAAAACTAGAGCAAGAACACCAAGGGCATCAAAGGGGTTCAAGGGGAGGAAGAGAGAATTGGTTTTTGCCCTACAAAAGCTGCCCAAAGTGGCAAAATAGGGTTTGGATTGTAACCCTCATGAAACTGCTCTATTTAAAGACTCTGATACCTGAGCACGGCCTTGCTCCTTGTTGAGCACGACCGTGCTCAACTCCTAAGCACGGGGCACTGAAATAATGCCTTACGAGACCACCTAGATGATCGTTTTTGGATAAACACTAGAAATAAGACTTGTAGATAATTCTCTTAGCTTTCCAACGCCAGAAAGATCACCTCGATCGAACATCTAGAACTCAAGATATGACCAAAACGGTGAAACTGGTTACTAGGATTCTAAAAGGGTTGAACCTTTCTAAGGCTAAACTCTCCCAAACATGAACTTTGGCATCAAAAACAAACATAACAAGCATATACAAACATATATATAACATATATGAAAGAACTAAGCTTATTTACGAAAAACGGGGTGTTACAATTCCGCCCCCTTATAAAAATTTCGTCCTCGAAATTTCTATCACCTTGATTGGTTAAACTTTCACCAATTAGGCACATACCTTGGGTTAAGTCCTCGGACTTGGATGCTCCAGATCCACTGAGAGTAAAAACTCTCCCAGTGGTCTTCAGTTGATTGACTTGGGGTCTCTGGTCCCTGCTAGCGCTCTGCGGTTCTGACTTCGCTCTTCCACACTCCCGGCTGATGTGGCCAGACTTGCCACACTTGAAGCAGACAATGTCTGTCTCCTTGCACTACCTGGTATAATGATTCCGTCCACATTTTCCATACCTGAGAGACCTAGGAGCATAAGGATCCCAATCCCTGGGCTCGCTTACTGAAACCTGTGACTCTTTGTCACTCTGCTTGAAATCCCGACCGACTGGAGCTAGAAGCTGCCTCACCTTATCCTTATGATCAATCTTCTTACTGCTCTGAACATCTGAACTCTTGCGGCTTGCCACTCTGGACTTGTAGGCATCCTCGAAGATCCTACACTTGTTTACCAAGACTGGAAAGACTCGGATCTCCTGATAGCTGATCGCCTGCTTGATCGCTGGACGCTGGCCATCTTCAACCTTTACGCACTTGGAGCGGTCGTCATTCACATGTTGATACGGCGTGTAATAACCAGCAAGCTCCTCAAACTTCGCAGCATACTCTCCCACGGACATACCCTCTTACTTCAGAGCCAAGAACTCAATCTCCTTCTTATCGCGGATGTCAGCTTGAAAGTACTTCTCTAGAAATCTGTCTCGGAAGATATTCCATGTAACCACTGTACTCTCAGCTTCCATATGCTGGCGACAAATCTCCCACCAGTGCTCAGCTTCCTCTGATAGCATGAATGTCCCAAAGATGACTTTCTGAACATCGTTGCATCCCATAGCCCGGAAGATCTACTCAATCTCCCTTATCTATAAAAGAGCACCGTCAGGGTCATAGGCTCCCTTGAACTTAGGCAGGTCGTTCCGCTGGAACTTATCCAGACCCTGAAACTCAGCCGGTCCATCATGGTGGTTGTTGTTCTGGTTCTGCCTAATAGCATTGGCGAGCAGTGCCAAAGCATCGGCGATCGCCTGGTCGTTCCTACCTCTTCTTGCCATTGGTTGCTGCATTTACCCGAGACAGCAGTTAAACACAGGGAACCAAGCAGGAAGGTCTAACGATTCTTAATACTAAAGCATCATTATCTATAATAAATATAGATAATTCAAACAAAACAGACAGAAGACTCGCAACAGACTCATACCACGTTCGGACAGGGCCGAACTGCTCTGATACCACTAAATGTGACACCCTCTACCCCGCATGTATTTATAAAGCAATAAAAGGCATATAATAGATATAAAATAAAATAAAATAACATACGTCCTTTATAAAATGGTTCATGGGTAGAAAGGTCCCACATGAACAAGTTCAACAACCGCGGAAAACCAAAACATGTTTATAAGGATAACATAACATAAACAAAACATTTAACCCAAACCCGATGCCACATTACAGAGCTGGTATAACAGATCCGATAAACAACTCGGATAACAACTAAACTAAACATAAACTAAACTTCTAGAAGCGGCTCCTCAGAGTCACTCCTCAGCAAACTGCTCACCATTCTCTGCATAACACTAGAAGGGGTATATGCAAAGCAACAACAAAAGACGGGGAGTAAGATACATATATATCAACATAACGGCATGGAAGCTGTTAGCAAGATGAACATGCATCATATAAACATAGAATATCAAACATAAACGTTTCATCATATATATATATATATATATATATATATATATATATTCCAAACAAGGTATGTTATACGATGCAACGCTACTCCGCTACTCCAATGCATGAATGAGCAACACAGCGCACAACCAACAATCACCACCTCCGCTTGGGTCACTCGGCTACCCAAGTTCATCATCATCATCAACGTTATCTTTCATCTTTAGTCTTTATTCTTTTATCACATAATCTTTTCACTTACACTCTGGCTAAAAAGCACCAGAGCTCAACACCTTGACCATTAAGCATCAAGGTCCCCTGGCCACTCGGCTACCACAGTCCAATATCTTTTAACAACATCTTGACATCATGCATCAAGGCCCCCTTGGCCACTCGGCTACCAAGGTACAGAACAACAACACTCTAGCCAATAAGCACCAGAGTTCAACACCTCGACCACTCGGCTATCGAGGCCCCTTTGGAGCGAACGCTAGGCAACCAAGGTACAGAACATCATCTTTCCACTTTAATTATTAACACTCCAACAGATCAGGTACAGAGCTCAACACCTTGACCATTAAGCATCAAGGCCCGCTTGGCCACTCGGCTACCAAGGTACAGAACAACATCTTTAAGTTATCTAACTCATCTTTTATTCGCTTGGTGTCTTCTTTCATTAATTGGATACTTTAGGGTAGAACCCCTGTTTTCAGCATTCTGGTTCTGTTCTGGTCAGGTGAGCACGGGCGTGCTCACCCTCAGCACGGGCGTGCTGGACCTGCAGGCAAGCACGGTCGTGCTGCCCGCTGAGCACGGG
This sequence comes from Echinosophora koreensis, assembly GCA_035048595.1. Classification (NCBI taxonomy): domain Eukaryota; kingdom Viridiplantae; phylum Streptophyta; class Magnoliopsida; order Fabales; family Fabaceae; genus Echinosophora; species Echinosophora koreensis. The sequence goes on from JAPCYP010000011.1 coordinate 1,302,913, forward strand.
CGTGCTCATTTGCGCGCCCTGCTATGGATTTCAATCTGGAGCACGAGCGTGCTCCCTATTAAGCACGACGGTGCTCAATGGAGCGTGGCCGTACTGATCTGGGCAGAAAGGGTCAGAAACCCTTTCCTAAATCTTTGGGGCAGGTCACAGATTCAACCTATTGGCTTTTAACTAATCCATCAAACATCAGTTTCATTAATCTGAACTGTTCTTCATTAATATTCATGTCTTATCATCATGGGGAATTAATCCCTTAATCACAGCTTCATCATTAATGTTCCTAGAACACTCACTAATCAACCTAGGGTCTTTAACTAAGCCCTATGAACATAACATCTCACGCTTTATTCATGTCTTATGAACAACTGGGAAAAAACATCCCTTAAATCTTATTATCATTGTTAACGTATTTTAACGTCTTAACATCATTAATAATCCCTATTAATTGGTTATAGTCTTGTTAACGTCATTGTTATAATTAACATACCCAACAATCAACACTCAAACGGAGCACCACATCATCATCATTATCATTACATCATTCTCATAATCATAACAACATCATCATCATAATAGTATCATCATCATCATAGACATTCATGGCATCATTAAACATCATACTCAATTGGGCATACCAATACCATCCATTCATACATTATCAATAATTAACATAAAATAGTATAACAATTAAAGCATGCCATTAACATTATAATCATATTATAATCATATCATACATACAATAATTAACATCAAATAGACAATAACATATGACAGGGTCATGGGTTAACCCTTCATCTTCTGCTACCCCCAACGCCTACATGTCAATACTATTCCTTCTCCCCATACCTGGTATGAATATTCCAACCAACGAAAGCCAACTGGTAACCCAAACGAAGAACCAACGTGTTTCCCTCAAGCGGCTTGATTAGCTTTCCAAGCCTTGGTCAAACAAAAGGTTTACAAATTAGTTTCCCAAATCAAAACAAGAAAGGGTACTAAAGAGGGAAGGAACCATTACCTTCTATGATTGGCACAGACCAACCAAGATCTCCCAAAACTAGAGCAAGAACACCAAGGGCATCAAAGGGGTTCAAGGGGAGGAAGAGAGAATTGGTTTTTGCCCTACAAAAGCTGCCCAAAGTGGCAAAATAGGGTTTGGATTGTAACCCTCATGAAACTGCTCTATTTAAAGACTCTGATACCTGAGCACGGCCTTGCTCCTTGTTGAGCACGACCGTGCTCAACTCCTAAGCACGGGGCACTGAAATAATGCCTTACGAGACCACCTAGATGATCGTTTTTGGATAAACACTAGAAATAAGACTTGTAGATAATTCTCTTAGCTTTCCAACGCCAGAAAGATCACCTCGATCGAACATCTAGAACTCAAGATATGACCAAAACGGTGAAACTGGTTACTAGGATTCTAAAAGGGTTGAACCTTTCTAAGGCTAAACTCTCCCAAACATGAACTTTGGCATCAAAAACAAACATAACAAGCATATACAAACATATATATAACATATATGAAAGAACTAAGCTTATTTACGAAAAACGGGGTGTTACAACTCCACCCCCTTATAAAAATTTCGTCCTCGAAATTTCTATCACCTTGATTGGTTAAACTTTCACCAATTAGGCACATACCTTGGGTTAAGTCCTCGGACTTGGATGCTCCAGATCCACTGAGAGTAAAAACTCTCCCAGTGGTCTTCAGTTGATTGACTTGGGGTCTCTGGTCCCTGCTAGCGCTCTGCGGTTCTGACTTCGCTCTTCCACACTCCCGGCTGATGTGGCCAGACTTGCCACACTTGAAGCAGACAATGTCTGTCTCCTTGCACTACCTGGTATAATGATTCCGTCCACATTTTCCATACCTGAGAGACCTAGGAGCATAAGGATCCCAATCCCTGGGCTCGCTTACTGAAACCTGTGACTCTTTGTCACTCTGCTTGAAATCCCGACCGACTGGAGCTAGAAGCTGCCTCACCTTGTCCTTCTGATCAATCTTCTTACTGCTCTGAACATCTAAACTCTTGCGGCTTGCCACTCTGGACTTGTAGGCATCCTCGAAGATCCTACACTTGTTTACCAAGACTGGAAAGACTCGGATCTCCTGATAGCTGATCGCCTGCTTGATCGCCGGACGCTGGCCATCTTCAACCTTTACGCACTTGGAGCGGTCTTCATTCACATGTTGATACGGCGTGTAATAACCAGCAAGCTCCTCAAACTTCGCAGCATACTCTCCCACGGACATACCCTCTTACTTCAGAGCCAAGAACTCAATCTCCTTCTTATCGCGGATGTCAGCTTGAAAGTACTTCTCTAGAAATCTGTCTCGGAAGATATTCCATGTAACCACTGTACTCTCAGCTTCCATATGCTGGCGACAAATCTCCCACCAGTGCTCAGCTTCCTCTGATAGCATGAATGTCCCAAAGATGACTTTCTGAACATCGTTGCATCCCATAGCCCGGAAGATCTACTCAATCTCCCTTATCTATAAAAGAGCACCGTCAGGGTCATAGGCTCCCTTGAACTTAGGCAGGTCGTTCCGCTGGAACTTATCCAGACCCTGAAACTCAGCCGGTCCATCATGGTGGTTGTTGTTCTGGTTCTGCCTAATAGCATTGGCGAGCAGTGCCAAAGCATCGGCGATCGCCTGGTCGTTCCTACCTCTTCTTGCCATTGGTTGCTGCATTTACCCGAGACAGCAGTTAAACACAGGGAACCAAGCAGGAAGGTCTAACGATTCTTAATACTAAAGCATCATTATCTATAATAAATATAGATAATTCAAACAAAACAGACAGAAGACTCGCAACAGACTCATACCACGTTCGGACAGGGCCGAACTGCTCTGATACCACTAAATGTGACACCCTCTACCCCGCATGTATTTATAAAGCAATAAAAGGCATATAATAGATATAAAATAAAATAAAATAACATACGTCCTTTATAAAATGGTTCATGGGTAGAAAGGTCCCACATGAACAAGTTCAACAACCGCGGAAAACCAAAACATGTTTATAAGGATAACATAACATAAACAAAACATTTAACCCAAACCCGATGCCACATTACAGAGCTGGTATAACAGATCCGATAAACAACTCGGATAACAACTAAACTAAACATAAACTAAACTTCTAGAAGCGGCTCCTCAGAGTCACTCCTCAGCAAACTGCTCACCATTCTCTGCATAACACTAGAAGGGGTATATGCAAAGCAACAACAAAAGACGGGGAGTAAGATACATATATATCAACATAACGGCATGGAAGCTGTTAGCAAGATGAACATGCATCATATAAACATAGAATATCAAACATAAACGTTTCATCATATATATATATATATATATATATATATATTCCAAACAAGGTATGTTATACGATGCAACGCTACTCCGCTACTCCAATGCATGAATGAGCAACACAGCGCACAACCAACAATCACCACCTCCGCTTGGGTCACTCGGCTACCCAAGTTCATCATCATCATCAACGTTATCTTTCATCTTTAGTCTTTATTCTTTTATCACATAATCTTTTCACTTACACTCTGGCTAAAAAGCACCAGAGCTCAACACCTTGACCATTAAGCATCAAGGTCCCCTGGCCACTCGGCTACCACAGTCCAATATCTTTTAACAACATCTTGACATCATGCATCAAGGCCCCCTTGGCCACTCGGCTACCAAGGTACAGAACAACAACACTCTAGCCAATAAGCACCAGAGTTCAACACCTCGACCACTCGGCTATCGAGGCCCCTTTGGAGCGAACGCTAGGCAACCAAGGTACAGAACATCATCTTTCCACTTTAATTATTAACACTCCAACAGATCAGGTACAGAGCTCAACACCTTGACCATTAAGCATCAAGGCCCGCTTGGCCACTCGGCTACCAAGGTACAGAACAACATCTTTAAGTTATCTAACTCATCTTTTATTCGCTTGGTGTCTTCTTTCATTAATTGGATACTTTAGGGTAGAACCCCTGTTTTCAGCATTCTGGTTCTGTTCTGGTCAGGTGAGCACGGGCGTGCTCACCCTCAGCACGGGCGTGCTGGACCTGCAGGCAAGCACGGTCGTGCTGCCCGCTGAGCACGGGCGTGCTCATTTGCGCGCCCTGCTATGGATTTCAATCTGGAGCACGAGCGTGCTCCCTATTAAGCACGACGGTGCTCAATGGAGCGTGGCCGTACTGATCTGGGCAGAAAGGGTCAGAAACCCTTTCCTAAATCTTTGGGGCAGGTCACAGATTCAACCTATTGGCTTTTAACTAATCCATCAAACATCAGTTTCATTAATCTGAACTGTTCTTCATTAATATTCATGTCTTATCATCATGGGGAATTAATCCCTTAATCACAGCTTCATCATTAATGTTCCTAGAACACTCACTAATCAACCTAGGGTCTTTAACTAAGCCCTATGAACATAACATCTCACGCTTTATTCATGTCTTATGAACAACTGGGAAAAACATCCCTTAAATCTTATTATCATTGTTAACGTATTTTAACGTCTTAACATCATTAATAATCCCTATTAATTGGTTATAGTCTTGTTAACGTCATTGTTAGAATTAACATACCCAACAATCAACACTCAAACGGAGCACCACATCATCATCATTATCATTACAGCATTCTCATAATCATAACAACATCATCATCATAATAGTATCATCATCATCATAGACATTCATGGCATCATTAAACATCATACTCAATTGGGCATACCAATACCATCCATTCATACATTATCAATAATTAACATAAAATAGTATAACAATTAAAGCATGCCATTAACATTATAATCATATTATAATCATATCATACATACAATAATTAACATCAAATAGACAATAACATATGACAGGGTCATGGGTTAACCCTTCATCTTCTGCTACCCCCAACGCCTACATGTCAATACTATTCCTTCTCCCCATACCTGGTATGAATATTCCAACCAACGAAAGCCAACTGGTAACCCAAACGAAGAACCAACGTGTTTCCCTCAAGCGGCTTGATTAGCTTTCCAAGCCTTGGTCAAACAAAAGGTTTACAAATTAGTTTCCCAAATCAAAACAAGAAAGGGTACTAAAGAGGGAAGGAACCATTACCTTCTATGATTGGCACAGACCAACCAAGATCTCCCAAAACTAGAGCAAGAACACCAAGGGCATCAAAGGGGTTCAAGGGGAGGAAGAGAGAATTGGTTTTTGCCCTACAAAAGCTGCCCAAAGTGGCAAAATAGGGTTTGGATTGTAACCCTCATGAAACTGCTCTATTTAAAGACTCTGATACCTGAGCACGGCCTTGCTCCTTGTTGAGCACGACCGTGCTCAACTCCTAAGCACGGGGCACTGAAATAATGCCTTACGAGACCACCTAGATGATCGTTTTTGGATAAACACTAGAAATAAGACTTGTAGATAATTCTCTTAGCTTTCCAACGCCAGAAAGATCACCTCGATCGAACATCTAGAACTCAAGATATGACCAAAACGGTGAAACTGGTTACTAGGATTCTAAAAGGGTTGAACCTTTCTAAGGCTAAACTCTCCCAAACATGAACTTTGGCATCAAAAACAAACATAACAAGCATATACAAACATATATATAACATATATGAAAGAACTAAGCTTATTTACGAAAAACGGGGTGTTACAATTCCGCCCCCTTATAAAAATTTCATCCTCGAAATTTCTATCACCTTGATTGGTTAAACTTTCACCAATTAGGCACATACCTTGGGTTAAGTCCTCGGACTTGGATGCTCCAGATCCACTGAGAGTAAAAACTCTCCCAGTGGTCTTCAGTTGATTGACTTGGGGTCTCTGGTCCCTGCTAGCGCTCTGCGGTTCTGACTTCGCTCTTCCACACTCCCGGCTGATGTGGCCAGACTTGCCACACTTGAAGCAGACAATGTCTGTCTCCTTGCACTACCTGGTATAATGATTCCGTCCACATTTTCCATACCTGAGAGACCTAGGAGCATAAGGATCCCAATCCCTGGGCTCGCTTACTGAAACCTGTGACTCTTTGTCACTCTGCTTGAAATCCCGACCGACTGGAGCTAGAAACTGCCTCACCTTATCCTTATGATCAATCTTCTTACTGCTCTGAACATCTGAACTCTTGCGGCTTGCCACTCTGGACTTGTAGGCATCCTCGAAGATCCTACACTTGTTTACCAAGACTGGAAAGACTCGGATCTCCTGATAGCTGATCGCCTGCTTGATCGCTGGACGCTGGCCATCTTCAACCTTTACGCACTTGGAGCGGTCGTCATTCACATGTTGATACGGCGTGTAATAACCAGCAAGCTCCTCAAACTTCGCAGCATACTCTCCCACGGACATACCCTCTTACTTCAGAGCCAAGAACTCAATCTCCTTCTTATCGCGGATGTCAGCTTGAAAGTACTTCTCTAGAAATCTGTCTCGGAAGATATTCCATGTAACCACTGTACTCTCAGCTTCCATATGCTGGCGACAAATCTCCCACCAGTGCTCAGCTTCCTCTGATAGCATGAATGTCCCAAAGATGACTTTCTGAACATCGTTGCATCCCATAGCCCGGAAGATCTACTCAATCTCCCTTATCTATAAAAGAGCACCGTCAGGGTCATAGGCTCCCTTGAACTTAGGCAGGTCGTTCCGCTGGAACTTATCCAGACCCTGAAACTCAGCCGGTCCATCATGGTGGTTGTTGTTCTGGTTCTGCCTAATAGCATTGGCGAGCAGTGCCAAAGCATCGGCGATCGCCTGGTCGTTCCTACCTCTTCTTGCCATTGGTTGCTGCATTTACCCGAGACAGCAGTTAAACACAGGGAACCAAGCAGGAAGGTCTAACGATTCTTAATACTAAAGCATCATTATCTATAATAAATATAGATAATTCAAACAAAACAGACAGAAGACTCGCAACAGACTCATACCACGTTCGGACAGGGCCGAACTGCTCTGATACCACTAAATGTGACACCCTCTACCCCGCATGTATTTATAAAGCAATAAAAGGCATATAATAGATATAAAATAAAATAAAATAACATACGTCCTTTATAAAATGGTTCATGGGTAGAAAGGTCCCACATGAACAAGTTCAACAACCGCGGAAAACCAAAACATGTTTATAAGGATAACATAACATAAACAAAACATTTAACCCAAACCCGATGCCACATTACAGAGCTGGTATAACAGATCCGATAAACAACTCGGATAACAACTAAACTAAACATAAACTAAACTTCTAGAAGCGGCTCCTCAGAGTCACTCCTCAGCAAACTGCTCACCATTCTCTGCATAACACTAGAAGGGGTATATGCAAAGCAACAACAAAAGACGGGGAGTAAGATACATATATATCAACATAACGGCATGGAAGCTGTTAGCAAGATGAACATGCATCATATAAACATAGAATATCAAACATAAACGTTTCATCATATATATATATATATATATATATATATATATATATATATATATATATATATATATTCCAAACAAGGTATGTTATACGATGCAACGCTACTCCGCTACTCCAATGCATGAATGAGCAACACAGCGCACAACCAACAATCACCACCTCCGCTTGGGTCACTCGGCTACCCAAGTTCATCATCATCATCAACGTTATCTTTCATCTTTAGTCTTTATTCTTTTATCACATAATCTTTTCACTTACACTCTGGCTAAAAAGCACCAGAGCTCAACACCTTGACCATTAAGCATCAAGGTCCCCTGGCCACTCGGCTACCACAGTCCAATATCTTTTAACAACATCTTGACATCATGCATCAAGGCCCCCTTGGCCACTCGGCTACCAAGGTACAGAACAACAACACTCTAGCCAATAAGCACCAGAGTTCAACACCTCGACCACTCGGCTATCGAGGCCCCTTTGGAGCGAACGCTAGGCAACCAAGGTACAGAACATCATCTTTCCACTTTAATTATTAACACTCCAACAGATCAGGTACAGAGCTCAACACCTTGACCATTAAGCATCAAGGCCCGCTTGGCCACTCGGCTACCAAGGTACAGAACAACATCTTTAAGTTATCTAACTCATCTTTTATTCGCTTGGTGTCTTCTTTCATTAATTGGATACTTTAGGGTAGAACCCCTGTTTTCAGCATTCTGGTTCTGTTCTGGTCAGGTGAGCACGGGCGTGCTCACCCTCAGCACGGGCGTGCTGGACCTGCAGGCAAGCACGGTCGTGCTGCCCGCTGAGCACGGGCGTGCTCATTTGCGCGCCCTGCTATGGATTTCAATCTGGAGCACGAGCGTGCTCCCTATTAAGCACGACGGTGCTCAATGGAGCGTGGCCGTACTGATCTGGGCAGAAAGGGTCAGAAACCCTTTCCTAAATCTTTGGGGCAGGTCACAGATTCAACCTATTGGCTTTTAACTAATCCATCAAACATCAGTTTCATTAATCTGAACTGTTCTTCATTAATATTCATGTCTTATCATCATGGGGAATTAATCCCTTAATCACAGCTTCATCATTAATGTTCCTAGAACACTCACTAATCAACCTAGGGTCTTTAACTAAGCCCTATGAACATAACATCTCACGCTTTATTCATGTCTTATGAACAACTGGGAAAAACATCCCTTAAATCTTATTATCATTGTTAACGTATTTTAACGTCTTAACATCATTAATAATCCCTATTAATTGGTTATAGTCTTGTTAACGTCATTGTTATAATTAACATACCCAACAATCAACACTCAAACGGAGCACCACATCATCATCATTATCATTACATCATTCTCATAATCATAACAACATCATCATCATAATAGTATCATCATCATCATAGACATTCATGGCATCATTAAACATCATACTCAATTGGGCATACCAATACCATCCATTCATACATTATCAATAATTAACATAAAATAGTATAACAATTAAAGCATGCCATTAACATTATAATCATATTATAATCATATCATACATACAATAATTAACATCAAATAGACAATAACATATGACAGGGTCATGGGTTAACCCTTCATCTTCTGCTACCCCCAACGCCTACATGTCAATACTATTCCTTCTCCCCATACCTGGTATGAATATTCCAACCAACGAAAGCCAACTGGTAACCCAAACGAAGAACCAACGTGTTTCCCTCAAGCGGCTTGATTAGCTTTCCAAGCCTTGGTCAAACAAAAGGTTTACAAATTAGTTTCCCAAATCAAAACAAGAAAGGGTACTAAAGAGGGAAGGAACCATTACCTTCTATGATTGGCACAGACCAACCAAGATCTCCCAAAACTAGAGCAAGAACACCAAGGGCATCAAAGGGGTTCAAGGGGAGGAAGAGAGAATAGGTTTTTGCCCCACAAAAGCTGCCCAAAGTGGCAAAATAGGGTTTGGATTGTAACCCTCATGAAACTGCTCTATTTAAAGACTCTGATACCTGAGCACGGCCTTGCTCCTTGTTGAGCACGACCGTGCTCAACTCCTAAGCACGGGGCACTGAAATAATGCCTTACGAGACCACCTAGATGATCGTTTTTGGATAAACACTAGAAATAAGACTTGTAGATAATTCTCTTAGCTTTCCAACGCCAGAAAGATCACCTCGATCGAACATCTAGAACTCAAGATATGACCAAAACGGTGAAACTGGTTACTAGGATTCTAAAAGGGTTGAACCTTTCTAAGGCTAAACTCTCCCAAACATGAACTTAGGCATCAGAAACAAACATAACAAGCATATACAAACATATATATAACATATATGAAAGAACTAAGCTTATTTACGAAAAACGGGGTGTTACAATTCCACCCCCTTATAAAAATTTCGTCCTCGAAATTTCTATCACCTTGATTGGTTAAACTTTCACCAATTAGGCACATACCTTGGGTTAAGTCCTCGGACTTGGATGCTCCAGATCCACTGAGAGTAAAAACTCTCCCAGTGGTCTTCAGTTGATTGACTTGGGGTCTCTGGTCCCTGCTAGCGCTCTGCGGTTCTGACTTCGCTCTTCCACACTCCCGGCTGATGTGGCCAGACTTGCCACACTTGAAGCAGACAATGTCTGTCTCCTTGCACTACCTGGTATAATGATTCCGTCCACATTTTCCATACCTGAGAGACCTAGGAGCATAAGGATCCCAATCCCTGGGCTCGCGTACTGAAACCTGTGACTCTTTGTCACTCTGCTTGAAATCCCGACCGACTGGAGCTAGAAGCTGCCTCACCTTGTCCTTCTGATCAATCTTCTTACTACTCTGAACATCTGAACTCTTGCGGCTTGCCACTCTGGACTTGTAGGCATCCTCGAAGATCCTACACTTGTTTACCAAGACTGGAAAGACTCGGATCTCCTGATAGCTGATCGCCTGCTTGATCGCTGGACGCTGGCCATCTTCAACCTTTACGCACTTGGAGCGGTCGTCATTCACATGTTGATACGGCGTGTAATAACCAGCAAGCTCCTCAAACTTCGCAGCATACTCTCCCACGGACATACCCTCTTACTTCAGAGCCAAGAACTCAATCTCCTTCTTATCGCGGATGTCAGCTTGAAAGTACTTCTCTAGAAATCTGTCTCGGAAGATATTCCATGTAACCACTGTACTCTCAGCTTCCATATGCTGGCGTCAAATCTCCCACCAGTGCTCAGCTTCCTCTGATAGCATGAATGTCCCAAAGATGACTTTCTGAACATCGTTGCATCCCATAGCCCGGAAGATCTACTCAATCTCCCTTATCTATAAAAGAGCACCGTCAGGGTCATAGGCTCCCTTGAACTTAGGCAGGTCGTTCCGCTGGAACTTATCCAGACCCTGAAACTCAGCCGGTCCATCATGGTGGTTGTTGTTCTGGTTCTGCCTAATAGCATTGGCGAGCAGTGCCAAAGCATCGGCGATCGCCTGGTCGTTCCTACCTCTTCTTGCCATTGGTTGCTGCATTTACCCGAGACAGCAGTTAAACACAGGGAACCAAGCAGGAAGGTCTAACGATTCTTAATACTAAAGCATCATTATCTATAATAAATATAGATAATTCAAACAAAACAGACAGAAGACTCGCAACAGACTCATACCACGTTCGGACAGGGCCGAACTGCTCTGATACCACTAAATGTGACACCCTCTACCCCGCATGTATTTATAAAGCAATAAAAGGCATATAATAGATATAAAATAAAATAAAATAACATACGTCCTTTATAAAAAGGTTCATGGGTAGAAAGGTCCCACATGAACAAGTTCAACAACCGCGGAAAACCAAAACATGTTTATAAGGATAACATAACATAAACAAAACATTTAACCCAAACCCGATGCCACATTACAGAGCTGGTATAACAGATCCGATAAACAACTCAGATAACAACTAAACTAAACATAAACTAAACTTCTAGAAGCGGCTCCTCAGAGTCACTCCTCAGCAAACTGCTCACCATTCTCTGCATAACACTAGAAGGGGTATATGCAAAGCAACAACAAAAGACGGGGAGTAAGAAACATATATATCAACATAACGGCATGGAAGCTGTTAGCAAGATGAACATGCATCATATAAACATAGAATATCAAACATAAACGTTTCATCATATATATATATATATATATATATATATATATTCCAAACAAGGTATGTTATACGATGCAACGCTACTCCGCTACTCCAATGCATGAATGAGCAACACAGCGCACAACCAACAATCACCACCTCCGCTTGGGTCACTCGGCTACCCAAGTTCATCATCATCATCAACGTTATCTTTCATCTTTAGTCTTTATTCTTTTATCACATAATCTTTTCACTTACACTCTGGCTAAAAAGCACCAGAGCTCAACACCTTGACCATTAAGCATCAAGGTCCCCTGGCCACTCGGCTACCACAGTCCAATATCTTTTAACAACATCTTGACATCATGCATCAAGGCCCCCTTGGCCACTCGGCTACCAAGGTACAGAACAACAACACTCTAGCCAATAAGCACCAGAGTTCAACACATCGACCACTCGGCTATCGAGGCCCCTTTGGAGCGAACGCTAGGCAACCAAGGTACAGAACATCATCTTTCCACTTTAATTATTAACACTCCAACAGATCAGGTACAGAGCTCAACACCTTGACCATTAAGCATCAAGGCCCGCTTGGCCACTCGGCTACCAAGGTACAGAACAACATCTTTAAGTTATCTAACTCATCTTTTATTCGCTTGGTGTCTTCTTTCATTAATTGGATACTTTAGGGTAGAACCCCTGTTTTCAGCATTCTGGTTCTGTTCTGGTCAGGTGAGCACGGGCGTGCTCACCCTCAGCACGGGCGTGCTGGACCTGCAGGCAAGCACGGTCGTGCTGCCCGCTGAGCACGGGCGTGCTCATTTGCGCGCCCTGCTATGGATTTCAATCTGGAGCACGAGCGTGCTCCCTATTAAGCACGACGGTGCTCAATGGAGCGTGGCCGTACTGATCTGGGCAGAAAGGGTCAGAAACCCTTTCCTAAATCTTTGGGGCAGGTCACAGATTCAACCTATTGGCTTTTAACTAATCCATCAAACATCAGTTTCATTAATCTGAACTGTTCTTCATTAATATTCATGTCTTATCATCATGGGGAATTAATCCCTTAATCACAGCTTCATCATTAATGTTCCTAGAACACTCACTAATCAACCTAGGGTCTTTAACTAAGCCCTATGAACATAACATCTCACGCTTTATTCATGTCTTATGAACAACTGGGAAAAACATCCCTTAAATCTTATTATCATTGTTAACGTATTTTAACGTCTTAACATCATTAATAATCCCTATTAATTGGTTATAGTCTTGTTAACGTCATTGTTAGAATTAACATACCCAACAATCAACACTCAAACGGAGCACCACATCATCATCATTATCATTACAGCATTCTCATAATCATAACAACATCATCATCATAATAGTATCATCATCATCATAGACATTCATGGCATCATTAAACATCATACTCAATTGGGCATACCAATACCATCCATTCATACATTATCAATAATTAACATAAAATAGTATAACAATTAAAGCATGCCATTAACATTATAATCATATTATAATCATATCATACATACAATAATTAACATCAAATAGACAATAACATATGACAGGGTCATGGGTTAACCCTTCATCTTCTGCTACCCCCAACGCCTACATGTCAATACTATTCCTTCTCCCCATACCTGGTATGAATATTCCAACCAACGAAAGCCAACTGGTAACCCAAACGAAGAACCAACGTGTTTCCCTCAAGCGGCTTGATTAGCTTTCCAAGCCTTGGTCAAACAAAAGGTTTACAAATTAGTTTCCCAAATCAAAACAAGAAAGGGTACTAAAGAGGGAAGGAACCATTACCTTCTATGATTGGCACAGACCAACCAAGATCTCCCAAAACTAGAGCAAGAACACCAAGGGCATCAAAGGGGTTCAAGGGGAGGAAGAGAGAATAGGTTTTTGCCCCACAAAAGCTGCCCAAAGTGGCAAAATAGGGTTTGGATTGTAACCCTCATGAAACTGCTCTATTTAAAGACTCTGATACCTGAGCACGGCCTTGCTCCTTGTTGAGCACGACCGTGCTCAACTCCTAAGCACGGGGCACTGAAATAATGCCTTACGAGACCACCTAGATGATCGTTTTTGGATAAACACTAGAAATAAGACTTGTAGATAATTCTCTTAGCTTTCCAACGCCAGAAAGATCACCTCGATCGAACATCTAGAACTCAAGATATGACCAAAACGGTGAAACTGGTTACTAGGATTCTAAAAGGGTTGAACCTTTCTAAGGCTAAACTCTCCCAAACATGAACTTAGGCATCAGAAACAAACATAACAAGCATATACAAACATATATATAACATATATGAAAGAACTAAGCTTATTTACGAAAAACGGGGTGTTACAATTCCACCCCCTTATAAAAATTTCGTCCTCGAAATTTCTATCACCTTGATTGGTTAAACTTTCACCAATTAGGCACATACCTTGGGTTAAGTCCTCGGACTTGGATGCTCCAGATCCACTGAGAGTAAAAACTCTCCCAGTGGTCTTCAGTTGATTGACTTGGGGTCTCTGGTCCCTGCTAGCGCTCTGCGGTTCTGACTTCGCTCTTCCACACTCCCGGCTGATGTGGCCAGACTTGCCACACTTGAAGCAGACAATGTCTGTCTCCTTGCACTACCTGGTATAATGATTCCGTCCACATTTTCCATACCTGAGAGACCTAGGAGCATAAGGATCCCAATCCCTGGGCTCGCGTACTGAAACCTGTGACTCTTTGTCACTCTGCTTGAAATCCCGACCGACTGGAGCTAGAAGCTGCCTCACCTTGTCCTTCTGATCAATCTTCTTACTACTCTGAACATCTGAACTCTTGCGGCTTGCCACTCTGGACTTGTAGGCATCCTCGAAGATCCTACACTTGTTTACCAAGACTGGAAAGACTCGGATCTCCTGATAGCTGATCGCCTGCTTGATCGCTGGACGCTGGCCATCTTCAACCTTTACGCACTTGGAGCGGTCGTCATTCACATGTTGATACGGCGTGTAATAACCAGCAAGCTCCTCAAACTTCGCAGCATACTCTCCCACGGACATACCCTCTTACTTCAGAGCCAAGAACTCAATCTCCTTCTTATCGCGGATGTCAGCTTGAAAGTACTTCTCTAGAAATCTGTCTCGGAAGATATTCCATGTAACCACTGTACTCTCAGCTTCCATATGCTGGCGACAAATCTCCCACCAGTGCTCAGCTTCCTCTGATAGCATGAATGTCCCAAAGATGACTTTCTGAACATCGTTGCATCCCATAGCCCGGAAGATCTACTCAATCTCCCTTATCTATAAAAGAGCACCGTCAGGGTCATAGGCTCCCTTGAACTTAGGCAGGTCGTTCCGCTGGAACTTATCCAGACCCTGAAACTCAGCCGGTCCATCATGGTGGTTGTTGTTCTGGTTCTGCCTAATAGCATTGGCGAGCAGTGCCAAAGCATCGACGATCGCCTGGTCGTTCCTACCTCTTCTTGCCATTGGTTGCTGCATTTACCCGAGACAGCAGTTAAACACAGGGAACCAAGCAGGAAGGTCTAACGATTCTTAATACTAAAGCATCATTATCTATAATAAATATAGATAATTCAAACAAAACAGACAGAAGACTCGCAACAGACTCATACCACGTTCGGACAGGGCCGAACTGCTCTGATACCACTAAATGTGACACCCTCTACCCCGCATGTATTTATAAAGCAATAAAAGGCATATAATAGATATAAAATAAAATAAAATAACATACATCCTTTATAAAAAGGTTCATGGGTAGAAAGGTCCCACATGAACAAGTTCAACAACCGCGGAAAACCAAAACATGTTTATAAGGATAACATAACATAAACAAAACATTTAACCCAAACCCGATGCCACATTACAGAGCTGGTATAACAGATCCGATAAACAACTCGGATAACAACTAAACTAAACATAAACTAAACTTCTAGAAGCGGCTCCTCAGAGTCACTCCTCAGCAAACTGCTCACCATTCTCTACATAACACTAGAAGGGGTATATGCAAAGCAACAACAAAAGACGGGGAGTAAGAAACATATATATCAACATAACGGCATGGAAGCTGTTAGCAAGATGAACATGCATCATATAAACATAGAATATCAAACATAAACGTTTCATCATATATATATATATATAAATATATTCCAAACAAGGTATGTTATACGATGCAACGCTACTCCGCTACTCCAATGCATGAATGAGCAACACAGCGCACAACCAACAATCACCACCTCCGCTTGGGTCACTCGGCTACCCAAGTTCATCATCATCATCAACGTTATCTTTCATCTTTAGTCTTTATTCTTTTATCACATAATCTTTTCACTTACACTCTGGCTAAAAAGCACCAGAGCTCAACACCTTGACCATTAAGCATCAAGGTCCCCTGGCCACTCGGCTACCACAGTCCAATATCTTTTAACAACATCTTGACATCATGCATCAAGGCCCCCTTGGCCACTCGGCTACCAAGGTACAGAACAACAACACTCTAGCCAATAAGCACCAGAGTTCAACACCTCGACCACTCGGCTATCGAGGCCCCTTTGGAGCGAACGCTAGGCAACCAAGGTACAGAACATCATCTTTCCACTTTAATTATTAACACTCCAACAGATCAGGTACAGAGCTCAACACCTTGACCATTAAGCATCAAGGCCCGCTTGGCCACTCGGCTACCAAGGTACAGAACAACATCTTTAAGTTATCTAACTCATCTTTTATTCGCTTGGTGTCTTCTTTCATTAATTGGATACTTTAGGGTAGAACCCCTGTTTTCAGCATTCTGGTTCTGTTCTGGTCAGGTGAGCACGGGCGTGCTCACCCTCAGCACGGGCGTGCTCACCCTCAGCACGGGCGTGCTGGACCTGCAGGCAAGCACGGTCGTGCTGCCCGCTGAGCACGGGCGTGCTCATTTGCGCGCCCTGCTATGGATTTCAATCTGGAGCACGGGCGTACTCCCTATTAAGCACGACGGTGCTCAATGGAGCGTGGCCGTACTGATCTGGGCAGAAAGGGTCAGAAACCCTTTCCTAAATCTTTGGGGCAGGTCACAGATTCAACCTATTGGCTTTTAACTAATCCATCAAACATCAGTTTCATTAATCTGAACTGTTCTTCATTAATATTCATGTCTTATCATCATGGGGAATTAATCCCTTAATCACAGCTTCATCATTAATGTTCCTAGAACACTCATTAATCAATCCTAGGGTCTTTAACTAAGCCCTATGAACATAACCTTACATCTCACGCTATATTCATGTCTTATGAACAACTGGGAAAAACATCCCTTAAATCTTATTATCATTGTTAACGTATTTTAACGTCTTAATATCATTAATAATCACTATTAATTGGTTATAGTCTTGTTAACGTCATTGTTAGAATTAACATACCCAACAATCAACACTCAAACGGAGCACCACATTATCCTCATCATTATCATAACAGCATTCTCATAATCATAACAACATCATCATCATAATAGTATCATCATCATCATAGACATTCATGGCATCATTAAACATATACTCAATTGGGCATATCAATACCATCCATTCATACATTATCAATAATTAACATAAAACAGTACAACAATTAAAGCATGCCATTAACATTATAATCATATCATACATAACATCAATTAGACAATAACATATGACAGGGTCATGGGTTAACCCTTCATCTTACGCTACCCCCAATGCCTACATGTCAATACTATTCCTTCTCCCCATACCTGGTATGAAGATTCCAACCAACGAAAGCCAACTGGCAACCCAAACGAAGAACCAACGCGTTTTTCCTCAAGCGGCTTGACTAGCTTTCCAAGCCTTGGTCAAACAAAAGGTTAACCAATTAATTTCCCAAATCAAAACAAGAAAGGGTACTAAAAAGGGAAGGAACCATTACCTTCTACGATTGATACAGACCAACCAAGATCTCCCAAAACTAGAGCAAGAACACCAAGGGCATCAAAGGGGTTCAAGGGGAGGAAGAGAGAAGAGGTTTTTGCCCCACAAAAGCTGCCCAAAGTGCCAAAATAGGTTTTGGCTCGTAACCTTCACGAAACTGCTCTATTTAAAGACTCTGATACCTGAGCACGGCCTTGCTCCCTGTTGAGCACGGCCATGCTCAACTCATGAGCACAGGGCGCTGAAATAATGCCTTGCGAGACCACCTATATGATTTATTTTGGCAAAAAACTAGAAATAAGACTTGTAGATAATTCTCTTAGATTTCCAACGCCAGAAAGATCACCTCGATCGGACATCTAGAACTCAAGATATGGCCAAAACGGTGAAACAGGTTACTAGGATTCTAAAAGGGTTGAACCTTTCTAAGGCTAAACTCTCCCAAACATGAACTTAGGTATCAAAAACAAACATAACAAGCATATACAAACATATATATAACATATATGAAAGCACTAAGCTTATTTACGAAAAACGGGGTGTTACACCCACGAGAACTTCGGACCTCGTGTGTTCCCAACACACAGTTGTGAATAACAATGCATATATATGAATCTCACTGACTCGCGTCGGTTACAATCTAGTGCCTCAACCTTCCATCACAATCCAACACACATTCCATGTCACATCTCATCTATTAAATACTTTAATTAGGCTAGGCACCTCTAAGTCACATTCATTCTCTCACCCACACGAATATCTCCCGAACAACATATATTATTTCCTAGATGCTAACTAATTATAAAATAACAGATATTGTACGTCATCAACCCAAACAGATCATACACAGTAAAATCAATAATAAAATATTCAGCTAACACAAAACGGCACATAAAGAAGATTACCACAACCAGCGCATCACAAACAGTTCAATGGTAATAAAATCAGACATCCTCGAATATTCTAAAATTATCCTAATGGCGATAAACCTACAATCCCCAAATCATCATTGGTACTACGGGATAGTCGCCAATGTGATTTTGGTCTTGTCGATTACTTGACCACTAGTAGGGCTTAGGTCGCCCTACACCATTATTATAATATATACTACTTATCCATTCTGATAACAGGATGATTCTCTCTCCCATCTGAGCTTAACACTGGAATTGTGAAATGGAATCTCCTCATTGCCACACCACAAGCTACCGATTTAACCTTCAACCAAATCAACATAAAAATATATTAATCAAACAAAATCCGAATATGACAACATTAGGTTAGGTTCGGCCAAGACACCAAAATAGGGCTAGGGTTATTTTCTCAATTCCATCTTTTGGATCCTAGTTACTAGAGTCTTAACTAGCATAGATCAATTGTTACAAGTCAGAAATTTGAAATAAAACTCATCTAACCTACATATAGCTAGATTAGGCCAAGCTAGGAAATTAGGGTTAGAAATTTATTTTGACTTCAAGCTTCTAGAGCTAACAACTAGAGGTATTAGAGAGGTAAGATCAAGTGTCATAACACTTAAAACATTTTTTTTATGATTTTTCATGAATTTTTGAAAAACTAGATCTAGAACTTGAGATTTGATAAACACTTGATGAAAATGGAAATTAGTTGATGATTAATGAAGCTAAGAATATGAGGAAGAGTATCCTCACCTTGGAATGAAGAAAAATGATGTTAAATGATCAAACTTGCAAGAACAACAATGGAGGTTTTGGTGTTTTTGTGAGTAAAATGCTTAGAATGAAGATGAAGAATTTTGCTAACTGTGGGAGGAGTGTGTGAGTCGTGTCTGGAGTGAGAGAGGGGGGTGTTTTGGTCCACAAAAAGTTAGGACAAGGTTGGAAATACTAATAATGTTCAAGGGCAAATTAGTCTTTTCACTTAGAAAAATATCTAGTTTTTTTTTTTTTGTCATGATTACATGTGACATCATGGATGACCTCATCTTCCATGAGTCTCATTGTCCCGATCTCTTGGCTGGTCTCTGTAGTTCCGTAACCGGCTCCGTCGTTTTCCCGACTTAGGTTTTTCACGCGTTTTCTTTAAAATTTCGCCCATAAAAAGTATAATAATATATTTCTGAGTAATAATTTCAAAATAGTCTATATCGTTGGAAATATTATATAAAACTAAACTATTTCGTTCTTGGGTCAAAATTAGGTTTTCTGCTCAATAACATTTTACTATCAGTGAAAACACATACTAGATTCCGTCTTATTTTAAACCCAAATTTTTACCGTAACCCTCTACCATAAGGTAGAGTATGAATATGATTTTGTTTTATCCAAAATCATTTTCTTGGTCTCAGATAAAAATATAAATAATTATATTGC
Source organism: Echinosophora koreensis (assembly GCA_035048595.1). Taxonomy (NCBI): domain Eukaryota; kingdom Viridiplantae; phylum Streptophyta; class Magnoliopsida; order Fabales; family Fabaceae; genus Echinosophora; species Echinosophora koreensis. Next base: position 1,322,797 of record JAPCYP010000011.1, read on the forward strand.
TACCGGTAATACAGCGTATATAAAAAGCAGGGTGTTGCGTTATGTTTCGTTCTCGAGTCAAAATTAGGTTTTCTGCTCAGTAAAATTTTACTGTCAGTGAAAACGCAGACTTGGTTCCGTCTGAATTTTCAACCCAAAATTTTACCGTAACCCTCTACCAGATGGTAGAGTATGATAATGATTTAGTTTTATCAAAAAATCATTTTATTGGTCTCATATAAAGATATAAATAATTATATTGCTACCAGTAATACAGCATATATAAAAAACAAGATGTTACACAAGAATGACACATATTTCTAACCACAAATTACCGGGAGGTGGTTACCGGTGGAGGCGCGGCTCGGGTCGCCGGTGAGGAGAGGGAGGAGAGTGGGGAGAGAAGAGAGATGAACGTTAGCAGAAGTGAGGGGGTAAGGCAAGTGTTTTAGTACAAATTAGAAAGTTACCAAAGGCCACGTCCGTCTGTAACTTTATGACAGATTCAAATTACTGACTGATATTCCGTCGACAAAGTCATTAAATTTTTACCAATGAATTACCGACATACAATGCCATTGGTAAAGCTCGCGCTTTTATTTCGTGCAAAAACGCTCCAATTTTTCTAAGGGAAATACCGACGGAAAGCCCGTCGGTAAAAGTTCCGACAGTCATTGCATCAGAAACTTTTGTGACTTTTCAAAATCCAAGTTGCCGACAGTTTTTTTCGTTGGTAATGATAATATTTCCGACGAATCCCTGCCGTTAGTAAAAAGCCGTCGGTAATTCGTTGGTTTCTTGTAGTAGTAGCCTTTGTCTTGCTAAGAATTGTAACACTATTACACGAAGTAACTCCTTTTTAATATATTTTGTTGCAGGTTCATATAATTGATACAAAGAAGTTTTGTGGTGAGATGGTTACCATAATTACATTGCCTTGCAGAGTTCCATATGGGTTTCATGGAGCTTTCATGCCAATCTCATTTCAAGCACAATAGAACTGTGTTGTTTGTATCACCAACATATGGCTTAAAACATTTGGTCATATTGCTCCCCTGATCAAAGGCGTAGGTGCATGTTCAAGTAAATTACTTCATTCATGCTTTCCATTATGTGTTTTTTTGAAGTGTGATCCCTAAGTTATCTTCTAGAATGTCATTTTTTTTTTATGTTGCAAATGATAGTAGTTAGTTGTTATGTTAATTTTTTTTTCTCCTTTGTCAGGGTTTGAACCCTGAACCTCCAACTTCTCCAACTCCTTATACCCTTAGCTCAAACCAGTTGAGCTACCCGACGCCCCTATCTTTCGGATATGGATTATATTTAGCGGTGTCAATAAAATTGATATATAGTGTGTCATTAATTAGGATGCTATCAGAAAGCGATTACATTTCTATCACAAAACTTTTTAAAGAAATTGCAAAATGACAATATATATATATATATATATATTAATAAAAACTTATATGGTATCAATAATTTAAAGTAATTTAAATCTACAATTCAACAATACTCATCAATTTAATTCAAAGCGAAAAAAGGTAGAAATAGTCAATGTAATAATAGCAAATGACTATCAAATCAAATAAAAATATTGATGCAAATATTGCTGGTTTGAAAATAAACATGATATATTAATACAAATATGTTTTTTTAATCAAAACCATTATATATTTAATTCCTTTCTATCTAAAATAAATTTATTTTTAATTATTGGATCTCATGATTCATCATGACAATTATTATTTTCTACAAAAATATTATCCATTTTTAAAATTATTTTTATCAATTTAATTAATGAAAAAACAAATTTATAATTGAATAATATTTTAACTTAAATCAAATAAATTATAATTAAAATAATCCATACATATATAAACTAATTTATCAAGCATATACAATAAAGTAATAAGTTAATAAATTAAAATAACAAATAAATTACAAGTAAATCCTCCAAATTTTTAAATTAATGTTTATCACTTTTTATCTATGTCAAAATCAAATCTAAATTATCTCGAATAATCCTAAAACTTTAAAAATAAAATTAATGTTAAATTAAATTAAATTGTGACTAAATCATTAAACTGTAACATGATAACATATTATAATATATATATATATATTTGGTACGGAACATTTTTATATATTAAAAATGGAATTGGTATATGACCATATGATTTTATACTCAATGCATTTAAATTGATACGGAAAATAAAATTGATTCATACATAAAATATCAGACTAAATATACATCTTATATAAGAAAGTAATCAACTAATAAATTTAATATAAAAAATAAATCATAAGTAAATCATTCAAATGTTTAGAATAAATATTTATAATCATCAATAAAATTCAAATAAATTTAAATAATATAATATTGATAATAATAATAATAATAATAATAATAATAATAATAATAATAATAATAATAATAATAAAAACATTATAATATAAGGTAAAATTTTAATTTTTGGGTTTATTTCTTTCTTGTTTAAAATAATTTAGTTTTTAATATTGTTTCTCCTAATTTTCAACTTCAACATTTTATAAATATCACATAGAATTTTTACTTCTATCAAATTATATTATCATCAATCTCATATATCATATAATTCATATTAAATATTGTATTAATTTAATGATTTCAAATTTAAATTAAATCAAAATTAACTTAGAAATCATAGACAAAATATCACCTAATCAATAAACATCTACATTTTTATGAGAAATGTTATCCAATCAACCTTACATAATTTTTTTATATATGACCTATTACACATTCGGTGTCCATGTTTAATACTTGAAATTTTTTGTATCACAAGCATCAAGAAGCAAGATATTTTTTTAATGACAATCTCCTTCTGTTCGATATTTTTATTTAAATATCAAAACATCTAACAATATGAGTGGTCATTTTACATGCCCTTGTACTTTTTTTTGACTAAACACCTTGTACTTGAAATTCAAGTTTATAGGATAAATGCAATTGCTCAAATCTCAACACTTTAACAACATAAGGTATATGCAATTGATATAAATGGCAAACAAATAGATAAGTGTACCAAAAATTACTCATCTAAACATACTCTTTCATTTTTTTTACAAGGATTATTAATGATTTAAATATTATTTATTATCCCTACATTATTTACTTAATTATTTAATATTAATATTATATTGTTATCAAACTTGCTTATTTTTTAGAAATAAGGATTTAAAATAGATATCAATTCAAAAACAATACACTAACTAATATTTATAAATAATAAAATTAAAATTCTACATGGTTTTTAACTTTAGATGCCGTCCAATCTCACGTCTGGAATTATATATTATTACTTTAGAATTCGAATATTGATGGAAGTAAGGATTGCGTGATGCGTCCCTCCCACCCCGCCAGGCACATTTTTTTTTTTTACCTTTTTTGATTTAGTTTTGGGGCCTTTTTATATATCTTTTTTTATTTAAATAATATCAAAATATTAAACAAAACAAAGTTAAATCTGTTTGTTTAAGATTTAAAGTGACATTTACATTATATAAAAAAAATTATTTTTTAATAAAATTATTTAAATCAGGAATTATTTTGTGATTATTTATAATTTTAAACTCATCTTTTAATTTTTATAAAAATTACTTATTTATAAATTATTATTATTAATTTAAAAAAAGGCCTCATCTGAAAATCTATTTTAGGCCTACATTGGTGTTGCACCAGCCCTGCATAATAGATGTGTAGAACTCGTCAACTGAGAATTTGTTCTGATTCAATCGTAGACATCATTTCAGGTCGTGTAAGGCCTCCAACACTTGATCTCATTTTGAAAGTGTTTCCCGTCAAAATCAAAACTTCTGTCGGTGCAATGGGGGGACAATTCTTGAAAACTTGATGAGTGACAACCAAAGAATGTCTCTGGGGATTAATTTGCGCTTTACTACCAAAACAGTCCAAACCATTTGCCTACCTGACAAGTAATTACTCCATTAGGGTGTATGGTTAATGTCAAATAACTAGTGCATTCAAATAGTAGAAACAAGAAATTAAGGCATAAAACATGTTATATTAATTTTACAGAAAAGCAGCCAAAGGCCAAAGGCAACCCTGTACTAAGTTTATGTAATGAGCAAAAGCCAGGTTTAGGCATTCAAGGACCCATCCCTTATATGAGAGTCTAGTTAAATCTGAGTCATCAATTGTAATGAAGAGAAAGAAACTTCAAAATATATATATATAAAAAAAAAGGGAAAGATGAATATTTTAAGAGTACATGACTAAGTAAAGATTTCAACACACGAGTGAATCCAAATGATTCTTCAACATAAGAGAATTCATTCTCCCACACGGGCCTTACCACTCATAATTCAGATGTAATTTCGCAACATATAGGTTTTGAACCTGCTGAGTGGTTGAACAAGACAAACCATATTTTCAAATACCGAAAGAGGGCCACTGAATACCTTAGCATCTTTCCATATTGACTATCGGTGCAAAGACTTAGAATTATGTTTGTTGAACACATATTGGGGACACCATAAGGTGTCCGCTTGCTCTTTATGGTATTCTTCAAACGCGTGCATACATAGATAATAAAAGTGGGTGAGAAATAGAAACAAAAACATATGATGTTTAAATTTTGTGTTCAAATAACATGACTCAAAAGACTTATTAGAGGGGGCAACGATTGAGCCTGAGTCATAGCTCCACGACACATAAAGCAAGTTCTCATTCCATTTTGTGATCTAACAAATCAGATTCTTTGTTCCATCATTAGATTTTTGACTCTTATCATCAATTTGAATGTGTAGTAGCCTCAAACCTAACCCCACAATCCCCACTTTAATGCGGTTCCCCTCTATTATTCATTGTTTCTTTTGGCCACAGAACCATGACCGCACAATAACGTCACCTAATACATAATCAAACATGTTAACTTTCTCATTTTATAAGACTTTTACAATGAAACTGGAAAGCTGATTGTGCAGTATATATTATATAATTAAAGGGTCAAAATTAACGGAAACCCCTTTCCATCCCACTTGTTGAGAAATGCCTCTATATCAACGCTAGGAAGTTGGTTGGTTAGTTGGCCATAACTAACTTGGATAACTTAAAGCTTCACAAGGATTGATCAAGATTTATATGGATTGATGACTCATCAGTTATTAGTGATTAGTTGTATAAGTCTATAAATACATATCATGTAATAAGATGATCAGTGCATTAAGTTAGACACAACACATAGAGGTGTGTGTTGGAAATAAGCGATGTCACTAATATATAAATAAGGCACAACATTACACCCAAGTCATAGCAAATACATCCACCACACCCAACTCATATTATTAACCTCGTGCTTCCTTGACTTAATTGCTTAGTTGCCTCAATATAAATTTCCTTATCCACACAGACAAACAGATATGAAGCTTTTTTGGTTTCTTCAATGCCTCTTCTTCCTGGCGCTGCTTCTCATCCGTCCCTCCATTGTTGTTGATGACTATAGGTAACTAAGTTGTATTTCACATTATTAAATGAGTTTGGATTTGTTAATTTAGTTAGGTCTTGCTAACAACTGTCATAAGATCATTGTTTAATAAATCAATAAAGAAAAGTTTATATTGAGAATATAAGTTTAACACTTTTAATGTAATAAATAAATCTGCTTATCAAAAAAAAAAAATTGTAATAAATAAACACTAGTGCAGAAAAGGGATTTCACATCGGTTATTTGTGGCTTTTCACATCGGTTTTCAAACTGATGTTGAAAAGGCCGATGTGGTTTATTACCACTTTTCACATCGGTTTTAAAACCGATGTAAAAAAGTCTGTTCCAGAAGGCCACGTCTCCTTTTCAGCAATTTTCCACATCGGTTTTTCATAAAAACCGATGTGGTAACTCAACTTTCCACATCGGTTATACTAAAAACCGATGTGGAAAACAAACTTTCAACATCGGTTTTTATAATAACCGATGTGGAAAGTTGAGTTACCACATCGGTTTTTATGAAAACTGATGTGGAAAATTGGGTTTACCACATCGGTTTTATGAAAACCGATGTGAATTTTAGTTTTTTTTTTTAAAAAATCATCATTTTCAGTATTGACAGTCCTTTCCCCTGTTTCAGTAATCCAGTAATCCAGATCAATACAGAATCTATATTGTCTACAGAATCATTTTTGTACAACCAAAACACACTAAATTAAAAGTCTACTAACAATAAATATATTCAATAACATTCACACAACAAAGATAATTAGAAACCAAAAAGCTACATATGATATATTATGGATTTCATGTCAAAACATATATAAGTCAAAAGTACACTATAGCTATTACATGATGCGTTTATATACTAACTACATACAAACTAATGTTGGTACACTTCAAGAAAGAAATTTGCCCAACGTATCCTTATGTTTTTTATGTCGGAATCAGAGAGTGGAGTCGGATTGTTGAATATCTGCAAGTTTAATTGGACATAATTAGATTATATCTTTTAAGTAATAAACTAAAATTAAACATATAACGAATCTATATATAATTGTTACAACTAATTGTACCAATTAGCATTTACCTCCTGCCATCTTTCAGTGATACCGGAGGAGATAATTTCGACCATCCACTTCATCACATAGTATCCACATTCCCATGATCCACGTTGTCTATGAGACTACGTACAAATGAAACCCAGTTAGAATATGAGAAATTAAATAGAAATGAATAATTATACCCACTGCGCTTGAAGCGTTTGAACTAATAAATATCTTACGTTAGGAATAATCCATCTAATAGGCCGACGCCTTTCACCACACAGCATGCGGCTTGCATCAATAGACCTATCATAAGAAAATAAACATTAATTAAAGTATATCTAATAGATTTCAGATAATTAAAACAACTTCATTACTGATTCTAACTTATTTTAATGCTTACGTTTCCATGATGTTCTTCAGTTCATTCGCCGGCCTATGGCCCATCGAGCAGAAGAAGACCACGACATTCACACGAGGGCACAAGATCAACAACTGCCAATGTCGTCTGCATTTGCGGAACAATTAGTGACTAAGTCATATATAGTTATAATTAAATAACTGGTACTTACTTATAGAGATAAGGCGCAAGGTAGAATTGATGATGGTCTCGGGCAACTATATCACGTATGGTGGCGACCGGGTCTTCTGATGCTAGGAGAACATCACCCTGAATGAGCATGGGGTCAATGAACCCATAAAGGGTGAGGTTGCCCTGATTAGCTAGCATGCGATGCAGATACCTAATATATTGATAAAACATGTTAATTATCATAGTATTTAAAATTTAATTATTTAACTTATAAATAAAATATACTTACGTGCACCATAACGAGATGTGGTGAGCACTAGCCATTTCATGGTCAAGCGCCATCTCCATAAGTTCCTTCTTTGGGATATACAGATCGTCATCCGCCCTGCCATCATGTTCCAACCTTACCAAAGCTGCATCAACCTCCATGGTGACAAGCTTTATAGCAAGACTTTGAAAAACATCACCAGGATCCCCTTTGTCGTTCCCCTAAACAACAAAAAAGATATACATTAGTAATCACATTTAAGTTATTTCATTCGTAATTAATTGAATGGTCAAATGAATACCTTAGCCGGAGCAGATTTCTCTGGTCTTCCTGGAGCTGACCTTTTAGGCAGAATATCATGATGATCATCAACATTCAGCTCACACCTATCAGGGGCGTCATCATCATCATCATCATCATCATCATCATCATCATCATCATCATCATCAGGCTGATGAGGAGGATCACATGAGCCCTTAGTGCTCACATGGACAGAGGGTTGGACAGAGGGTTGGACACTTGTGAATTGTTGGGACATAGCAGCCATTATTGCCATCTGCTGGTTAAACTGCTGGGTCATCTCCTGTCTAAGCTCAGCTGCAATCTCCTGTTTTAGCCGTTCTCTATCTACAGCAACATCCCTGTGGCGTTGGTGTGAAGATGAACCATGGTATTGGCGAATGCCAACGCCCCATCCAACACCAATGACACGGCCCGGGTGGTCTGGTTTACCGATGGCAGCAGCTAAGATATCCTCGCGTCCTCTAGGAACAAAGGTTCCTTGAGTGGCCTGCTCGTCCAAGGCATCCTGCAACATATAATATATTAGGTCACATTACAATTCAGCAACATTGTTAAAATCACAATTACAATTCAAACTACACATACAATCTTCTCAGCTACTTGGCGTGCCTCCTCAGATGTATATTGTCCCGTTTTTCTTTGTCGGGCCCTCTTCCATTTACGATGGCGTGGGGGTGGAGGTGGATCAACAACTTCAGGATGATTTTCAGCATTAGGATCTGCCTGAGATGCTGCTTCCTGACATGCTTTCTTTTCCTCTTCCACCATGGTCCGAGCAAGCTTTTTATATCCCCCACGAGACAATACATGGGGGTAGACATTCTTGCTTTGGTTTTCCTGCCCCTTTTTCCTCTTCTCCTGTTATAAATAGAAGATAATTAAATTACATCAGTAAATTAATAAAATTAATGAAATTACATCAATTTAGAGACAAATCAAATAAGTTAACCTGAAAGCTAGGATCATGTCGGCTCTGAACAAAGCGATCCCACGTCGCCTGGTCAAGAAACGGGTACACCTCAAGTGGGTTCTTTTCACAGCGTGGATTGAATACATAGTATCTGCCCAGGTCCACCTTAAAACCCCTCCAACGCTCACCAGCATACTTTATCCAACGCTTCTTCATATCCGTCGTATCCGGCAGGTCAAAGGTGAGCTACATTAACAACAAAAGAATCAACGAATTACTGTATGATATTAATAAGATTAAAATAAAATAGATACAGACACAGGACGGAACAGTATAGATACCAGAATAGTCTCCCATATCTGATCCTTCACGCCCTGAGGTACATCTTTCCAAGTCTCAATAAGTATGCTAGGCCTGCTTCGAGCAAGGGACGCCACAAAACTAATAAACTGCTCTGCCATTGGCCCAATAGGATTGAGGTTACAATCAAAGTCGATTGTTATCTTTTGATTTGAACCACGGTTGGCAGTCAAATTCCTCATTCGTGTGGCACGTCTACCCTTTCTACCCGAAGACGGGGTCTCCGACCCACTGCATGAAGGAGGGATATCCTCAGGATCAGCCATGTATACCTGTTTAGACAAAAACAAAAAGTCAGTATGTCTAGATAAATATCAAACATAACTTATAAATATCAATCAACGTAAGCATAACTTAAAAATATCAACGTAAACATATAATATGACTTTAAACATAACTCAAACTAAACTTACACTGTGGTCAAGTAGTAACGTTCTCCCATAACCCTTCTTGGTGATCATTACGAGTAGCATGTACATCGTCCACTTCATTTTCCTCATTGAAATTAGGCACCCGTGTTGAGAAAGAAGGAGTGTCAGAAATATCAAGAGTTGAATCTTGATTTCCCTCACTACTATTATACATGTTTTTTCCCTGGAGAACCACTGACCACCTTTTGTTAGAAGGATCACGGATATAAAACACTTGTTTTGCTTGGGATGCCATGATGAAAGGCTCGTCTTTATTACCTACCTTATTAAGGTCCACCAATTTGAATCCTAACTCATCGGTTTGCACACCATTGTTACTGTCGACCCATTGACATTTAAACACAGGCACTCTAAACTTCATGTAATCAACCTCCCAGATCTCTTCAATGATCCCAAAGTATGAAACGGATGCCATAACAGGGTTTTTATCTTTCGAACTAGAGAAATGCATGGACTCAGCGACGACCATAACCCCACTGTTTTGCATAGTACTTTTGTCATCCTGGGACTTTGTATAGAAGGAAAACTTATTGATATCGTACCCACTCCAGCATATGACATCAAAGTTAGGTCCCTGTGCTAGCCATTTTAATGTTTCAGAAACAGTACCATCCTTTGCAATTTTTTCTTTAAACCAGTTCAAGAAAGTCTTATTATGCTTGTTCAAACACCATTTTTCATTCATTCTAGGGTAAGTTTCGTTGATGATGCTTTTGTGCTCACATAAGTATGGTTCAACCTCATCAGTGTTATTCAATATATACAAGTGTGCTTGAAGCACTTCCTCCCGATCCATGCTCTTAACAGTGATACCTCGTGTACCATTCCCATCATATCTTCCTTCATGACGAGACTTCGGAAGCCCTACAGGTTCCGCTTCTGACATGTAGTCTGTACAAAACTCAATAGCTTCTTCTGCAACATACCTTTCAACAATAGATGCTTCGGGACGGTGTGGATTCTTCATATATCCTTTCAAGATCTTCATGTATCGCTCAACCGGGTACATCCACCTTAAATAAACGGGGCCACACAATCTAATCTCCCTCACTAGATGAACAATCAAATGAACCATGATGTCAAAAAATGAAGGTGGAAAATACATCTCCAATTGGCACAAGATAATGGCTGCCTCATTTTCCAAGTCATCCAACTTTTTAGTGTCAATGACCTTGCTACATATAGCATTGAAGAATAAGCATAACCTAGTAATGGCATGTCTGACTTTTTTAGGCAAGATGTCACGAATGGCCACCGGTAGTAATTGTTGCATCAAGACATGGCAATCATGAGACTTTAAGCCAACTAATTTGAGATCTTTCATTGAGACAAGTCTCTTGATATTTGAAGAGTAACCCTGTGGCACTTTGACTCCCCGTAGACATTCACAGAAACTTCTTTTCTCTTTTTTCGATAAAGTATGACATGCTGGGGGCAAATAAGTCTTCTTATCCCCCACTTTATGTGGAGCTAACTGCTCTCGTATACCCATCGCAACTAGATCCAGACGAGCATTCACACCATCCTTTGTCTTGCCTTGAATGTTGAGAAGCGTTCCGATTAAACTGTCACACACATTTTTCTCCACATGCATCACATCAATACAATGTCTTACATCAAGCTTGCACCAATATGGAAGATCAAAGAAGATCGACCTCTTCTTCCATATATTCTTCTCAGTAGCCTTCTTTTGGGACTTCCCATAGATAACATTAGTGTTCTTCACCCGTTCATAAACTTGGTCTCCAGTCAAGGCCACCGGAGCAAATGCATTCTCCGGAAGTCCATTGAAAGCTTTTCTCAACCTACGATAAGGATGATCACGCTGGAGAAATCTCCGATGCCCAAGGTAGACTGTCTTCCTTCCATGTTGCAGTTGATGGTAACATGTGCCTTCTTCACATATTGGACATGCTTTATGCCCCTTAACACTATACCCGCACAAGTTCCCGTATGCTGGAAAGTCATTGATGGTGCAAAATAACATGGCACGCAATCTGAAAGTCTCACGGCAATACCCGTCGATCACATCAATGCCTTCATCCCACAACTTTCTCAAGTCTTCAATCAATGGACTCAGATAAACATCAATATCATTTCCTGGCTGTTTTGGACCCGAAATCATCATACTTAACATAATGTATTTGCGCTTCATGCACAACCAAGGAGATAGGTTGTAAATTACCAGGAGAACAGGCCATGAACTATGAATACTACTTAAGTTTCCATATGGATTCATTCCATCGGTAGCAAGTCCAAGCCTGAGGTTTCTGGGCTCATTGCCAAACTCCGGAAACAAACTATCAATTCTCTTCCACTGCAAAGAATCAGCCGGATGACGAAGCTGTCCATCACATTTCCTCTCATCTGCATGCCATCTAATATTCTTTGCATCCTTTTCATTAGCAAACAATCGCTTGAACCGCGGAATTACTGGAAGATACCATAACACCTTCGCAGGAGGACCCTTGGTGACCGCATCACAACTAGAATCATCATCCTTCACTTTGTATCGTGATACCCCACACTTGGGGCACTCGTGCATCTCTTCAAACTCTTTCCTGTACAATATGCAATCATTGGGGCAAGCGTGTATTTTCTTATACTCCATACCCATCGGACACAATATCTTCTTCGCCTCATAGTTTCGGGATGGTAATGTGTTACCTTCTGGAAGCATGTCTTTCAACAACTCAAGCAATTCGGTAAAGCTTTTATCGCTCCACCCATTTCTCGCCTTCACATTGAACAATCTTAACACCGCTGACAACCGTGTGAATTTAGTGCACCCCGGATACAAAGCCACTTCCGCATCACTGCACAAAGTATCATACACATGTGCTCGCCGAAAGGACTCTTGCCCAATATCACGGATCATGTCCTCTAGTCCATCGTCCATATCTACGTCATCAACTTCCTCTCTATCCGACACCCTTGGCCTGTCTAATGTTTCACCATGACATATCCATATTGTATAACTCTTGCAAATCCCCTCACAAATAAGATGATCCCGTATCTCGTCAGCTTCTAGTCGTCTCTCATTCAAACAGTTAACACAAGGACAACAAAACCTTCCGTCACTACTATCAGGAGCATTTGTTTTAGCAAATTGTAGAAAATCTTCCACTCCATTCTCATACTCATCACTTGTCCGTCTAGCATTCATCCAACCGCGATCCATGACTAAAACATTAACTTCATACTTAGTCCAACATCTTCATCAACTACTTCTTATGATAGGGTATGGCCCTATCCCATTCGAGAAGAAACTTTTTCAACATTCGGTTAACAGTTAGTCCTTAACTCTCATGCTCATACGCGACGAAATTTCGGCAGCATTTCCCTTCGGTCTCCGACGTACACGACTTGAACGCGATGCCATCCACCACGATAAAGTATGCACCCGGAGAACGAAAGGAAATGTACCAATCCGAACTTTCATCAGGTATATAACATGAGAATCAATGAATAACTATTTTAACTGAATGAAGAAAAAGTTTTTTCCCAAACTGTCCAACTTGGACAATTCAAGATCCAATATAATGAGCTGTACAAGTACCTTAAGCAGGTACACGTGTGCTCATTAATATTGCATCTCAAACGGGAAACTAAGGCTTTAACAATATAGCATAATGTAATTTACTTCAGCATCCTAATAATACTTTAACAATTTTTGATGTACCAAATATAGTTAGCGGGTTTCGCGTGTATCCGCCGCTCACAGCAACAAATTCAATATTCAAATCACTTTTCAAATATTCTAGCCAGATATGTATATTATAGGTAAATTTGGTTTCAATATAATACAAAAAAATAACTTATTTGAACATCAAAATAAAATAAATAAAAATAAATCAATGACATATAAGCTACTGCAGTCTCATTTCTAATCAAATATTCAATTATAAACTCAATTTTTCAAATGTGCAAACCAGCCCAAATTCACATTGACACTGACTCATGTTTATATACATTACGCCTAACTGATAGATACTGACACAACATATAAACAAGTTGTTGCAAACATCAATGTACTGATCAAAACCCACACAACAACAATTCAGTAATTTGACAGAATAGAATGTGATAGCAGGGAAGTGGAAGCAATAAAGAATTTAAGGTTTAGGGTTTAGCAAATAAAAGAGAAATGGAAGCTTACCGATTGAAGCCACAATCAGTCACCAATATTGCAAAGAATGTGGGAGAGCTGAAAACACAAACCAAAGAAGTCAGAACCAGGGAGAAAAAACAGGGAGCTGGGGAGGGGGTTGTGCACGGTGGGGAGAGAAAGAGGGGGGGGGGGGGGGTTAAACTTACCTTGGTGGTGGCGTTGCCAACGCGAACAGTGGCCGGAGGAGGGAGGAGGGGTGGTGTCGGTGATGGGGCGAAGGGGGAGAGCGGGAGGCCAAATGGGGAGAAGCGCGCGAATGGAAAGGGTTCGGAGGAAATGGAGAGCAGAGTGGTGGTGCTTGCGTTGCGGTCGTCAGTGACAGGAAATGGAGGAGAGTGGTGGTGGATACAGCGCGGCGGTGAGAGGAAATGGTTTGGGTGGTCTAAGTGTGAAAAGGAGAGGGAAGGGGAAAGGGTTTGGGTGGTCTGAGTGTGGGAAGCAGAGTGAGCATTCAGCGCGAAAATGAAATAAAACTGACAATACACATCGGTTACACCAAAAACCGATGTTAAAACATTTTCCACATCGGTTATTACCAAAACCGATGTGTAATATTAAGGCTGATTAAAATTTTTTTGGTTTTTTTTTTCAATTTTCCACATCGGTTAGAATACAACCGATGTCTATAGTATATTCCACATCGGTTTTTATAAAAACCGATGTCTAATCTTATGTTTGATAAAAAAAAATTTGTTTTTTGTTTCACTTTTCCACATCGGTTATCGTAAAACCGATGTCTAATATTATGCCTGAGAAAAAAATTTGTTTTTGGTTTCACTTTTCCACATCGGTTTTTATAAAAACCGATGTTAAATAATTTATAACATCGGTTTTTTAAATAACCGATGTTAAAATACTTTAGTTTAATTTCAAAAATGCCACCGCCTCCTTTTTCACATCGGTTTTTATAAAACCGATGTTAAAACCTCGATGTTAAATGCATATTTTGCACTAGTGAAATCAGTTTTCCATATAAACTTATATCTTTTGATTTCTTAATTAATATCCTAAATACACTCGTTAACATTCATCATTTAGTTATTACCCATGACTAAATGTGACGCTGCTTCTCATCCATCCCAATATAACTCCGTTTAAGTTAATTAACTTTTATTAACCTTCGTAACTAAGTTCTATTTCACACTTTATTAAATAGATGAGTTGTGGCTTGTTAATTTTGTGGCAGCGGGGTAGGTCGTTTCGGAGATCGCCCGAAAAAGTCCCCCCCAGCAATACGCGGGTCCCCTGGTTCACACCATTGAATATTGGACACCTAACCCTGTGTGGTGCGTGCGGAGCTTGGACAGCTTCCTTCTTCTATTGTATGCATTTGCTTCTAAATATTTTCTGCTTAGTTTCGATAGAAATAAGCATTGACGTACTCCAATGTTTTCAGTTGTGTTATACCTTGATCAATCCTTTGGTGCAATACTAATAACTCTAATTACCGTTGTTTGTGAATATTAGAACATTAAATTTAACATTAAATAAGACAAATTATCTGGAATACTTATTTTGGTGCAAACAGATTTATAATTCTGGAGAGGGGTAGCCTTAGTACCAAGCAAAAGTTAAGTGGAAACAGATTTATACATATTTTGGTGCAAACAGATTTATACTTCTGGAGAGGGGAAAAAATATATCATAAGACCAAAACAGATGAGTTTTGTTTTTTCCACTTCAAAAATAAGTGGTTTAAATAAGTTTTTGGTCCCTACAAAGTTCATCAATTTTGGTTTTGGTCTCTGTGAAATTTTTTCTTAGGTTTTCGTCCCTGTAATCTCAAAATTTTTGCAAATAGTCCCTACCATCATCTTTTTCGGTTATCTAATACTCATGGGTATCAAGATAATTTTATTTTCTTGTCCGACTTGCTGTAAAATTTGACCATAAAATATAAACAAAATCATACATGAGGGACATAAGGTTAAAATTGCTAAATTCCTTCATTTTGTATGATATCTAGTACTCAGCGGGTACCGAGGTAGTTTCTCATTCTTGTCCGACTTGCTCCAAAATTTGGCTAGAAAGTAGAAATAAAATCATACATTAGGGCCATAGAGTTAAAATTGACAAATTTTCTCATCTAGTATGATTTCTAGTACTCGAGGGTAACAATAGGGACTATTTACAAAATTTTCGAAAACATAGGGACGAAATCCTAAGAATTTTTTTTACAAGGACTAAAACCAAAATAGGTTAACTTTCCAGGGACTAAAAGCTTATTTAAACCAAAATAAGTGGAAAAAGTATTTGTTCAAACACTGATTAGTTGCTTGTGTCGATTAGAATATTTTGAAGCCCTGATTAGTTGCAGGATAAAACACCAACAATTTATTGCATAGTTATATTTTTGTACATTATTTCATGAACAAAGTTTTCTACCATTTATTATTTTCCTTAAATTTTAAGAGTGCTGTTGTGAAGTTCGAAAAATCTTACATACAAAATTCGGGGACCATTAAAAATCAAGATAAGAACTGCATGTGAATCCATACTAATTGGATAAACAATGGAATGAAATTATATAAAAGTGAACTAAATTTGTATCTCTTTTTACGAATTCATCTTCATGTCGTAAAGCATTCTTGAAATGTTAAATACTTAAAATATTAGCAAACACAATTTCCCCGTAAACAAGTAGATGTGGTTTTCCTCCCACTTTCCCTTACCTTCGTATTAATGAAAGAAACTAGTATGATATTATATATATTTAATTTAAATTAACTTTTAAATGTCGAATAGTGAATTTTAATTTACTTTTTTTAAAAACAAAATCTTAACTTAATGTATAATTTAAAAAAATAAATTAATAGCATCTGAAATAAAATAAATTTCAGAAAAAATTCACTGAAAGTAAAAAATATATATATATAAACAAACATTAACAACAAACAAATCATTAAAAACATAAGGAAAATTTAAAGAACCAAGAATAACAAGATTTTATGGGGCAATGATGTATTTATTGATCTTAAAAGTTGTACATTTAGTTTTTCCATAAATTCTTACTCTTTTTAGAATCCTTAACTAGTGCCTTAAGGACATTCGTTAGCAAGACCCAAGATATAAAGGGCCATGTAAAAAAATGTAAACAAATGTCATAAATGACAAAAAGTCAATCATGAATGTAAAAAATGTTAAAAATTCAGTGTTATTAAAACTGGACCGGACCAGCCGGTGGTCATGTGAACCGATGCTGACGTCATTAACTGTGTTAAGAATCGGGGTGAACTGGTATGAACCGGCGAGTCGACTCGCAAGAACCGTACCGAATGCTGACGTCATACGCACTCCCTGCTGAAGTCACCGTGCTGAAATGAGTTTCATAGTTAGAAAATCCTCCAAAATGTATCTGGTGGGACTCGAACACGGGTGGAGGCAAAGACATCAAGTACGCGTGCCGCTGGACCAACATAACCGCTGAGATATATTTGAAGCATAATAAATAAATATATATATATACACACACACACACACACAACTTTAGTAAAAAAAGTTACATATTTAATAGATACCGGTTCTTATGGTTCAACCGGTGACTCACCGGTTGAAATGACCCATTGACACAGTGTCCTGACCGAGTCGATGACCGGTTCGATTTTAATAACACTGGTTAAAATAGAACTATAAATGACAAAACGCCAACCAAAGCTCCATTTCTTAGCAATTCTCTTCTTATAATATAGATTTTTGCAACACCCCCCCCCCCCCCCCCCCCCCCCCCGAGGGCATTACATGACTACTCGTTGCGGAAAATATAATTGAAATAAAGGCAGGTTGCTTTCAGAAAAAAAATTTTCTATTATCCTTAACCTTACTCAAAAATGGTTATGATTTTTTTTTCTTTCTCCATACAAACAAAACGGCATCAATATATACCTCATCATACTTACACATCGGGACCTTTATATAAACAGGTCATATCCAAAGTCATAACATCAGAAAATAAAAACATAACTATAACTTAGCGATAGTTTGGAACCACAACTCAAAAAAAAAAAATAGCTCTCAGCGGCCAGATATACAGACTATCCTCAAGAGAGTATAAAACAACCTAACATCCAAATTGAGCTGGTAACTCTAACCGACATCTACTGGTAATACCCCCGAGGTCATCCCTACGATCCACGATCTCTTCAATTATCAGGACTAATGTCCTTGAGTAAAACAGGGAACTCCTCTGCAACGTATGTATATGCGTCCCACGGTACAACAGCAAAAACCAAGAAAATAGATATATTGCAAAGGTGAGATACCGACCAATGAGTTTTATCATGATAACTACATGTGCGACACATAGACAATAACAGCATTTACACATATACACTTCACATGAAATTCTCGACAGTAAACATACTGTTATAAACAATGGGATTATACTCGGCAGTCATAGCAATTCATAAAAATTACATTACACTTCAACATCCACCATCAAATCTTAATATTGGTTCTCCTTACTTTTCTTTTCATTCATTCTTTCTTTGTTGAGGCTTACCGCTCACGACTATTCTTACTTAGACATCTAGTTCATTCATTCTCAACACAGGACACGCAGTCACATGTGCCAACTAGGACTTTAACCTGCAACACACGGGACTTTAACCCGCAACACACAAAACACGAAGTCAAATGAGTCAACTGGGACCTAACCCACAACACAAAAGACAAAGATTCAACTGTGCGACTTGGGACTCTAACCCACGACACACACAACAGAGATTCAACTATGCAACCTGGGACTCTAACCCACGACATGTTAACTGGGACTCTAACCCACAACACACCGAACAGAGATTCAAATGTGTTAACTGGGACTCTAACCCATAACACACCAAACACGGATTCAACTGTGCCAACTGGGACTCTAACCCATGACACATAAACAACATATTCCAATGCGCCAACTGGGACTCTAACTCATGACACACAGGACATGGATTTCAAATGTGTCAACTGGGACTTTAACCCACGACACACAGAACATGAATTCAACTGTGCAGACTGGGACTTTAACCCGCGACACACAGGACACGTAGTCCACGTACTTACTCCTAGGAACACTAGCCCGACGTTTTTGATTATCTAGGTCCTCACAACTTACACCTTTACACCGTTTTCATTCTGTGAAAAACAACTTATCAAAACAAACCTCCGAAACTTATACAATATTTTCTGAAATGTTTTCACTGACTTACAATTCCTTTGCTCTACTGAACTTCGTTTATAAAACGTTAAATCACACCGAAATACAACTTTTCTCAAATTCCTTCTCTTTTTAAATCATTTTTCTGACACCACATCAAATTCTGAAAAATCACTTCCGACTCATTTTCTGTTCAAAGAAATAAAACTGTTTTTCATAGTCTTGCCGTACAATTCTTTTATGAATTACTGTTTGCTTAGCAAATAAATTTATTTATAATCCAAATGACTTTTCTTTTATAAAAAGTTTTCTTTTCCAACATCAATATCACATTATTTTTGAAACTTAACTACTTAAAATAACTTTTTACTTTATTTTTAAATTTATTTTGGAAAAACTAAAGTCAGTTAAAGTTTTTCACGGTTTCATCCTTACTGTCACTTATGGACTCCTCTTTCACCGAAACATCATTAAAATATTAATTTCCACATTTTCTTCTAATTTCCCAAATTAAATCATTTTAATTTCTCTTCAAGCTTCTCAAGCTTTTATCTTTAATTTTAATTGAGCACTGACCACTGTCAGGCTTCTCAGTCAACCACTCAATCAACAGAAAATCCATACAATACAATTATAACATACTTCACATGTATAGCATGCATCACAGTTATCACATAATAATTCACATCAACTACATAAATCACATACAACTACACAAAACTATATAAACCAACACGAAATAAATAATTCAAGCACCACAAAAACACAGGGAACAAATTACAGACAACACACAGATAGCATGTAGCCATCAAAACCCCTCAGGTAAACTCCCTTTACCTCTTGAAGTTTCCGATTCCTCCTTGAACTTAGTCCTCTGATTTCATTTCCTCTTACTACTCAACACCTCAATCAACCACAAATCCTTCACAACAAACAACATAACAAGTTAAACTTTGAAATAAAACTCACTAACCTACATGAGAGGACATTCGGCCAAATCAAAAAAAATTGGGCTAGGGACCTCTAAAATTTTCATGCTCTTGGATCTATGATCCTAAGGCTTTGGAAAGACAAAATCAAGTGTCAAATGACAAAGATTGAAACAAAAACCCATCTAACTCATGTAGTTAGAGTTTCGGCCTTTACAATAATTTTAGGCTAGGGATTTCTAAAATTCTCAAGCTTCTAGATCTAACAACTAGAAGTATTAGAGAGATTAAATCAAGTGTTATATTTCAACAAAATGAAACAAAACTCATTCATTCCTCTTGGAGTAAGTTTCGGCCATGAGTAGAAAAATAGGGAGGAAATTTTCTTTGCTCTCATGCTTTTAGATAATCAATCGATAAGTCTTAGAGAGTTCATAGAAATTAAAATCACATCAAAAGGATTTTTCTATGATTTTCTAGAATTATTTGAAGAAAAAACCCTAGAAATGGAAACATGATGTTCTTGACATGAAATGAATGAAAGGAATGAGGAATAAGACAATAATAGTCATGAGTGATGAGGATTTAACTCTTGGATGATGAAGGAATGAAGAAATGATCAAGGTTCTTGAAAAACAACAATGGAGTTCTTTGTGTATTTTGAGAGAAATGCTGAAGATGAAGTTGAAAATGGAAAAAATGCTAAGTGTTGTGGTTGTAGGGTGTGGGTCGTGTGGGGGAAGGGTAATTTGGTCAAAATTTACTTATGGCACACTTGTAATTTCACTTGAAAACCAAGGGTAAAATGGTCATTTCCTTTACAAAAATATCTTAGATATTTAAGTGCCATTATGACTTGGATAGGATCGTCATAAATGCTCGTCATGTCGGTCACTTCAATCACCTCAGCTCCGTATCCGACTCCGTCGTTTACCAGACTTAGGTTTTACGCGCGTTTTCTTTGAAGATTTTGCTCGAATAAAATATAATATTTTATTTTTAAACGAAAATTTTCAGAAAAAAAATACCAATATTGTTGCAAATACTATATTAACCTAAAACGTTTCGTTCACGAGTCAAAATTAGGTTTTCTGATCAGTAAAATCTTACTGTCAGTGAAAATGCATACCGATTTCCGTCTGAATTTTCAACCCAAAATTTAATCGTAACCTTCTACTATCAAGTAGAGTCTAAATATGATTTGGTTTTAACCAAAATCATTTTCTAGGTCTCGAATAAAAATATGAACACACACACACACACACACACACACACACACGCACGCACGCACGCACGCACGCGCACATACACACACACACACACACACACACACACACACACACACACACACACAGATATATATATATATATATATATACACACACACACCGTTATTGAGAAACAGTAAAAACCAGGGTGTTACATTACTACCCCACTTCAAAAAATTTCGTCCTCAAAATTTCGCAACTTGAGACTAGATAGGATTTGGTAATCACATCTTAACAAGAGAGGTCTCAAACGTCAAGTTATCTTTTCTTACTGTACTTGACTAAATCGGATATCATGATATGAATCGTATAAACATCCTCATGACTTATGAAATAGGTCACACATCAATGACGTTTTGAAAAGATATAAGGAAAAAAATTGATCCGAAAGGAATAAAGTTTATCGAATCACAACAGGACTAGGCCTTAAGGATTACGAAAAGAAATCTTCAAGACAAGAAATTTCTTGATTTTCACTTTCACAAGAACGCACAAAGAATAATTTGATCAATCTGAAAGATACGAGTGTCCCGTATGTAAAAAGATTCTTCAATAGGTGCGTGAGTGTAAAAATGTATAGCTATTACATCTTTACAAACATGACTCTAATAAAGTTCCTCCTTTCACAAGAACTTCCAGCGGATTAGGAAATCAAAAGATGAACAATTCCTAACCTTGTGACACCCTTCTACCCCGCATGTTATAAGGCATTTAATTTAAAACAATTAAAAGAAAAACATGCATTTTACTGAATAAAATAAAACAATTGTCTATGGGTAGGAAAGACCCACATGAACCAGTTTACAACACGGAAAATAAAATAAGTTTAAACCCATAAAAACATAACCAAATAAACAACCCAACCCCGATGTCACAATTCAGAGCTGGTATAACCGTTCCGGAAAATAATATCCTCCGAAAACAACCGAAAACAAACTAAACAATAAACAGGCCCTAACTATGAGTGGCGGCTCCTCAAAGTCACTCCTCTCCGGGCTGCTCGTCATCCTCTGCAAATGCCGATCAGGCCAAACACAAACAATAACAGGGAGTAAGATTCATGTAATCATATATACAGCATGGGAATAGTAAGCAAGGTAAACATACAACATAGGCATACATCAACATCCAGCAGTATTATATCAACCAAGTATGCTATGCTGTGCAATGCATCAACTACTCCGCTACTCCAACTATGCATGTGGATCCAAACTAACTCAGGATGAACGACTTTGGAGTTACATATCCGTATTGGCCATAAAAGCACCAACACCGGCAGTTCACCAAACCTTGGGTGAACCCCATGGATAGCCAACGCATCAAACCGTGGATGCCTCATCACGGGGGGCCTCGGTCACCAAACCATGGGTGACCTACCGTGGATGGCCAGATCACCGTACTCTCGGGCGATCTCCCCTTTGTCGAACCTCCCCCATCAACAACTCCAATGCTCTATGCAAATGGCACAACAACAAACAATCTCAACCACCTCCTTGCTTGGGCCATGGAGCTCCCAAGACTTCAACATCAACATTCAACGTAACCTCAGACCCAAACCCTGGGGTCAAGGCTCCCTTGGCCAATAAGCACCAAGGTTCAACTCAACGTGCTTGGGTCAATAAGCACCCAAGACTTAACTTAGCAACGTGCGGTAACCCAACGGATACCGACTTAACACCTTGTAATCTTAATTATCTTATATAATTAATAACCAGGTTGTCTAATCTTTATCTTTGATTAGTTATCTCAACTTATCATCATAGGGGACTGGGGTTTAAAACCCCTTAAGTTCTTTAATTGTATTACTGTCCAGGGGGGGTCAGCACGGTCTGCTTAAACCCCAGCACGGTCGTGCTTAGACACATGAGGGCGTGCTGCCCTTTTAAGTGAAGCACGGTCGTGCTTCATCCTCAGCCCGGTCATGCTCAGCAGCACGGTCGTGCTGTTTGACCTGCACGGCCGTGCTGAACAGAGCGGCCATTTTCCAGAATTCAAATGGGAGCACGACCAGCACGGTCATGCTCATCGTGCTACAGTGCTGTTCTGGGCAGGAACAGTGACCGAATTCTAACCAAATCATTTAGGGATTAAACACCTAAACTTAACATGTTTATTAAACCTAATTATTCAATTAAACAGTTTTATCAATATACTAATCATCACAGCCACAACATCAATCAACCAACATCATATTAATAACAATAATCAACATATCATCATACTCATTAAACAACCAACATGAACATAAAATACATATTATGAACATATAACCAGAAACAATCATTTATCAACCAGAACATCATGACTCATGAACATACAACGACACCGGGGTTATGGGTAACCCCGTTACCTTACACTAACCCACTGCCTAATGAATACAAGCCTTTCTCCCCATACCTGGATTGAAGGTTGCTCTAAGAACGGTTCCCAACGGTAATCCGGTCCTGAATCCTTAAGCGGCTCAAACCAATTCTACACCTTGGTTCACCAAAAACACAATTGGTCAGTTTCTTTAACCAAAACAAGAAAGAAACTGAAGGGAGGGAAGAGACCATTACCTATCGACCAACAAGACTCACAAGGGGGCTCCCAAAGGCTTCCAAAACTCCAGAAACGGGTTGAGTTTAGTGGAAGTAGGGAAAGGGATCACTCTGGCCGAAACTGGTGACGGCTGCCAACACAAAGTAGGGTTTCACGTTAACCCTCGGGTTCTGTGCCAAACTTATAAAACTCGGGCCTAAGCACGGTCGTGCTTACCTTTGAGCACGGTCGTGCTTCACTTAGCGTCAGCGAGTCGCGGTACACGCATTGAGCACGGGCGTGCTCCCTATTGAGAACGGTCATGCTCAACTTAAAATCAGAAACACGCTTCTGACTTTAAGTACGGGAGTGGTGGCTAATGAGCACGGGCGTGCTCATGTACCAGAAAGGGACTTTTAAGCTAAAATCCCATTTAGCCCTTAACCAACATTTTTAAAATTAATAAAACTAGCTTTTATAAAATACTTATGAAAAACAGGGTGTTACAATTCCACCCCCTTATAAAAAATTTCGTCCTCGAAATTTCCACGTACCTCAACCAAAAAGATGCGGATACGTCTCCATCATCTGGCTCTCGAGCTCCCAGGTAGCGCTTTCCTTAGTTGCCCCGCTCCAAACTACTTTAACCAAGGGAATTTCCTTGCCTCTTAGCTGCTTCACCCTCCTATCCTCGACTCGAAGGGGTAACATCTCAAATGTCAAGTTCTCTTTTAACTGTATGGCGTCGGGTACTATCACGTGACTAGGGTCATGAATATACTTCCTGAGTTGAGACACATGAAAAACATTGTGGAGATTTGACAAGAACGGGGGTAAGGCTATTTGGTAGGCGACTTCGCCAACTCTTTTAAGGATTTGGTAAGGACCAATGAACCTCGGAGTAAGTTTCCTCGCCTTCATCACTCTACCAACCCCAGTTGTCGGGGTAACTCTTAAGAATACATGATCGCCTTCCTGGAATTTGAGCGCCTTCCTCCTCTTATCATGGTAGCTTTTTTGCCTACTCTGTGCAACTCTCATCTTTTCCTGAACTAACCTGATCTTTTCTGTTGTTTCCTGGACTATCTCTGACCCTAGCACCACACTATCACTAGGTTCACTCCAACACAAGGGTGTCCTACATCTCCTCCCATACAGAGCCTCATAAGGCGCCATCCCAATGCTGGAATGGAAACTGTTGTTGTAGGTGAACTCTATCAGGGGCAAAAACTTGTCCCAACTTCCTGACTGTTCTAACACACAAGCCCTCAACAAGTCCTCTAAGGACTGGATGGTCCGCTCAGACTGCCCATCAGTCTGTGGGTGGTAAGCTGAAGTAAGCCTAAGCTTTGTCCCTAAAGCCTCTTGCAAACTATTCCAAAACCTAGAGGTAAACCTCGGGTCTCTATCTGAAACTATGCTAGAGGGTACATCATGAAGCCTAACTATCTCTTTGATGTACAGCTTAGCCAACTTCTCCAATGGATACTCCATATTCATCGGAATGAAATGGGCAGACTTAGTCAGTCTATCCACCACAACCCATATAGCCTCAAAACCAGCTGGAGTCCTAGGGAGTCCAGACACAAAATCCATGGAGATGCTATCCCATTTCCATTCTGGGATATTCAAAGGTTGCAACTTACCCGAAGGCCTTTGATGCTCTATCTTAGCCTTCTGACACACTAGGCATGCATACACAAACTCAGCTACATCCTTTTTCATCCTAGGCCACCAAAACATCCTCTTAAGGTCCTGATACATCTTAGTGGCACCTGGGTGCACACTCAATCCACTCCTATGACCTTCTTCTAAGATCAACTTCCGAAGCTCAAGAACATCTGGCACACAAACTCTATCTTTGAACCTCAAGATACCATCACTGCCATCCTTAAAACTTAGGTCTCTACCCTGAGCGAGCAACTCTCGCTGGTCTACGAGAAACTTATCTAACTTCTGACCCTCTCTAATCTGATCCATCAGACTGTTGGTAACTTTCAAGGTACCAAGCCTAAAACTTTTAGGGGTAAACTCACAAGCTAGACTAGGGTCTCTAAACTCCTCAATCAGATCCATCTCCCTAACCATCAAAGCGGAGACATGCAGGGTTTTCCTACTCAAGGCATCGGACACCACATTGGCCTTTCCTGGGTGATAGGTCAACTCGAAGTCATAGTCCTTAAGAAACTCCATCCACCTACGCTGCCTCATATTTAGCTCCTTTTGATCAAAGAGGTACTTCAAACTCTTATGATCACTAAAGACCTCAAACCTCGTTCCATACAGGTAATGCCTCCAGATCTTTAAGGCAAATACCACAGCTCCTAACTCTAGGTCATGGGTAGGTAGTTCTTCTCATGGGTTTTCAATTGCCTAGAAGCACAAGCTACTGCATTAGCACACCACCTAACCCTTGCTTAGAAGCATCGCAGTAAACTACGAAGGGTTCACTAGGATCTGCCAACACTAACACTGGTGCTGATGTCAACCTATCCTTAAGGGTTTGGAAACTCTCTTCACACTTAGAGTCCCACACAAACAACTGTCCCTTCTTGGTGAGACGGGTTAAGGGTAAAGCTATCTTAGAGAAACCTTCTATGAACCGCCTATAGTACCCGGCTAACCCTAAGAAACTCCTAATCTCGGTTACAGACTTTGGCGCTTCCCACTGGAGCACCGTCTCTACCTTAGCTGGGTCCACTGCTATGCTACCCTTAGAGATGACATGTCCTAAGAAGCTCACTTCCTCTAACCAGAACTCACACTTAGACAACTTAGCATACAACTGCTTCTCCTTAAGGGTCTGTAAGACAACCCTCAAGTGTTCCTCATGTTCCTCCTTGCTCTTGGAGTACACTAAGATGTCATCTATGAACACCACCACAAACTTATCCAAGTAAGGGTGAAAGGTCTTGTTCATGTAGTCCATGAAGACCGTAGGAGCATTGGTCATACCGAAGGGCATAACCAAGTACTCGTAGTGACCATATCGCGTCCTAAACGCTGTCTTCGGGATGTCCTCAGACTTAAGCCGAATATGATGATATCCTGATCTCAAGTCTATCTTTGAAAAGACGCAAGCGCCCATCAACTGGTCCATAAGATCATCAATCCTAGGGAGGGGATACCGATTCTTTATGGTCACCTTGTTGAGCTGCCGAAAGTCGACACACAACCTTATACTACCATCCTTATTCTTCAACAACAACACAGGTGCTCCCCACGGAGACACACTCGGCCTAATGAACTTCTTTTTCATCAGGTCCTCCAACTGTTCTTTCAACTTAGCTAGCTCTAGAGGAGACATTCTATAGGGTACTATGGAGATTGGCCCGGTGCCAGGCACTAAGTCTATGGTAAACTCAACATCTCTCTCTGGGGGTAAGTTATAAACATCCCCCGGGAATACTTCAGGAAATTCTCGCACAACAGGCAAGCTGGCGACATCAGGAGGGCTGCTCTTTATTTCCAGGGAAGCTAACATCATATATACTTGGGCTTCGTCTTTCATCGAAGCTTGAACTTGACTCGCAGAGAGAAGGTTCGGATTCTTAGACTCCTTTGGAGTTCCAAAAATCAAGGTTTTGTCAAAACAGTTCAGGAGGACATGGTTGGAAGATAACCAATCCATACCCAGAATAATATCCAGGTCTTTCAAAAGCAAGCATACAAGATCAGCAATGAATGTCCTATCATTTATGACTATATGACAGCTCTTGCATGCATAAGAAGTAGAAACAGGTTTATTTGTAGGTGTAGAAACCAACAAATCATACTCAAGGAAAGCAACTGGCAATTCAAGACTCTTGACCCTATCATGCGATATAACTGAGTGAGTAGCACCCGAATCATACAACACAGTCAATTGAGTTCCATCGATAAAACATGTACCTTGAATCAAGCCATCAGACTCGGAGGCTTCAGCTCCACTAAGAGTAAATACTTTTCCAGTGGTCTTCAGTCGATTGGCCTGAGACTTCTGATTCTTGCTGGCGCTGGGAGGTTCGGCCTTGGCTCCTTCACACTCTCGGCTGATGTGTCCTGGCTTGCCACATCTGAAGCAGATAACTTGCGTCTCCTTGCACTGAGACGAGTAGTGATCCGTAGCACCACACTTGCCGCACCTCATGGGCCTAGAGACATTAGAGAACCCGCCTCTAAACCCATCCTGCTGAAACTGTGGCTTCCACTCTGCTTGAAATCTCTGCTGGTCGGAGCATACCGCTGTTTACCCTTGTCCCTCTGAACAGTCCTCTTGCCACTCTGGCTATCTGACCCTCTGGAACTGGCAACTCTGAACTGGCTGGCATCCTCATAGATCCTGCACTTGTTGACCAGAATAGGGAAAACTCTGATCTCCTGGTAGCTGATGGCCTGCTTGATCTCAGGTCGGAGTCCATCCTCAAACTTGACACACTTGGAGCGGTCATCTGTCTCATGTTGGTAAGGAGTGTAGTACCTCGCCAGCTCCTCAAACTTAGCCGCATAGTCACCGACTGACAGTGACCCCTGCCTCAAAGACAAGAATTCGATCTCCTTCTTGTCTCTGATATCCGCTAGAAAGTACTTCTCTAGGAATCTCTGCCTGAACACAGCCCATGTAACCGCTGTGCCCTCAGCCTGCATCCTCTGCCTGCAGTTATCCGACCAGTGCTCTGCCTCCTCGGTCAGCATGAAGGTAGCAAAGATGAGCTTCTGCTGATCGTTGCAATCCATGGCTCGGAAGATCTTCTCTGTCTCCCTCAGCCACAACAAAGCTCCTTCCGGATCGTACGCGCCCGTGAACGATGGAGGGTTGTTCCTCTGGAACTTATCCAGTCCCTGGAACTCAGCTGGCCCACCATTGTTAGGGTTGACCCGACCAATAGCATTGGCCAAAAGTACCAATGCGTCCGCGATCGCCTGATAGTTACGTCCTCTACCGGCCATTAGTTCTTGTACAAGTCCAACACAACTCTTAATACAGAAACTTAAGCGAGTAAAAGCTATAGGCAACTAAATTAAAACATCATTATCTATACAAGTATAGACAATTCACACGAGAGTCACACAAAAGACTCACAACAGACTCATACCACGTCCGAACAAGGTCGAACTGCTCTGATACCACTAAATGTGACACCCTTCTACCCCGCATGTTATAAGGTATTTAATTTAAAACAATTAAAATAAAAACATGCATTTTACTGAATAAAATAAAACAGTTGTCCATGGGTAGAAAAGTCCCACATGAACCAGTTTACAACGCGGAAAATAAAATAAGTTTAAACCCATAAAAACATAACCAAATAAACAACCCAACCCCGATGTCACAATTCAGAGCTGGTATAACCGTTCCGGAAAATAATATCCTCGGAAAACAACCGAAAACAAACTAAACAATAAACAGGACCTAACTATGAGTGGTGGCTCCTCAGAGTCACTCCTCTACGGGCTGCTCGTCATCCTCTACAAATGCCGATCAGGCCAAACACAAACAATAACAGGGAGTAAGATTCATGTAATCATATATACAGCATGGGAATAGTAAGCAAGGTAAACATACAACATAGGCATACATCAACATCCAGCAGTATTATATCAACAAAGTATGCTATGCTGTGCAATGCATCAACTACTCCGCTACTCCAACTATACATGTGGATCCAAACTAACTCAGGATGAACGACTTTGGAGTTACATATCCGTATTGGCCATAAAAGCACCAACACCGGCAGTTCACCAAACCTTGGGTGAACCCATGGATAGCCAACGCATCAAACCGTGGATGCCTCATCACGGGGGGCCTCGATCACCAAACCATGGGTGACCTACCGTGGATGGCCAGATCACCGTACTCTCGGGCGATCTCCCCTTTGTCGAACCTCCCCCATCAACAACTCCAATGCTCTATGCAAATGGCACAACAACAAACAATCTCAACCACCTCCTTGCTTGGGCCATGAAGCTCCCAAGACTTCAACATCAACATTCAACATAACCTCAGACCCAAACCCTGGGGTCAAGGTTCCCTTGGTCAATAAGCACCAAGGTTCAACTCAACGTGCTTGGGTCAATAAGCACCCAAGACTTAACTTAGCAACGTGCGGTAACCCAACGGATACCGACTTAACACCTTGTTATCTGAATTATCTTATATAATTAATAACCAAGTTGTCTAATATTTATCTTTGATTAGTTATCTCAACTTATCATCATAGGGGACTGGGGTTTAAAACCCCTTAAGTTCTTTAATTGTATTACTGTCCAGGAGGGGTCAGCACGGTCGTGCTTAGACACGTGAGGGCGTGCTGCCCTTTTAAGTGAAGCACGGTCGTACTTCATCCTCAGCACGGTCGTGCTCAGCAGCACGGTCGTGCTGTTTGACCTGCACGACCGTGCTGAACAGCGCGGCCATTTTCCAGATTTCAAATGGGAGCACGACCAGCACGGTCGTCCTCATCGCGCGACAGTGCTGTTCTGGGCAGGAATAGTGGCCGAATTCTAACCAAATCATTTAGGGACTAAACACCTAAACTTAACACGTTTATTAAACCTAATTATTCAATTCAACAGTTTTATCAATATACTAATCATCACAGCCACAACATCAATCAACCAACATCATATTAATAACAATAATCAACATATCATCATACTCATTAAACAACCAATATGAACAAAAATACATATTATGAACATATAACCAGAAACAATCATTTATCAACCAGAACATCATGACTCATAAACATACAACGACACCGGGGTTATGGGTAACCCCGTTACCTTACACTAACCCACTGCCTAATGAATACAAGCCCTTCTCCCCATACCTGGATTGAAGGTTGCTCTAAGAACGGTTCCCAACGGTAATCCGGTCCCGAATCCTCAAGCGGCTCAAACCAATTCTACACCTTGGTTCACCAAAAACACAATTGGTCAGCTTCTTTAACCAAAACACGAAAGAAACTGAAGGGAGGGAAGAGACCATTACCTATCAACCAACAAGACTCACAAGGGGGCTCCCAAAGGCTTCTAAAACTCCAGAAACGGGTTGAGTTTAGTGGAAGTAGGGAAAGGGATCACTCTGGCCAAAACTGGTGACGGCTGCCAACACAAATTAGGGTTTCACGTTAACCCTCGGGTTCTGTGCCAAACTTATAAAACTCGGACCTGAGCACGGTCGTGCTTACCCTTGAGCACGGTCGTGCTTCACTTAGCGTCAGCGAGACGCGGTCCACGCATTGAGCACGGGCGTGCTCCCTATTGAGCACGGTCGTGCTCAACTTAAAATCAGAAACACGCTTCTGACTTTAAGTACGGGCGTGCTGGCTAATGAGCACGGGCGTGC
Organism: Echinosophora koreensis; assembly: GCA_035048595.1. Classification (NCBI taxonomy): domain Eukaryota; kingdom Viridiplantae; phylum Streptophyta; class Magnoliopsida; order Fabales; family Fabaceae; genus Echinosophora; species Echinosophora koreensis. Next base: position 1,353,476 of record JAPCYP010000011.1, read on the forward strand.
TCATGTACCAGAAAGGGACTTTTAAGCTAAAATCCCACTTAGCCCTTAACCAACATTTTTAAAATCAATAAAACTAGCTTTTATAAAATACTTATGGAAAACAGGGTGTTACAAACCTCAAGAGGATTCAATTAGTACCAGGAATTTACAAAACGACGATTTAAAAGGAAACAGTCTAGCAAAAATTCAGACTGGATCACCTCTACCAAAAGTAAAAGTGACTAGAGTAAGTTTCATCAATAAACTTCTCTTATCAAGAAAGTGTTTATCCTGAACAACGATAGGATAGTTCAAACATATACAATTCACAATAATTGGTCCAGCAGTTAGAGTTGAAACAATCAACTCATGTGATAAGGAAGCAACAGGCAATTCCAATTGTCTCACACAATTCATCGAAATAAAAGAATGTGTTACGCCCGAATCAAAAGTACAGTTAAAGATTACCCTTTATGTGTTCAGCACCACTCATGGTGTAGACTCTTCCCTTTTCTGTCGGTTTATCAGTTGTTGAATGGTTGGCAGCAAACTCGGACTTTGTTACAGGACATTCTCTGACCATATGCCCAATCTTCCCACATTTAAAACATAGAGTACCCTTCAGTTTACAATCTTCAGTAACATGATTTGGCTGTCCACACTTGCGGCATTGTTGAACTGTGCCTTGATTCTGATTATTTCCTGGAGTTCGGAAATATGACTTCCTCTTATGTTGTTCCCCCTTCGGATTCTGAAACTTGAAATAGACAACTATAAACACGATAAGGGGGGTTGAATTGTGTTTATCATAAATTAAAATAAAGTTGAAAACTTTTCGCACACAGAAGCTAGGTTCAGACAAGTGTGAAAGCACTGCACAGACAGGTGACCTGTCTGGTGTATTTTAACAGAAAAGCACACAAGCATACAAAGAGAAAACAAGCTTGATATTCACACTTTAACCCCTTAGTTAGAAAGCAGATAATATAATCAAAGCAACTAAAGAGTTTAAGGGAAGAGAAATTAACACAACTATTTATCCTGGTTCACTCTTTAACACAAAGAGCTACGTCCATTTCTTGGCAGTACCAAGTTTTATCCACTATAACTGATCAGGTTACAGACCCCAAGTATTGTTTGCACACCTAGCCTCTTCGGGCTGCAAGACAAGTATTATTTGCTCACTTAGCCTCTTCATGCTCACACAGGTTTGTTTTGAGAAGTTTGTTCATAATAAATACAATCAGACTAATAGTTCTTTCATTAACACTCAGAGAGTGGATTAAATGTAGGCTTAGGAAAGACTGCGTAATAACTTCAAATGATTGAAGAATACAGATTGAAAGAATGAAGAAATAAATGAGCAGAGTAATGGCTCTTTAATGCTGTGTATTCTCTGATATCTTCATCTTCAATGACTTTTGTATTTATAGCCTTCAAGCATTTAAGATCTGTTAGAGACATTCCTTCAAACGATGGCTTCAAGCAGAGCTTCATTAAATGCAATAGAGTCATTTTGGGCAGCCATTAATGCAATAGGAACATTGGTTGTACTCTAACACGGAGGATCATGGCTTTATGCATCGAGCAGTAGCCAAATCAGAGTTGTGCAGAATGCTTTTGTACTTTGCAGAGCATATTTCACTTTTCGTGTAATAACCAAGAGTACTAGGGAATAAAGCATGTTGGAAACATTCTTTAACTGGATGTTATCTCTGATTTCCTAGGTTGCTTGTGAGAATGACCATCTGATTTTCTTGATAAGCGTGAGAGAGAGCTTCAGAGTCTTCTGTATGAGGGGACAACTTCCAAAAGCTTTTTGAACTCGAGTTCCCCATCGAAGAACCTTAGACGAGTATGAGAACATAGCCGAGACAAGTTGAAACTAAATTACAGAAAGTCAATATCCTAGTCAGCAGACAGGTTGACTTTTGCTTCTCCAAACAGGTGGCCATCTATGTGGGCAGACAGGTGGGAAAGTGATTTCTTACTGTTTTGATCTACACACTTGATAGATAGGTTAGCAACTAATATGAAGGTTAGTTAAATCATTAACAAATGTATAGTTTTCATCAAAACTTAGGGAAATGCACATCAGACATTTAGAGACTTAACAATTTCCCCCTTTTTGATGATGACAAACATTCAGATGATTTAATGAACCTTAGAAAATATCAACAGAAGAGATAGCAGGATTCAGACAAGTTGAAATTTTCTAAACCAGAAGGATTGTGCAGACAGGTGCACTTAGGTTCAATTCAAAATTTCAAATAGCATAGTATCAGAGTCAATATCATTTTAGAGATAGAATTATGCAGCTCAAAGTTCAATTTTACTTTACTCAATCATCTTAACTTTACTTTCTCCCTCTTTTGTTAACATCAAAAATGAAACAAATAAGAAGCAGAAAAGTACAGGTCAATAAAGATAAGAGATAAAAATATTAATTCATGCATCATAAGTTGTTCATTACAAGGCATATTTTACAAACAAGAACTACCTAGGCTGACTAAAAAGCAAAAACAGAGAGTCTACTCTCTTTTCCAAAAGCAGCCTAGTATGCCTTTCTTCATCCAGTTGTCTTCTGATTTCTTCTAGCTCAGCTTTAAGCAGATTGAAGCTGTGTAAGTCCACCATATGAGTAGTGGGGGCTCCTGTAGACAAGCTAATTGATACAGCAGACTGGTCTAAATGCCAGGGCAAGGCTAAAACAGGGGGTGCCTTGGGCACAGAGAAGGGTGAAGAAACACGGGGAAAGACATACTGATGAAGAGTTCTAAAATAAAAGAAAGGAAGAAATGCTAGTTTAAACAGAAGTCTGATCCTGACAAATTCAGTATCAGGAGATGAAAAGACACAAGAAAGTCTCTCAGACAGAGACAGACGGGTGACTTTAATCTGGATTGGAGGGGGAAGAGGTTGGTTGGTAAGAACAGAAGGGGGTAGGGGTAATAAAAAGTCTATGTGACAAAAGAAAGAATTTGAACCTGTAACTAATAAAAAGTAATATCTAGACCTAGAAGGTAACATTACAACAGAGGCAGGATAGTGAGTTCCTTCCAGTGTTCTAATGAACAAAACAATAGAGGGGATAAAAGAAAATCTCCCTACATGAGTTAAGAAAATGAGGTGGAGGTGAGGGATTTACGGACAAATTTGAGAAACTTGCAGTCATTAGAGATTGCAAGTCAGACACAAAAAGACATGATGATATGCCAGCTTGTTCTTTGGGAGTTGAATCCCTATGAACTACTGTGTACTGATATAAATCAGACACAACATCATAAGATGATGTTTGAGTTTGGTGAGAGGAGACAGGTGAAGAAAATGGAGACACAAAGGAGAGGGGTTTGACAGACAGGGCAGGTGGAGAACAAACAGAAGGGTTAGGAATACCTTGAGGAGAGGGGGAAGATGGTGCAGAAGGGATGGATGGAAGAACCAACTAGTTTTCAGACATCCTTAGCTTCTTCCTTGCCAGAGGAGGATTCAGAGGGTCAATCTCAAGATAGACAACTGTTTGTGTCCCAACAGACAGGTCTTCAGCAGTTGCAGCAGCAACTTCAACCTCTGTAGTTTGAGCTTCTACAGGAACTTCTACCTTTTCAGCAGATGCCACAGTAGGCACTAGGTAGCCAGACCTTCTCTTTCTGGGAATGGGTCCAAAATCAAGAGTCTTCTTCTCCTTGGGTTTCTCCAAGGGACTTGTTGTCTGCTCCCCCTAAGCAGATGCTTCCTCTTTGCTAGGTGCAGACTCCACTTGTCTCGACTTGGCAAAGGTTTTCATAAGTCTTCTCTTCTTTCTGGACTTATCAGATACAGCTTCTGAATCTTCAACATCCCTTGTCTTCCTCTTGGGAGAGGATTTCTTCAGCTTAAACCATAGAGGTTCAACTGTCTCAACAATCTCAGCAGAGACTGATGGTTTCTCCAAAGCAGGCCTCTGGTCCTATTTGGCTACTTTTCCAGCAGGCTTCCAGATCTTTTCAGAGATAGGAATCTCTGATTCATCAGTGGAGACCACTTTTTCCTCAACCATCTGCTGCTCAGCAGCAGGCTTCTTCTTCTTCTTCTTCTTCTTCTTCTTCTTCTTCTTCTTCTTCTTCTTCTTCTTCTTCTTCTTCTTCTTCTTCTTCTTCTTCTTGTTGTTGTTCTTCTTGTCATCCTCCTCATCTTCCAGAGGAATGCCTTCTATGTTCATCATAGACAGATCCTTCCTGTCAATAGGAAAGGACGTGTCTATGAAATTTCCATCACCGGGAACAAAAAGCTTGTTCCTGAAGAGTCTTGTTAGCAGCATTCCATAAGGGAAAGTTTGCATGTTTGTCCTCTTAATCAGGGATTCCAGGTAGATGTAGATTAGTTCATTGATATCCACCTTGATCTTGTGAATCAAGTGGTACAGGGCAAACCTGTCCATCTTGGTCACGCTATCCCTAGAGCCTTTCCTAGGCATCACACATTCCAGTAGTAGCTTGTGCATGAATCTACACTTCACTACCATGTTCACAGGCTTTAGGTTTTTAAGGTTGGGAACACCATACAAAGCAATGTTTACATTCTCTGTTCCCACTTGATCTTCCCACTCAGGCTTGAAACCAGCTCCAATCCTTGGACATTTAGTGACAAGTTCCAAAGAACTGATAGGAAAGAGGAGAGTTGTATCCATCACTCGAGCACGAAAGCTCTTGGATCCATCAATAGGACTGGTGAGTACCACAGCACTTGTCCAGAAATCCCTTACAAGTTTGGGATGAACCAACTCCTTTAAGTCGAAGAAGGAGGTCCACTTAGAGTATTCCAACTCCTCTATGACATCCATTCCCCACTTCTTCAATTGTTGGAGATCCACAGTCTTGCCAGCTAAGATCTTCTCAACATCTGAGACTCTCATATTGTACTTCTCAGCAATTTCTTCTGAAGAAAGGTGCTTTGGGGGTGCCATTTCAGAGAGAAGAGATTTCTAGGGTTTTGGAAACTTAGAAGAGCTTGACAGAGAAAAGACGAAGACGAAACGATTTTAGGGATTTGGAAACGTAAAGGTTGAACCTTTCTAACTCTTTGCCTTTTAAAGTCATAAAGTCAGGAGAGAGAAAGAAAATATTTTTAATTTAAAGAGGCACGATTTACGTGGGGAACTACAACACCCACTTTAGACATAATGAAAACATGGTTTCGAGAATAAAACTGTCGTGCACATGATTAGCTTCAGATTAGTAAATGTTATTAAATAATTAATAACCATTTTATTAAAAACTGTTGAGTTCAAGCATTATGACTCAGCAGGGTCAGACAGGTAACAAAGACAGGTGATATAAAAGTATAAGACATGTAGCATAGACAGGTTAATTATCAGACATGTCAATCAACAATGCAATGCATGTTGAGATTATCTCTAATAAATAAGAATCTTTCTTCTGCTAATGGTTTAGTGAAAATATCAGCCCATTGATTTTCAATGTTAACAAACTTAAAATGATGTTTGATTTCTATATGCTTAGCCTTAGAATGCTGAATTGGATTTTTAGTTAAGCAAATGGCACTAGAATTATCACACCACACAGATATATTATGCTCATAAATAGAGTAATCCTTAAGTTGATGTTTTACCCATAAAAGCTGAGAGCAACAACTAGCAGCTGAGATGTATTCTGCCTCAGCAGTAGATAAGGCAATAGTTGTCTGCCTTTTGCTTGACCAAGAGACTAAGCTTGCTCCAATGAAGTGACATTCTCTTTTAATTACCTCTTTTAGTTCTTAAATATAGCAAACCAACATTAGTAGTCCTAAGCAAATATCTAAATATTCTTTTAACAGCCTTAAGATGAGATTCTCTTCGGTCAGATTGGAATCTAGCACACATACAGATACTAAATTGAATATCAAGTCTGCTTGAAGTTAAGTATAATAGAGATCCAATCATACATCTGTAGACAGTTTGGTCTACTTTTTTACCTTCATCATCTTTACTTAGTTTTGCATTGGGTTGCATGGGAGTTTTCATGAGTTTAGCACTTTCCATCTTGTACTTCTTCAGTATCTCCTTGATATACTTTTGTTGATGGATGTAGATTCCATCACTTGTCTGTTTGATTTGTAATCTAAGGAAGAACTTTAATTCTCCCATCATGCTCATCACAAATTCTGCTTGCATTAGCTTGGAAAATTCCTTGTATAACTTTTCATTAGTTGCTCCAAAAATAATATCATCAACATATATTTGGACTATGATGAAGTTCTCTTTAGAACTTTTCTTAAACAAGGTAGTATCTACTTGTCCTCTAGTAAATCCATTATGCATGAGAAAAGAACTTAGTCTATCATACCATGCTCTAGGTGCTTGTTTCAAACCATATAATGTCTTTTTAAGCTTGAAAACATGATCTGGTTTATCAGTATCTTCAAAACCAGGGGGTTGCTTAACATATACTTATTTTTCAATTATACCATTAAGAAAAACACTTTTTACATCCATTTGAAAAAGAGTGATTTGGTGTTGTGCAGCATATGACATCAATATGCGAATAGCTTCTATTCTAGCTACATGTGCAAAGGTTTAGTATAGTCAATACCTTCTTGTTGGTTATAGCCTTGAGCTACTAACCTTGCCTTATTTCTGTCAACTTTGCCATCCTCATCCAATTTGTTTCTGAAGACCCATCTTGTTCCAATGACAGACTTGTTTTTGAGCTTGGAGACAAGTGTCCAGACATCATTTCTGGTGAACTGGTTGAGCTCTTCTTGCATTGCAAGAATCCAGCTTTCATCCTCAAGAGCTTCTTCAATGTGCTTTGGCTCTATTTCTGACATGAAGGCCACATTGCTTGATTCTTTTAAAGTGGATCTGGTTCTCACTCCTTCTGAGGGATTTCCAATAATAAGATCCTTAGGATGATGAGTTTTGAACATCCAGTCCCTGTAACACCTCAAGATTCACCCTTATGTTTATATGTGTTAGTTTTGGCATATATATGTTTGATATGTTTGATATTTATATATGTGTGTGTATATTAATGCATATGATAATATATATATTAATATATGATTATTTGCATTAATATGAGATTGTGTCTCTTAATGTTTCATTGTATATGATATGTGATTTTATTAATAATAAGCGATTAAGAATGATATGATAAGATATCGTGTGATTTAGTATTTAAATAGAGATAGTGTTATTCTTAGATTTTAGCCCCTCAACCAATCAGATTTGAGTCCTTATCAATATAGGATCATCATCTTTTTGTTTATATTTTAAGATCTTATCATAATCTCCTAAGGATCCTATCTAGGAATAACTACCAAATCTGTGGCTAAACTTCCATCGAACTTTCGACCATCTTAGAGTCCGATTTAGGATACAATCAGCATCCATTAATTTGTAGATATTTCTCTGATCTTTCTAACAACACTAAGAACGCCTCCATCGGAAACTTGTAGCTTAAGTTAAGGTCAAAATACCAAACTGTATACAGTTTGGGCTGAAATAGGAACCCGTTATGACCCAAACTCATATATATACCATTAGACTCGACCTAAACCTAGTTTACACGACCCTAACACTCAGAAAACTGCCTCCCTCCTTCCTCTTTGAATCCTTATGATTTTTCTCCCTAAAACTCTCTCTAGGGACCCCGTTCTGGCACCGTTCTTCACTACTTCTTGATAGGAGAACATCGCTACGAATAGGGGTTCGTTGTGCTTGCTGTTTGGGACTTTAGAAAAGGTAAAATTCATGCACCTTTTCCCTTGTGTTCTTTCTTTCAAGTTCTTGATCTCTTCCTTTTGATTTCTTGATCATAGAGTTGAACCAAAGTGTCTCTTTGGCGTTCTTGAGGTCGTAGACAAGCGCTAGTGAGATGGGACCCTAGTGGATCTTCTTTCTTCTTTTGAAACGCGAACCGCATATCAGGTATGGGAGAAGAATATTGTATACACTAGGCTAGGGAGTAACGTAAGATGAGGGGTTCCCATAGCCCCGTTTATTGTTGTTATAATGTTAATGATGCCATGATTTGCCTGGTTGTATGACTGAATTGTTTATATATTTAATTGGATTAATTGGTATGTCTATTTGTTATAATTGTTGAGTTGTTCATGATGTGGTATGCCTATTGAATTGTATTGTGCCATGAGTTTTGGTTGAATTGGTACGAATACCCATGATTATGAATGCTGTTGTTATGACATGGATTATGTTGATCACATTGACTGGATATGTTGTTGATGATGATGTTACCGTTATGTTGAATATGTTAATAAGACTCTAATTGATTTAATTAGGACTCTTAGTTAACATAGGAATTAAGGAATTTATTCGCAAATGCTTCATAAGACATGAACCGCGTTAGTGAGGGGTGAGGTTTCATGCCGAATGTTTTAGTTAAGACCCTAGGATCTGATTTGAGAGAATTGGGGAGCCTAAACTCCAAGAATACGTTAAATTCTTCCCAGAACAATATGGCCCTGCCCAGGAGCACGACCATGCTGAACAGGGGGCACGACCGTGCTCCCAGTTAAATTCTGGAAGGCAGGCCGTGCATTTAGCATGGCCGTGTAGGACAGTGAGCACGACCGTGCTCCACTTAAGTGGCAGCACGACCGTGCTCCACTTAAGTGGCAGCACGACTGTGCTGGGGTGAGCACGCTCGTGCTCCCCTTACTAGTCAGAATCTGAGATTAAAGGAACTAAAGGGTGTTTCACCCCAAATATCCCCAATAATGTGATAAAACACCAATCGAATGATGATGATTTGACAACTTAATTAAATAATAATTAAGATAACAAAGAGTAATAAGCTAGTTAAGCCGGTACCCTTTGGGTTACCGCACGTTGTTGTGCTTTGGTGCTTTTTGGCCAAAGTAACCTCGATGCTTTTTGGTCGAGGTGTTGTTAAGTTGGACCTTGGTGCTTTTTGGTCAAGGGGCCCTTGACCTCACGGTTTGGGTCAAGGTGTTGATGTTGATGTTGGTGATAAGTCTTGGGTGCTTTTTGCCTCAAGCAAAGGAGGTGGTTGACTTGTGTGTTGTTGTGCTCACGCATTCATACGTTGAAGTTGATTAGTGGGGGATGTTCAACATAGGGGATGTCGTCCTGTTATGATGATCTGGCCCAAGTCTCGGGTTCACCCATGGTTTGGTGAACCGTGCCCCCCCCCCCACCCCCCCCGAGGTGGCGTACCCCGTTATGGTACGTCGGCTATCCAAGGGGTTCACCCATGGTTTGGTGAACTGCCGGCATTGGTGCTTTTATGGCCAATGTGGATATGTAACTCCGAAGTTGACTTCCTGAGTTAGTTGGATCCATATTCATTGATGGAGTAGTGGAGTAGGGTTGCATTGTATTGCATAGCATATGTTGGATGATTAACAAGTTGTTATGGTATTATATGATGATGTATAAATATTGTATGTTGTTATATTGTTATGTCATGCTATGATGTATGTTCATCTTATTCCCTATTCCCATGCCGTTGTGTTTATATGATTTCTTACTCCCTGTTTTCCTGTTTCTGTTGTTGCATGTATCTCTTTATACAGAGGACGGTGAGCAGCCAGTGGAGGAGTGACTCTGAAGAGCCGTGACTCTAGTTAGGATGTTGAGTTATAGTTGTTAGTTTTGTTAGTTGTTTAGTTTGTTTCCGTGATGTATCCGGATTTTGGTTATACCAGCTCTGTATGTGACATCGGGATTGGGTTTTTCTTTATCTGTCATGTTTATGTTTTACTGTTTTAAAACTATGTTATTTCTGCGTTGTTTTTGTTGAGATGTGAAACCTTTTTATCCAAGTTTTTATTTTTTTTTCAAATAAATGCATGTTTTATAATTAACTCTTCTAAGCAAATGTTTTATAACATGCGGGGTAGAAAGGTGTCACATTTAGTGGTATCAAAGCAGTTCGGCCTTGTCCGGACGTGGTATGAGTCTATTGCCAGTCTTCCGTGTGTTTTTGTTTGAATTATCTATATTAATTATAGGTAATGATACTTTAGTGTTAAGAACCCTTAGTTCTTCCGGTTTGGTTGGATCCTCCGAGTCCAAGGACTTGATCCGAGGTTATGCGCCTAATTGGTAAAAGTTTACCCAATCAAGGCGATAGAAATTTCGAGGACGAAATTTTTATAAGGGGGGTGGAATTGTAACACCTCAAGATTCACCCTTATGTTTATATGTGTTAGTTTTGGCATATATATGTTTGATATGTTTGATATTTATATATATGTGCATATATTAATGCATATGATAATATGTATATTAATATATGATTATTTGTATTAATATGAGATTGTGTCTCTTAATGTTTGATTTTATATGATATGTGATTTTATTAATAATAAGCGATTAAGAATGATATGATAAGATATCGTGTGATTTAGTATTTAAATAGAGATAGTGTTATTCTAAGATTTTAGCCCCTCAACCAATCAGATTTGAGTCCTTATCAATATAAGATCATCATCTTTTTGTTTATATCTTAAGATCTTATCATAATCTCCTAAGGATCCGATCTAGGAATAACTACCAAATGTGTCGCTATAATTCCATCGAACTTTTGACCATCTTAGAGTCCGATTTAGGATTCGATCATTAGATATTACTTTGTAGATATTTCTCTGAGCTTTCTAACGACACCAAGAAATCCTCCATCGGAAACTTGTAGGTCAAGTTAGGGTCATAATACCAAACTGTATACAGTTTGGGCTGAAATAAGAACCCGTTATGACCCAAACTCATATATATACCATTAGACTCGACCTAAACCTAGTTTACACGACCCCAACACTCAGAAAACTGCCTCCCTCCTTCCTCTTTGAATTCTTATGGTTTTTCTCCCAAAAACTCTCTCTAGGGAACCCGTTCTGGCACCGTTCTTCACTACTTCTTGATAGGAGAACATCGCTACGAATAGGGGTTCGTTGTGCTTGTTGTTTGGGACTTTAGAAAAGGTAAAATTCGTGCACCCTGTCCCTTGTGTTCTTTCTTTCAAGTTCTTGATCTCTTCCTTTTGATTTCTTGATCTTAGAGTTGAACCAAAGTGTCTCTTTGGCGTTCTTGAGGTCGTAGACAAGCGCTAGTGAGACGGGACCCTAGTGGATCTTCTTTCTTCTTTTGAAACACGAACCGCATATCAGGTATGAGAGAAGAATATTGTATACACTAGGCTAGGGAGTAGCATAAGATGAGGGATTCCCATAGCCCCGTTTATTGTTGTTATAATGTTATTGATGCCATGATCTGCTTGGTTGTATGACTGAATTGTTCATATATTTAATTGGATTAATTGGTATGTCTATTTGTTATAATTTTTGAGTTGTTCATGATGTGGTATGCCTATTGAATTGTCTTGTGCCATGAGTTTTGGTTGAATTGGTATGAATACCCGTGATTATGAATGTTGTTGTTATGACATGGATTATGTTGATCACATTGACTGGATATATTGTTGATGATGATGTTACCGTTATGTTGAATATGTTAATAAGACTCTAATTGATTTAATTAGGACTCTTAGTTAACATAGGAATTAAGGGATTTATTCCCAAATGCTTCATAAGACATGAACCGCGTTAGTGAGGGGTGAGGTTTCATGCCGAATGTTTTAGTTAAGACCCTAGGATCTGATTTGAGAGAATTATGGAGCCTAAACTCCAAGAATACGTTAAATTCTGCCTAGAGCAGTATGGCCCTGCCTAGGAGCACGGCCGTATTGAACAAGGGGCAAGACCGTGCTCCCAGTTAAATTCTGGAAGGCAGGCCGTGCATTTAGCATGGCCGTGCAGGACAGTGAGCACGACCTTGCTCCACTTAAGTGGGAGCACGACCATGCTGGGGTGAGCACGCCCGTGCTCCCCTTACTGGTCAGAATCTGAGATTAAAGGAACTAAAGGGTGTTTCACCCGAAATATCCCCAATAATGTGATAAAACACAAATCGAACGATGATGAGTTAGACAACTTAATTAAATAATAATTAAGATAACAAAGAGTAATAAGCTGGTTAAGCCGGTACTCTTTGGGTTACCGCACGTTGTTGTGCTTTGGGGCTTTTTGGCCAAAGTAATCTCGATACTTTTTGGTCGAGGTGTTGTTAAGTTGGACCTTGGTGCTTTTCCAAGGGAGCCTTGACCCCACGGTTTGGGTCAAGAAGTTGATGTTGATGTTGGTGATAAGTCATGGGTGCTTTTTGGCTCAAGCAAAGGAGGTGGTTGACTTGTGTGTTGTGGTGCTCACACATTTATACGTTGAACTTGATTAGTGGGGGATGTTCAACATAGGGGAGGTCGTCCTGTTATGATGATCTAGCCCAAGTCTCGGGTGGTTCACCCATGGTTTGGTGAACCGTGCGCCCCCGAGGTGGCGTACCCCGTTATTGTACGTCGGCTATCCAAGGGGTTCACCCATGGTTTAGTGAACTGCCGGCGTTGGTGCTTTTATGGCCAATGTGGATATGTAACTCCGAAGTTGACTTCCTGAGTTAGTTGGATCAACATGCATTGATGGAGTTGTGGAGTAGGGTTGCATTGTATTGCATAGCATATGTTGGATGATTAACATGTTGCTATGGTATTATATGATGATGTATAAATATTGTATGTTGTTATATTGTTATGCCATGCTATGATATATGTTCATCTTATTCCCTATTCCCATGCCATTGTGTTTATATGATTTCTTACTCCCTGTTTTCCTGTTTCTGTTGTTGCATGTATCTCTTTATGCAGAGGACGGTGAGCAGCCAGTCGAGGAGTGACTCTGAGGAGCCACGACTCTAGTTAGGATGCTGAGTTATAAATGTTATTTTTGTTAGTTGTTTAGTTTGTTTCCGTGATGTATCTGGATTTTGGTTATACCAGCTCTGTATGTGACATCGAGGTTGGGTTTTTCTTTATCTGTCTTGTTTATGTTTTACTGTTTTAAAACTATGTTATTACTGCATTGTTTTTGTTGAGATGTGAAACCTTTTTATCCAAGTTTTTATTTTTTTCAAATTAATGCATGTTTTATAATTACCTCTTTTAAGTAAATGTTTTATATTAACATGCGGGGTAGAAGGGTGTCACAATCCCTTTTTAGATCATCATGAAGATCTTGACTTGTCTGTTGACTTATCTGTTGACTTGTCCGCTCCACTTGTCTGTCCGGTTCATTTACAGGTTCTGTCTTGGTTAGATTAGGTTGGTGACTTTCTGGCTTATTTATGTCAAGACCTGCGATATCATCTTCTAGATCTGATAATTCCTTATCAATCTTTAAACCATCATTGAATTTAACATGAACATATTCTTCAATAACATAATTTCTGGAATTATAAATTCTAAAGGCTTTAGACATTTCAGAATAGCCTACAAAGATACCTTTATCTACTTTGGAATCAAACTTTCCAAGTTGATCCTTAGTGTTTAGAATGAAGCATTCACAATCAAATGCAAGAAAATAAGAAATGTTGGGGCTTTTTCCTTTCCACAATTCATAGGGTGTCTTCTTTAGAAAAAGCCTAATAAGCATTCTGTTTTGTACATAACATGCAGTGTTTACTGCTTCTACCCAAAAGTACTTAGGGAGATTATGTTGGTCATGGCAACCATACCCGAGAGGGTGGGGTGGGGGTGGGGGGTGGGGGGGGGGGGTTGAATTGAGTTTTAAATAAAAATGAAATCTTTTGTGTGATAAATCAAAAACCCTTTAAGATATAAAACAGAATTAGCAGCGGATATGAAATTCTTTTCAAATAAAAACGTTATCGCGTGCAAGTAAAAACGTTTTTGCAAATGATAAAGCAAAAGTCAAAGAGATAGGGATAAGAAGATTGACACAGCGATATATCCTGGTTCGGCCACAAACTACCCACGTGGCCTACGTCCAGTCCCCAAGGCAATACCACCAAGGGTTTTCACTCAATCCCTAGCTTTTAAACAGGAGCAGCTAGAACCTTTACAATAACGAGAACTCCTCACAGACCAGGGACATACAATCCCCCAATGATAGAGTCTCAAATCCCTAGCTTTTAAACAAGCGCAGCTAGAACCTTTACAGTGAGATCACACCCACTAATCCCTTACAAGAGATATACCCTCTCTTGCAAGAATAGTAACCAAAGGAGGTTTGAGTCAATCAGACTCTTACCAACAGTATGCACTCTTAATAGTGCTAATATAAACAAATTGAAGCCCAATACAAGAACACCTATATGGTGTAAAGCTCTCTCAAGAATATATGGTCAAGTGTGTAAGAATAAGTGAGAGTGATAGAGAATGATTTTGACAGTTTCAGTATAGTTAGAAAAATGGGAATTGGCACTTTGTTATCAGCCTAAACTTCCTTTATATAGAAGAATTGATTAGCCCAAGGAAATTAGGTTAAGCCCATTTTAAAACTCATTTTTATCGCGCAGTAATCGATTATTTAAATGTCATAATCGATTATTTTAACTCATTTTAAAAGACGCATCTTCAAACAGTCAGGGTATAATCAATTACTTGTTCTCTGTGTAAAATCTATTTGACTGTTAAAAGGGATAATCGATTATACTAATCGATTATCTTTTCTTTGTCTTGCATTTCAAAAAGCCATAATCGATTTCCCAAACATCATAATCGATTATATAATTTTCAAATTCAATGTTAACGGCTGGAGATAATTAATACTCATTTAAACACATTAATAGTCATTAAGTTGATTTATAAAACATGATCATAATAGCATAATCGATTACTATAATCGATTATTGAATTTCAAATTCAAATTTCGAAAACATAGCAGCTCTATAATTAATGACTCATTTAAAACGTATTTAAGAGCTTGCTAATTGATTATTCCTTTAATTAAATTTGAATTTGTAAAACTTAAAGGCTTAAATTGATTGCTCATTTTAGTTCATTTAAAAGCCATTTAAGTTTTAATTAGAAAGCTCATTTATGTGTGTGTGTGTGACCAGTTTTAATTATGAGAACTTTACTTACCATTTACATCCTTTTCTAGAACAAGCAATATAAGTAAGAAAATTTCCCTTAATCCATCTTGATTGCTTGCATGTCCTTTTGCCGCTTTTTGTTGTTAGGTCATTTTCACGCATTTTGCAATTAGGTCCTTTAGTTGAATTTGCGTGTTGGTCCTTGGACTTGAAATTTCCCTTTTGCTCATCATCAAAACAAAAGTACCTGTCAAGGCATATATCCACAAACTCCCCCTTTTTGATGATGACAAACATCTCATGAGGGAATTTCTAAAAGATAGAGTTAGAGCAATAAAATATATCACAAATTTTAGTTTCGCTCTACTCCCCCTCCTTATGCAGTTAGAGCAAGCAATAAATATATCTCATTTTATAATTTTGCTCTACTCCTCCTTAAGCATGCAATCAATAGAAGATTTGCCAATTTAAATTTCTATCCCTCTTAGGCATGCATTTATAAAATTCATTTCTCAATATAGCTTATCTCCCCCTTAAGCATGCACTCATGTAACTCTCCCCCTTTTGTCATTATCAAAAAGCGGGAAAAGTATTTTCTAATTCTAATATGGCATATATCCACTAAAGTGATAGTCAAATTTTAAGTTTGAGATATAAGCCATGGCATGCATATATCAGCTATGTGCGGAAGCAATAATGCCAGGAGAATCAAGGAGATGAAAAACATTCATATTTTCAAGAAGAGAGTTTTAGAGATATAACACGGTTTAAAAGAAAATTCTCCCCTTTGACAAGTATATAATGTTGTATATTTATATTTCTCTTAAACATGCAAATATTTCTCCCCCTTTCGAAAATAATTTTTCAAAAATAATGTTTCATTCATGGGAGAAAGAATAGAAGCCACATTTAAAATTAACAAGCATTAAACAATCCATAAGATAGAATATCATAAGAGATTAGGGATTGAGAAACTTTTGAATTAAATGTAGGGTGCTCCTTATTTGCATCCAAATTTCGCTCTTTAAATATCTTCCCTTGAGTTTTTTTTTTTTTCATTTTATATTGCTGGAAGATAATTTTTTTATTCCCATATCACTTCTTTTGTCCCCATGTGCTTGTGATCCTGAATTTCTGATTTGTTTGATCTTTGTCCCATTTTGTTCCTATGATCCAAGCACTCCTACAATCAAGCTATAAGAGATATTCTTTGGTATCCAATAACTATTGGATCCATGTGATTAGTCATTGAAAATTAATTTGCTATGCTCTTATGAAGATTAATAATGAGTAATATGAGCATGACAGTTAAACAGTCAACTAGCATCAATGACAATTAAGGACTTACTTGATTTGATGTAGTATAAAAAATTTAAAGTATAGCAAGCATGTTTGATGATGAAAGACCCTTTGTAAAGTATTTCATAGTGATAACCATGTAATTGGATCTATCATTCAAATAGTTATTTCACATAGTCAACTTATTATTTAATTGAGAATGATAATTTTCTCGATGCATTTAGGTTCAAAAACTTGGTTTAAGCATGTTTATGTCTTAAGATTACCAAGCAAGACAATTTGAGGACATAATCATGGTTAGAAAGGCATAACATTGAATATGTGCGAACATAACACATGTCTTGTAATGATTATTATATGTATTCCATCTTAAATTTCTAAGACATATTATGATGATTTAATAAAATTTCATATGTATTGCAACTATAAATCATCATGAGGGATACGGATAGAGATCACCAATTTTGTCTAGATAACTTATTATGAACCTTGGTGTCTGAATCTCCATGAGTCGTAACATAATCAATTATTCTTGTTCTCCTCATAATCGATTATTGTAATCGATTATATCTCTTCTGGTTTGTTACTTCTTTGCATAATCGATTATTAGGACTCCTCTGACTTTTGTTGTTTCTCCCCCCTTTTCATGTGTAATCGATTATCATAATCGATTTGTGGCTTACTAACTTTTGAGTAATCGATTATATCCTGTCTATAATTGATTATAGCTTCGAAAATTCCAGAACTTAGCTAGATTCTTTGGGAGACAACTTGTATCCTATTTTGACACTTCAACACACAAATTAGAAGTAACAAGGTGAAAATAAGGATGCATACGCAAGCATTCATTCAATGTGTGATTGGTTTAAATTTTTCTTTATTAATGACAATCACAATCATAATAAATTTTAATAGCTTGTGGTGTAGTTAAAGATTTCCATAAAATTATAGATACTTTAAATTTCATTTAATAATCTAAATTTCAAAATCAATATATTTCGAATTTGAAACCTTGAACTATTTTGGCATTGAGAAATATTCAAATAACAGATGTGCCAAACTCATTAACCACACTCTCAATAAATACTATTTAATTATTTGTGGTGTAGTTAAAACTTTTCATAGCATCAAAAAATTTGAATTTCAATTAATCACCTAGATTTCAAAATTAATTAGAATTTTGAAATTAATCATAAAGGATTGGATTTGAAATCTTCATTTGGCAAAAAGAAAATATTCAAATAAAATATGCCAAACTCTTTTAAGAACTTTCTTTATTGACCACAGTCTTAATAGATCTCCATTTATGTATTTGTGGTATAATAAAAGATTTCCATAAAATAGACAATTATAAATTTCAAATTATATCATCATAATTTTTTGAAAATAGCCAAAAAATTGAATTTTGAATATGAAATTTGAAATCTTGAACCATTAAAAGCAATATCATCATAATTTCTATTGATCATCTAAGTTTTAAAATCAATTCTCAAAAGATTTTCAAATCAATCAACATCAATGATTTATTACCACAATCAACATCTAATAAAGTTCAATCATAAATCAATAAATAATTTTTCAATCAGATTTTGATTTTAAAGAGAAATGAGGAAATGGTGATTTCTGGATTTCAAAATATATTCCCATCATTAAAAATTTAGAAATTAATAAAAATAATTTGAGTTTTGAATTTAAAATCTTAAAAAATTGAGTTCTCTTTATTATGATGTTTAAAAGATATTAAAGTGATATAATCGCTTATTGATCATTTACATTTCAAAAATATTTGATCCTTAGTAAATTTTTGAATCAATTAACATCAAGGATTTAATACCACAATATTAATGATATTCACTTTGAAAATATATGGTATATTAATTCATGATAGGAAATCAATTTTCCATTAAAGCATGATCATGAATTAATTACTAATTATGTATTAAAACAATTTCAATCGGTTTTTGATTTTGTAATAAAATGAGGAGATAATGATCTTTGAATTTCAAAAATATATCACCATAACTAAAAAATTTCAAAAATCACAATAAAAAAATTGATTACTTGGATTTTGAATTTAAGACAAGTATCATCAAAATATTCATTGATCATTTAATTTTTCAAAATCAATCCTCGATAGATTTTCAAATCAAGTATTTATTACCACAAACTTTATTATTTTCAAATGGAAGAGATGTGGTTAATTAATTCATGACTAGAAAATAAATTATCAATAAAGTATTATCATGAATTAAATCACTAATTAATTTTCATATCAGATTTTGAAAGATAGTAAAAATAATGCTTTTTCAAAATAACTTTGTGTCATAAATGAAATTAATGTTAAGGTGCATTCAAATTTGAAATCACTTGAATTTGATATCTTGAAAAAGATTATAAAGTTAAATCAGATATCTTTTTATAAAGTGGCGTTTACTATAATATTAATTAGGATTTGATTTAAAACAAACATTTCAAAAATGCCAAATTTCATAGCATAATCGATTATTCTAATCGATTATGTGCCTACTGTTTTCTATGAATTTTATAGCAGCATCCTATAATCGATTATCTTAATCGATTACAGCATTTCTGTCTTTCTTCCCTGTTTTCCAGAGGAAGCATAGTCGATTATATAATCGATTATCCAGTTCGATTTCCAATTTTCTTAACCAAGGAGATTTGACTGTTTCTCTAAGAGGTATTATGACATTCTTTGAATTTTCCTAGCTTTTCTTAGAGAATTTTAATTTCACTCAAATTAAATATAACATGCTTCACAAAAATAATCAAACATCTTTTAAGCATGTTCTTGGCATTTAGCACAAAAGTCCTCAATCAAGCAAACATATTCATGTTAGAATTATCACATGAAATATGTCTTGATATCAAATTGTTATCTTTATTAACATACTTCCATTTAACAAATTTAACATTTGAGCAAGTATTGGAAGTAGGGAATAGAGTTACCTCCTTGTGTAAATTCACAAGACTATCCTTTCTTACCCACTTTTGCTTGACTTTGAATCTAGCTCTTACGTTGTCTATCTTGTTTGAGTTGTTCATCAAGAGACATTTGCTTCTTTTATTAGTAATTGCATTTTAAGCTTTGTGAAGCATTCTTCTTAATGTCACTTCCTCTTCCAAGCTAGATTGTTTCTCAATTTTGGATTTTTCCTGCACATTTGAAATATTGGAGAAACTTTTTGGTACCCATTTCATATTGGGTCCTAGTGGGTTAGCGGACAATCTATTTTTGCTTTTAGGCACCCAAACAAATTTATTTCTCATACAAGAGTTTTTCCTAGAGATGCACATATGAGAAATATGTCCTATCTTCCTACAATAATTACATGTGACAACTCTTTTATTTTTCACATGACAATCTTCATATGAAGGTTGTACACATGTGGAGTTATTTGCTTTAGCAATTTCACAAATAACTCTTCAATTTGATTATCAAGAATTTTGCAGTTTTTAAAACATGAAGAGGCAAATTCAAATTTTAAAATATTTTCTTCACAATGGATAGCATATTCATTTTTCAGTTTTACTAAATCACTTTCAATGGAAGAAATATTTTTCAAGCACTTCAAATTTTTATTTTCTAAACTCAACAATTCATCATACAAATTATTGTATGCATATAACCATTTGTCATTTAATGGTTTGAGTTCAGAATCGATTACCTCCAAGTTTCTTTGAGTCGCTTGGAGAGTGCTTTCTATTTTCTTGACAATGAGCTCTTTGCTTTTGTGGTCCTTCTTCTTGGCATGTTCTTGAGGATGTTTTTCCTCCAATGATATTTGGCCTTTCCTGTAATTACTTTTAATATCAAAAGTGTTAGTGACAAGGTAAGTATGATCAAGCACATTTAAAATATCCTTGGCACAATCACAATTTTTAATCCTCTCATAAGCATCATCGCATAGACAATTTCGGAGAATTTGCATAGCTTTAAGATTCAAGCAAAAACAATTTTTATCAAACTCAGTCTGATGTTCTTTGGGTTTGAGAATGAGTCCATGAACTCCAAAATCCCATAAGTCGACATCAATCGACTGTATAAAAATTTCAATTCTCATTTTCCAATAAATGTAATTCTCACCATCAAAGAATGGTGGTTTGTCAATTTCAAAACCATACATTTTGGAAAACTAAAAAGGTTGCCGAAAGGATCTTTGTGAATATATACCTTGACAGGTACTTTAGTTTTGATGAATGACAAAAAGGGAAGTCAGAAGGACTAAATTGCAAAAAGCGGCAAAATGTCAAACAAGCAGTCAAATGGGTTAAGGGAATTTTATTTATTGTATTGCTTGTTTTAGATTAAGTGTAAATGGTTAATAATGCTCTCAAGATTAAAATTGGTCACACACACACATTAATGAGCTTTTAAGAATCAAACTTAATCAGCTAATATTTGGTCTTAAATGAGCAATGAATTTTATAGCTGTTAAGTATTTCAAATTCAAATTTGAATCAAGGAATAATCGATTAGTATAATCGATTATCATGCTCTTAATCATGCTTTAATGAGTAATCAATTATAGAGCTGTTAAGAATTTAAATCAGCCATTTTGAATTGCCATAATCGATTATATAATCGATTATCTATAGCTGAACACGTTTTTAATAACTTAAATGGCTTTAATGAGTTTTAATGAGAATTAATGATAGCTAAGCCGTTAAGTTTTGAATTTGAATTAGAATAATCGATTATGTAATATGTATAATCGATTATGTCCTTACTGCCTTTTAACGAACTTCAAACAGAAACCCTGTAATCGATTATGTAATCGATTATTGCTTTTTATATGAAAGTCAGTGGACTCATAATCGATTAGTATAATCGATTATGCTGCTACTGTCTCAAAGAGGCGCTTTTCAAACTGAGTCAAAATAATCGATTATGCCATTTAAATAATCGATTACTGCGCGACAAAAATGAGTTTTAAAGAGAATTTGACCTAATCTTTCAAGGCTCTATTTAAAGGAAACCTAGTCTAAAACACAAGCACGAAAATCATTTTACTCTGAACTGTGTTTTCTTCTCTTGAACAAAAACTCTCTTTTTCTCTCTTACTCTTACACTTTGATCACTTTAATCTTGAGAGCTTTATACACCATATAGATGTGATTGTAATTGTTCTTCAATTTGTTTAATCAGCACTATTAAGAGTGCATATTGTTGGTAGAGTCGTGTGACTCAAACCTTTCTTTTCTACACCAAGTTTTCAAGAGAGGTGATATCTCTTGGGGTGTTTTCTTGGATGTGATTTCGAAGTGTTTACAAGGGAGGTGATATTCCTTGTGGTTGACAAGAGAGGTGATATCTCTTGGGTTATTGTCTTGAGACTCTTTCACTGGGGGAGGTGATATCCCTGGTCTGTGAGGAGTGCTCTATATTGTAAAGGTTCTAGTTGATCCTGTTAAAAACTAGAGTTGATTGAAATCCCTTGGTCGTATTGCCTTGGGGACTGGACGTAGGCCACTTGGGTAGTTTGTAGCTGAACCAAGATATCTCGCTTGTGTTCATCTTCTCATCCCTTATCTTTTTATTTCTGCTTTATCTTTTGCAAAACGTTTTTAATTGCACGCGTATTTAACAAAGTTGTTTTTCATAATATATTCAAAGGAAAAAGTTTTATATTTGCCAAAGTTTTTGAAAAACACAATTCACCCCCCTCTTGTGTTTGGAGTCACTTATCAACAATCTTAACTCTAAGCTGTTAAGCTACTAACCAGAGCCAAAGCTCGGATACCACTTGTTGGTCATGGCAACCATACCCAAGAGGGGGGGTGAATTGAGTTTTAAATAAAAATGAAATCTTTTGTGATAAATCAAAAACCCTTTAAGATATAAAACAGAATTAGCAGCGGATATGAAATTCTTTTCAAATTAAAACGTTATCGCGTACAAGTAAAAACGTTTTTGCAAATGATAAAGCAAAAGTAAAAGAGATAGGGATAAGAAGATTGACACAGCGATATATCCTAGTTCGGCCACAGATTACCCACGTGGCCTACGTCCAGTTCCCAAGGAAATACCATCAAGGGTTTTCACTCAATCCCTAGCTTTTAAACAGGAGCGGCTAGAACCTTTACAATAACGAGAACTCCTCACAGACTAGGGACATACAATCCCCCAGTGATAGAGTCTCAAATCCCTAGCTTTTAAACAGGCACAGCTAGATCCTTTACAGTGAGATCACACCCACTAATCCCTTACAAGAGATATACCCTCTCTTGCAAGAATAGTAACCAAAGGAGGTTTGAGTCAATCCGACTCTTACCAACAGTATGCACTCTTAATAATGCTGATATAAACAAATTGAAGCCCAATACAAGAACACCTATATGGTGTAAAGCTCTCTCAAGAATATATGGTCAAGTGTGTAAGAATAAGTGAGAGTGATAGAGAATGATTTTGACAGAGTTTCAGTATAGTTAGAAAAATGGGAATTGGCACTTTGTTATTAGCTTAAACTTCCTTTATATAGAAGAATTGATTAGCCCAAGGAAATTAGGTTAAGCCCATTTTAAAACTCATTTTTATCGCGCAGTAATCGATTATTTAAATGTCATAATCGATTATTTTAACTCATTTTAAAAGGCGCATCTTCAAACAGTCAAGGTATAATCGATTAGGATAATCGATTACTTGTTCTCTGTGCAAAATCTATTTGACTGTTAAAAGGGATAATCGATTATACTAATCGATTATCTTTTCTCTGTCTTGCATTTCAAAAAGCCATAATCGATTTTCCAAACATCATAATCAATTATATAATTTTCAAATTCAAAGTTAATGGCTAGAGATAATTAATACTCATTTAAACACATTAATAGTCATTTAAGTTGATTTATAAAACGTGATCATAATAGCATAATCGATTACCATAATCGATTATTGAATTTCAATTTCAAATTTCGAAAACATAACAGCTCTATAATTAATGACTCATTGAAAAACTTAAGAGCTTGCTAATTGATTATTCCTCTAATTAAATTTGAATTTGAAAAACTTAAAGGCTTAAATTGATTGCTCATTTTAGTTCATTTAAAAGACATTTAAATTTTAATTAGAAGCTCATTTATGTGTGTGTGTGTGACTGAGATACCCCGATGTCCCATTAAAGAAAACCTAAATTAACTAAAACTAAATTATGATATTAACGTTATACGAATATACAGGAAATCATAAATAAACAAACTATAAAGAGGTAGAATATAAAC
Source organism: Echinosophora koreensis (assembly GCA_035048595.1). Taxonomy (NCBI): domain Eukaryota; kingdom Viridiplantae; phylum Streptophyta; class Magnoliopsida; order Fabales; family Fabaceae; genus Echinosophora; species Echinosophora koreensis. The sequence continues at coordinate 1,376,901 of JAPCYP010000011.1, forward strand.
ATCGCACCATACATGTCTATGTGCTGATACACTGTAAAGGGTACCCCATCAGTTGGGTCCCATATTATACATACTAGTACAAACTGATATAAGCAACGAAAACTAAAATGTCTCAAAAAGACGCACTGGCCATAGACTCTAAACTCAACTGCTAGGGTCTACTGCTCGTCCTCCAGCATCTGGCTCATAAGGAGTCCCATCTAGCTCCTATGTAGCTGGCTCCTCCGCAGGGTCTTCTCAAAACAATCACATAGAAGAAACATACATAGAAAAGAAGTAGGGAGATAAGAAACATGCTATCATCATAAGCGGAAAAGGTTACATAACATATTAACAATAATAGCACACAGACATGCATCACATAATGTCCACATATAGATATAACAAGCATCCTCGAAATAGATAATATTCCTCTACCCTTCGCACTCATGCAACTAATCATGTATGCTGACGTGGCCACCACCTAATTCTATCACACATCCCTCGTTTGATTAGGGATTTAGTCAGTCGTCCAAGCGGTGCATTTCCAAATATCTCTGTGCGCTCCTGTTCCCTCATCTCTAGTAGGGAATAGTGCATAAGCACGGTGAGCCACTATTCCCCCATTAGGAATAGCGCTATAAGCACATAATGGTGCGCCCCTATTCTCCATAGACCTCAACGCGTCCAAAAGACCTCAGTGCGTCCTATGAAGGAATAGTGCATAAGCACTCAGAGCAGCTCGTCAAGGACTACAAGAGTACCACAGTAGTCTCCCCCAATTTCCGTTAGGGAACTGACCCATGATATCCGGTATCCGTAATCAGATACACTGACCTCGTGCGTCCGCCCACACGGCTGTGAACAACACAATGCATCTATATGAGTTTCACTGACTCCCTCGGGTCACAACTTAATGCCTCAACCTTCCCTAACAATCTCAACTCATACCTCAGGTCACATCAATATAAAATAATATTTTATAAGGCTAGGCACTACAAAATCAAATATCACACTCTACCCAACATGCATATCTTTACAATATCATATCTCAACACCTAGGAACCAACTAAGCAAGTCATAGCAGCTAAAGCATATTATCATTCAATACATGTTATCAACCATAATCAAAATAAAATAATAATAAAATAAAAAAAATAAAAATAAAATCATAATAATAATAATAAAATAATAATAACATATTCATACAAACATAATAAACTATAATTAACATGTTAATGCAAACAGCACACAGCAAGTAGCTCAAATACGATAAAATCAGATAACCTCAAAATATCATAAATTAACCTAACGGCGATAAACCTACAATCTCCATATCATCGTTGGTACCACTAAGTAGTCACCAATGTGATATTGACATTGTCAATTATTCACCCACTAGTAGGGTTTAGGTCGCCCTACGCCATTATTGTAAAATATGTTACTTAGCCAGTTCCGATGATAGGAGGCTTCTTTCTCCCACCTGAAGTGTCGTAGGCTAGCTTTAACGCAATGAAACGAGTCCACTCCTATACTCCTCAAAACTGCCACGTACAGTTCTACACCCTCCGGGGCTCCAAAAATTCACCTGAACACATCATTGTGAAGCACACGTTATGTTGAACCCAAATCTGAAGACGGAATTGGAAACCGATAAACGAATAAAAAGATAACCTCAATACCGTCGCTGACAACATTTCGGCATAAAAAGGATATAGGTTTACCTTAGCCTAATCAAGAAAAGAAAGATAGGGTAATGAAGTAGACGTCGTGAGGATCACAACCGTATAATCGGTTTCTCAATAGGACGAACGGATTGATCGGAATCGGCTCCGGAAGTTTCACTCTCTCTCACGGCCCCTCTCTCTCTATTTCTCACACTGTCTCACTCACTCTCTGACTTATTTTTCTTTCACGTTAATAAGTAAAAAAAACAAATTCTTCATGTTTTGGATTATAATATGGTGACTCATTCAAGGCCAGATTCATTAGGCCACAATGCTGGCGTGATTTGAAGAAAGGAAAATTAAACTTCCTTTTGTGCTAAGTGAACCCAATAGGAGACGTGGTCATTGTTTGATCATAGAAAGCTTAAAAACTTGTAGGACTTTGTAATAGCCACAAGCAGGAGGTGGCATGCTTTCATGCAGCCAAAATTTTGGAAGGTGGAGGTGTCATCTATCATAAAACTGTCGTGTACTACTCATAAGATTATAAAAATTATTTTAGTTAATTTAATTAAGTTAAAACTTGTAACTAGAGCATAGTTAATTAAGATTAATGTTAATTAATCATGATGAGTAAAACTTTGAGTAAATTGATTATAATTATCTAGCTATGATTAAGATCTATATCTATGGCTAATTATCTTTTAATTTTTTTGTTAATGATAAACCACCTTAATTAATGATTTAAATTGAGGTGCTTGCCTATTGAAAATTTTGAGGTGTTTGAATTTTACACTTGCATATACATTTGGATTCTTAAATAATTTTTATTTATCTAATCCTCATTCCCATATAATTAAAATATCTAATTTTTATTTACGAAAGATAGGATGTTACAGTGACCAATTTTAATTATGAGACCTTTACTTACCATTTATATCCTTTTCTAGAACAAGCAATACAAGTAAGAAAATTTCCCTTAACCCATCTTGATTGCTTGCATGTCCTTTTGCTGCTTTTTGCAGTTAGGCCATTTTCACGCTTTTTGCAATTAGGTTCTTTAGTTGAATTTGCGTGTTGGTCCTTGGACTTGAAATTTCCCTTTTGCTCATCATCAAAACAAAAGTACCTATCAAGGCATATATCCACAGATTATTCTTATTGAGCATAGATCTAGCCATATCTTGCAGAGATATGTTCTTTCTCTCAACCACTCCATTTTGTTGTGGAGTTCTAAGTGCAGAGAAATTGTGAGAGATTCCATTCTCCTCACAGAACTGTCTAAACTGCTCATTTTCAAATTCTCCCCCATGGTCACTTCTAAGGGTAGAAATACAGAAACCCTGCTCATTTTGTACTCTTTTACAAAATACTGAGAAAGCCTTAAAAGACTCATCGTTGTGGGTTAAGAAGAGTACCCATGTAAGTCTAGAATAGTCATCAACAATGACAGATCCATATTTTCTTCCAGCCAAGCCCGCCCACCAACTGGTCCACACAGATCCATGTGTAACAACTGAAGTGGTCTAAAGGTTGATACTTGGTTTTTAGATTTGAAACTTGATTTTACTTGTTTACCTCTCTGACATGCATCACACAAGACATCTTTATTAAAACTAATATCAGTCAATCCTCTCACAAGGTTATCCTTTTTCAGTTTTGAAATTAGTTTCATACCAGCATGTCCTAGTTTCTTATGCCATAACCATCTTTCATCCTCTTTAGACATCAGACATGTTACACTTTGATCTGAGAGATCAGTCAATTCAATCTTATACAGATTTTGTTGCCTTTTAGCTGAAAAGAGGGTTTTGCCACTAAGGTCTTTAACTATGCATAAATCCTTGGTAAAAGGGACATCAAATCCACTATCATATAATTGACTTATGCTAAGCAAATTGTGTTTTAATCCTATAACCATGAGAACATTAGATATAGAGGGAAGAGGAGGTTTACCACCAATAGTACCAATGCCTATAACCTTCCGTTTCTGATTTCCTCCAAATGCAACATGTCCTCCTTTCTTAAGTTGGAGTTCTAGGAACATAGACCTTTCTCCTGTCATGTGTCGCGAGCAACCACTGTCCAGGTACCAGCAATGGTGTTTTCTTTGTCCTATTGAGGGCATCTGCAACAGAGATTATTTGTTCTTTAGGTACCCATAATTTTATGGGTCCTTTTCTGTTAGTTCTAGGAGTCTGTAAAGACTTCCTTCTTTTCTTATGAATACACCTAAACATAACATGTCCGGTTACAGACAGGTATGGATTTAATGAAAGTTGATTTAACAGACACTTTAGAGATTTTAGTTGATACTTTATGATGTGTCTGATGGACATATCCAATACATTCTTTGTTAAGGGAGTGTCTCTGACAGCCAAGCAGCTTAGTCAGATTATCTCTACCATTAACAAATTTGGCAAGATCAGAAGTGAGCTCTTCCACTTTCTGTTGAAGTTTTTCAACTTCTTCAGATTGTCATATTTCACTAGAGATCTTAGCTTCATCAGACTTTTCAGTCTTCAGCTCACTTTTCTCTTAAGCCAGCTTCTCACACTCTTCAGTGTTGGCCATTAGACAGAGATTAGCTTCTTCCTCTATCTCTTCATCAGAAGATGTTGACTCCAGATCTTCACAAGTAGCCATCATCCATTTCTTCTTCTTTTTGAAGAACTTCTTAAAAGGGGCTTTCTTGAGTTGAGGACATTCAACTTTGATGTGACCAGACTTCTTACACTCATAGCAGACAATTGAACTCTTGTCTGTTAAAGTGGATTCTTTGAAGTTCTTATCCTTGTTGAACCTTCTGAATGGCTTATCCTTTCTGAACTTCTTTTTATGTAAGAGAAGCTTTATCTTTCTGGTTAGGAGAGATAACTCTTCAGAGCTTTTGAAGCCTTTGATGACTTTTGATCAGCTTTCAGAGCAATTGACTTGCTCTTCTTTGTCCATAGTCAAGGAAGTGAGATCCTTGGCTTGAGAGATAGCAGTGACCAAAGGTCTTCACTGCTTCGGTAGACTTCTTAGTATCTTTCCAACCTTCTCAGCATTAGAATAAACTTTGCCAAGAGACTTTAAGCCATTAATGATAGTTTGGAATCTTCATATCATCTAAGCAACAGATTCTCCTTCCTCCATGAGAAATAGTTCATACTTTTTTACAAGTATGGCAATCTTTGATTCTTTAACTTTGGTTGTTCCTTCATGTGTGACAGCTAAAGTGTCCCATATTTCTTTAGCAGAATCACAGGCACAAACTTTTTCAAATTCTTCAGGACTGAGAGCACAAATAATGTCGTATCTGGCTTTGTGATTCAGCTCCCATTTTGTCTTTTCTGCAGGGGTCCACTGAGCTTTTGGCTTGTCAGTGTTGTCATCATTTTTAGGAATGAATGGACCATCTGTGATGACATCCCAGAGATCAGAGTTTGTAGATAGAATGAACCATTGAAATCTATCTTTCCAATAGTTGTAATTTTCTCCATTGAAGAATGGAGGTCTGGTTAAGGAAGCTCCTTCAGTCTGGTGGCTCCCACTAGCTCTAGTAGTCATGTCTATTCTTCAAGACCTTTACCTCTACACTGTTAGATGCTCAACCCAGAGGCTGAGCTCTGATACCAACTGAAATAGACAACTATAAACACGAGAAGGGGGTTGAATTGTGTTTATCAGAAATTAAAATAAAGTTGAAAACTTGTCGCACATAGAAGCTAAGATTAGACAAGTTGAAAGCACTGCACAGACAGGTGACCTGTCTGGTGTATTTTAACAGAAAAGCACACAAGCATACAAAGAGAAAACAAGCTTGATATTCACACTTTAACCCCTTAGTTAGAAAGCAGATAATATAATCAAAGCAACTAAAGAGTTTAAGGGAAGAAAGATTAACACAACTATTTATCCTGGTTCACTCTTTAACACAAAGAGCTACGTGTTGGAACCAAAGTAATTTGGATTAAATAATCTCTAAGTTTTGATGTTAACAAAAAGGATTAAATTTGTATGGCAAAGTGTTAGTTGATCTATCAAGTCTTTATCCGCGTCCATATGTAACTTAATTTCTTAATTGAAAAGATTCCCTGAGTGGACGAGTCCATTCTACTACCGGAAGGATTTCCTTTAACTCAAGTGCCACGTCAGTGGACGGGGAAGTCCCTTTTTTGTAGACGCGAGTTGCTCTCCAAGAAAAACATATATGACTAAGTGTCACGTCACTGGACGGAGATCTTAAACAACTGAAGTTCTGGCAAGACCAATGAATTCAGTAGACGTAGAGTTTTTTGCCACGACAGTAGACGAAGTCTTAAAAGATCTCTTATTGTCCTTGCCTTTACAATTGTTTTCATGGACGAAGAATTTGAGCATTGATATCTTATTTAATGCAATCTGGACCATATTGAATTTATTTCAAATGATTGATATTTATTTCAAATATATGATGGTCCTTCTTATTTGTTATTAACGGTTTTATTGTCTTGTTTCTATGAGAGAGACATAGTACATATGAGGAATTGCAAAAAGCAATATAGTACAATGCAAAACGAATTGTACCCTGTCACCTTTTACGCTGGAATAGCTGGAATTTGTACAAAGAAGGCAAGACAGTTTTTCAAATTGCATTTGCTCAGAGGTGTGCCCATTTCATGCAAGAATATTGTCACATAGTACAATGGCCACGAGCAAGCTGAGTCACAACGGATATTATATTGTTGATTCTATCCCTAAACGAAAAATTCAAATACAGCCGTTGATGATTTTGAAGAGTAGAGCAAGGTCTCTATAAATAGAAGACCAAGACCTTTGAAGAAACAAATTTTGCGCATATACAGAAATCTCAAGAAATATCTTGCGAGCAAACATTCTTATATTCTTTCAGAAAGCAAAAGTCTGTAATATCTAAGCTTGAATATTGCTATAATATTCATCTGATCTTAAACTTTCATATTCTCACACATAATGAGTTAGAAGATCAAAGAAACCAAAAACTCTTTGTTAGAGGTAGAGCCTGAAGAGGCTTGGTAAGAAAGAAATACTTGTGAGCCTGGAAAGGTATTGAATACTTGCTGTAATCTATTTGGAGAATAGTGGATAAAACCTTCAAGTAGAAGGGACTGGACGTAGCTCTTGGTTGGAAGAGAGTGAACCAGGATAAAACAACTTGCGTGAATCTTCTAATCCCTTATCTCTTTAGTTTTACATGTTTATACTAACTGTGGGGATTTGAACTTGAATTTGTTATTCTTTTAAAAGTTTGTTTTTCTGTGTGTTTGCTTCTACCTATTATCTTTGTGTGAGAAAACTGTTCTTGAAAAGGTTATTTTCGAAAAATATTAACAAACACAATTCAACCCGCCTTCTTGTTTTTGCCTGTGTCAACTCCAGTTGGTATCAGAGCTCAGCCTCGAAAGGGTTGAGCATCTAACAAGTGCTGAGGAAGTACGATCTTACAACCATGGATGCAGAAGGACAAGCTATCAATAGACCTCCACTCTTTGATGGAACTGATTATGATTATTGGAAGAAGAGAATGATGGCCTTCTTGGATGCACAGAACTTAGACATCTGGGAACTGATTGAGAATGGCTATTCTAAGCCAAGAGGTGAAAATGGAGCAATCTTGGCTAGAGCAGATTGGAGTGTAGATCAAAAGACTAAACATCAACTAAATCTCAAGGCCAAACATTACTTGATGTGTGCCATCACCAGATCAGAACATGATAAGGTTCACAGCTGCAACACAGCAAAGGAAATCTGGGATACACTGGCTCTTGCTCATGAAGGCTCATCACAAGTGAAGGAGTCAAAGATAAGCATGCTGGTTCACTAGTATGAACTCTTCAAGATGACTAATCATGAGACTATAGACCAGATGTTTGGAAGATTTTAAACAATAACAAACAGTCTCAGATCTCTTGAAAAAATATATGAGAATAGAGATCATATCTGAAAGATTCTGAGAAGTCTCTCCAAGCAGTGGAGACCAAAGGTCACTACCATTCAAGAAGCTAAGAATCTGAACACTCTCTCTCTGGAAGAGCTTCTAGGGTCATTAAAAGTTCATGAGCTTGAACTAAATGAAGAAGACAATTCCAGAAAGGGAAAATCCATTGCTTTAAAGGCAAAGAAAGCCAGCTCTTCAAAAGTCCTTAAAGCTGCTGAGTCTTCAGATGATGCTGAACCTTCAAACAGTGATGAAGGATCAGATGAAGATGAATTATCTTTCATCTCCAGAAAGATACAACATATGTGGAGAAGGAAAGGTGACTTCAAGAGAAAGCAGTCCAACTAGAAATTTTCTAAGGAGAAATCAGACTCTAAAGAAAAAGGTCCACCTCTGTGCTTTGAATGCAAAAAGCCAGGTCATTTCAAAGCTGATTGTCCTGACTTAAAAGAGAAGAAGAAGTTCTTCAAGAAAAAAAGGGCTTAATGGCTACATGGGAGGATTTGGACTTATCCTCATCAGATGAGGAAGAGGAAGCTGAGGAAGAGGCAAACATTTGCCTAATGGCTGACACATCATCAGAAAATGAGTACACTGATGATGATGAGGTAACAGATTCTGAACCTTCTACTCTCAAAAATGCCTTTGATGAATTACTGCATGACTCATCCATACTATCTCATGAATACAAAAGTCTTAAAAAGAAGTTTGCAAAATTAACAAAAGAATATGATAGAGTCTGCATTGAAAAACAAAGCTTAGTTCAAGAAAATGATAAGCTAAAATCAGAGAATGTCAGTCTAACTGACAAATCTGGATGTGAGCCTGACAATTTTTGTGAAGTTGCAAAACTGAAACAAGATGTGACATACTTGACAGACACTCTGTCAAAATTTGTAGGAGGCTCAGATAAGCTTAGTCTTATCCTAAGGTATTCTAGGTCACCATTTGATAAATCTGGCCTTGGTTATAACATTAAGAAGCATGAGGCATCTTACATTAAGTCAAAACCACTTATGCAGCAAAGAGCTTCAAAAGCTCCAGGTAGGTATGCTAAAGCCAAGTCAGGCCCGTCCAACACCTTTTGTTAAGTGTGTGGAAAAAGTGGGCATTCTACATATAGATGCATACATAACAGACATACTAAATATTCTCGTCCAAAGAAAACTAACATGAAAGGACCCAAGTCATTTTGGGTACCTAAGGACAAGATAATACCTGTTGCAGATTTGCTTAACAACAGGAAAGAAACAGACGTCCTGGTACTTGGACAGTGGATGCACACGTCACATGACGGGAGAAAAGTATATGTTCCAAGACCTTAGACATAAGGATGGTGGCTGGGTGACATTTGGAGGAAACCAGAAAGGAAAGATCACTGGTATAGGTAAAATTGGTAAACATCCTTTTCCCTCCATTGATAATGTTCTTTTAGTGAATGGTTTAAAACATAATCTACTGAGCATAAGTCAATTATGTGACAGTGGATATGATGTTTCTTTTAATAAGAACATGTGTTATGTCAAGAAGAATGATGGATCAATCTTATTCACTGCTAAGAGGCAAAACAATTTGTACAAAATTGACTTGGAGGACCTCTCAAATCAGAGTGTCTCATGTTTAGTGTCCATTGAAGATGAGCGATAGATTTGGCATAAAAGGCTAGGTCATGCAAGCTTGAGATTAATCTCAAAGCTAAATAAGCATAACCTCGTGAGAGGATTACCAAACCTTAAGTTCAAATCTGATGCTCTCTGTGATGCATGTCAGAAGGGAAAACAAGTCAAAGGTTCTTTTGAATCTAAGAATATTGTTAGTACCAAGAGACCACTAGAACTGCTACACCTTGATCTTTTTGGTCCAACAAGGACTGCTTCTATCAGTGGTAAGAAATATGGTCTAGTCTTTGTAGATGACTACACTAGATGGACATGGGTTATGTTCCTTGCTCATAAGGATGAGTCCTTCAAGGTCTTTTCTATATTCCACAAACGTGTACAGAATGAAAAAGGCATGTGTATAGCTTCAATTAGAAGTGATCATGGGGGAGAATTTGTCAATGAGCTATTCCATGAGTTTTGTGAAGAAAGTGGTATTCAACACAACTTCTCAATACCAAGAACACCACAGCAAAATGGTGTGGTAGAGAGAAAGAACAGATCTCTTCAAGAGATGGCTATAACTATGCTCAATGACAACTCTGTCCCTAGACACTTCTGGGCTGAAGCTGTTAATACTGCCTGTTGCATTCAGAACAGAATATACATAAGACCAATCTTGAATAAGACTCATTATGAATTGTGGAAGGGACGAAAACCCAACATATCTTATTTTCATCCTTTCGGGTGTAAATGTTATATTCTTAACACTAAAGATCAACTTGGTAAGTTTGATGCAAAAGTAGACAATGGAATCCTGTTAGGATTTTCTGAAACATCAAAAGGCTTTAGAGTGTATAATTCTAGAACACTAGTAGTAGAAGAGTCTATACATGTTAGATTTGATGACAAACAGCCTGATAAGAAATTATCAGAGCTAGATGAAGGTTTTGCAGATCTTGACTTAAACATCTCAGGAGAGACAACAGAAGTTAAAGCTGATGATCAAGTTGAAGACATTTCTCAACAACCAGAAACATCCATCTCTCAACAAGACATTGTTCAGAGATCTTGGCATTTCAAGAATTATCATCCACCGGATCAAATCATTGGAAATCCAAGTGATAAGCTAAGAACCAGATCAACTTTCAGAGAGCAAGAAGATTCTGCATTAGTCTCTGAATTGGAACCAAAGACAGTAGACGAGGCTTTGCTGGACAATGGTTGGATTTTAGCAATGCAAGAAGAACTAAACCAGTTTGAAAGAAGTGAAGTTTGGACTCTTGTAACCCTACCTAAGGATAAATATGTTATAGGAACAAAATGGGTTTACAGAAACAAGCTTGATGAGAATGGTAAGGTTATAAGAAATAAAGCACGATTAGTTGCACAAGGTTACTCTCAAGAAGAAGGTATAGATTATACTGAAACCTTTGCACCTGTTGCTAGATTAGAAGCTATCAGAATTTTACTTTCATTTGCTGCACATCACAATATTATGCTTTTCCAAATGGATGTAAAAAGTGCTTTTCTAAATGGTTTTATCAATGAAGAAGTTTATGTTATGCAACCTCCGGGTTTTGAGAATGAAACCCAACCTGAACATGTATACAAGCTTAAGAAAGCTTTATACGGCCTAAAACAAGCCCCAAGAGCTTGGTATGATAGGCTAAGTTCTTTCTGATGGATAATGGCTTTAACAGAGGAAAGGTTGATACAACCTTGTTTAGAAAGTCAATTAAATCCAACTTCATAGTAGTATAGATTTATGTAGATGATATTATATTTGGTGCTACTAATGAATCTCTGTGCAAAGAATTCTCAAAGTTAATGCAGAAGGAATTTGAAATGAGCATGATGGGAGAACTCAAGTTCTTTCTTGGACTACAAGTTAAACAAACTATGGACGAGGTGTACATCCATCAAACTAAGTATATAAAGGAACTCTTAAAGAAGTTCAAGATGGATGATTGCAAACCAATGAACACTCCTATGCATCCCACGTTCATACTGAACAAAGATGATAAAGAGAAAAAGGTAGATCAGAAGGTATATAGAGGTATGATTGGATCTCTCTTATATCTAACTGCTTCTAGGCATGATATAATGTTTAGTGTTTGTTTATGTGCTCGATTTCAATCTGATCCTAGAGAATCTCACTTATCAGCAGGTAAAAGAATTTTTAGATATTTAAAAGGTACTACTAATCTTGGTCTGTGCTTTAAGAAAGATGAAGATTACAGATTAGTTGGCTTTTGTGATGCTGACTATGCTGGAGATAGAATTGAAAGAAAAAGCACCAGTGGAGGATGTCACTTCATTGGAGCTAACCTAGTATCATGGTCAAGCAAAAGGCAAAGTACCATTGCTCTATCAACTGCTGAAGCAGAATACATATCAGCTGCAAGTTGCTGCTTGTAACGCCCCGATTTCTGTGTCTTTCTGTAGCAGTAAATACTTGTGTTTCTATATTTATTTTTGGTAAAATTCAGAGAGTGATTTTAAATAAACTAAAATCATTTTATTGTGTTACCTTACCTTAGAAAGTCACGGTTAAATTTTCAGTTGAAAATTCAGACAAAAGTCGGTCTGCGTTTTCACTGCCGATACAAGTTTACTGAGCAGAAAACCTAATTTTGACCCGTGAACGAAACGGTTAATGTTTTTGGCAAGTTTCCAATGGTTTTGGTTATTCCTGAAAATTTTCGTTCGGAAATAAAATATAATATTTTATCCGGGCGAAATCTACGAAAGTTACGATCGAAAACGGTAATCGGGTGCACAACGGAGCAGAATAGGGAGCTGAGAAGATTGAGGTGACTTGTTGGAAAAGGAGTGACATGTTGATGGGAGTCATAAGTCACATCAAAAAGTGTAATGATTACACTTTTTCAAAAGTATTGTATTTTATTCTATTAAGCCATTTATCTCTCACTTTTCCAACCAAACAACCCTTAACTCAAACTTGGAGCCCAAGTTCTTCTCTCTCTCTCTCTCCCACACGGCTACACACCCTTCCTTGTCTATATATTCACTCATTTTCTTCATTCGTGGTTTACACACACAAAACCACATTTTCCTACTTTAAACTCCATTGAAATTCCATCAAGAGTTCATCTTCTTCATTCATTTTCTTCAAGCTTCAAGGGTAACATTTCTTTATCCTACTCATCTAAGTTATTTCATTCACTTATTTGTTGAGTTAATGTCATATTCTTCCATTTAACATTCTTAGATCTAGAACTTCTAAAATCTCTAGAAATTAGTAGAAAAATCCTTTTGAGTTACAACTAATTTCTATGGACTCCTAATGACTTCTATATTGTTCATCTAAGAGCTTGCATCAAACAAAAATTTCCTTCCCTATTTTCCTAACAAGGCCGAATCCAGGTGTTTGTGGAGCAAGGAAGTTTTGTTTCAACTTTTGTTAAATAATCATTGATTTGAACTCTTTTGTACCTTTAGTTATTAAATCCAAGAGCTTGAAAAGTTTGAAAATTTCTAGCCTATATTGGGCTTCAAGGCCGAAACCCTAAGCTAATAGCTTAGAGGAGTTTTTGTTCAATCCTTGTTAAATGATTATTGTCATTGAATCTCTAATACTTAAGGATCATTAATCCATGAGTTTGAGGAATTTGGAAATCCCTAACCCTATTTTGTGCTATGGCCGAACCTAGACCTTAGGTAGATGAGATGTTTTGGTTGTTTTTAACTTGTGATTATGTATTGGAACCTTTAGACTTCCGTCACGAAGCGAGTTGAGGAAGATCGTGGTACGCAATAAGAAACGAGGAACTTTTCTGCTTTGGAATTAGGTAAGGGGAGCTTACCTGAGGGATTTTCCCCGATAACAATATGTTGTTAGTATGTGATCTGTGAAGTTTGTTTTGAGTCTTGATGTTTGAATTTACCTGAGGAGGTTAAGTCATCTGTTTAAATATCTGAGCTGATGAATTATTTGTAGATATGTGTTATAGTTTAAATATCTGAGCTGATGAATTACTTGTAGATATGTGTTATAGTTCTGATATATGTCATAAACTGTATTATCTGTTATGAAGTTGATGTGAAATTGTACTATTGTTGATTGTTGTCTGAAAAACCTGACAGTGGTCAGTACTCAATCAATTATTGAGATAAAAGCCTTAAAAAGCCTTATGAAGAATATTGACCATGATAACGTTTAGGTGATGATTTTCTTTTGAGAAAGTAATGGATAATTACAAGGATGGAATTGAGAAAGAAATACCTTTTAGTATGTTATCATTTTCAAGAATGAGGTAGAAAATCATTTTAAGAACTAAGCGTTAAAATATTTTAAAGTTAGAGGAAAATCATTTGACTTATAAATCATTCTACTATTAATGAAAGCCATCTGGAAATATATTTTTTTGAAGAAAAACCTTGAGGAAATGATTTATACTATTTCTGTCAGAAATGGATTAAAAAGGATTTTTCAAAGTTCTAACGTTGTTCAGAAAAAGAAAGAATTTCGAAAGAAAATGGATTTGAAACAAAAGAAATGGCTTTTGAGAGCCTTAGGTGGATTGGCTCCTCTGTCTCTCTCTTTGCTCTGGACCGTGCTCTTGTCTTCAAAACCTCTTTCCCTCTTTTTGGACTCTACCATTTCTTCCGAGTTCATGAACCCTGTGGCTTTTTCCTGCAATTCTTCAAAGTCTCTCGGTGGTTTCCGAGATAAATACTCAAAGAAAGGCCTTGGCTTCAAACCATTCATAACGGTATGAAGACAGAGTTCCGAGCTTATATTGGGGATTAAAACTTATTGAGCGCTAAAGCGAGCCATATAATCTCTAAGTGATTCATTTTTTTCTTGCTTAAAATTCGCTAGCAAGACCGAGTGCCTTTTATGCCTTCGACTCGCTGCAAATTGTGCGATGAATTTAGCTACTGGTATATCAAAAGAATCTACTGACCGAGGTGGAAGATTCGTGAGCTAAGTCAAGGCAGGCCCTTGCAAAGTAGTTGGAAAAATTTTGCACATGATGGCTTCCGAATCGGTCACCAAGTAAACAGAAGAAACAAAGGATTCTACATGTTCAGTTGGATCAGTGGTGCCATTAAACTTATCAATATTAAGAGGTTTGAAATGTCTAGGCATGATCACCTCATCAATGTCATCAGTGAAAGGCAACCTCGGTCGTCTGTCTCTTATGCTTTCTCTTTGGGGAGTCTCCTCAGTACTAGATTTGGCCCCTGAACCCTCGGGCCAAGCTCTGGTCCTGGAAGGTCAGCTCGTTTCATGACGAGAAGGTGCATATGTGGGGTCATTCTGGCTATCCTCGAGTGAAGACTGCTCTTCCTCGGAAGGTGTTGCCGATCTTGCCCTTCTCCGAGCTCTTAATAGCCTTTGATTCTCCGCACGAATCTCCTCGTTTTCCTGACGCAGCTATTTCAGTTGTGCCATAATCTCTCCCAGTTGAGGATTATCTTCGTCGAGGGGTGGAGGCGGGGGATTGTCATGGTTCTGGTTAGAGTTTGATGCCTCATGATCAACATGATTCGCACTGTGCGCCCCTCCCCTCGGTCCATTTCGTGTAGTCACCATTAAATTTTCTTATGGAATCGGGGAAAGTTTTTCCTCGGCCCCACGGTGGGCGCCAAATGTTCCTGCCAAGATCCGATTTGCCGGAATCTCGCCGTAGAACGTTGAACCAAGAGTGAACTCTGAGGTTGTTTAAGATTATGGCTTGATAGAATAAGGTATTCCGGTCCTACGTATCCAAATAGGAATCAAAGCTAGATGTAGTTCTATGTTCAACCCTTGGCCATGTGGTGAAGTCAATCCCTTAATTTTATATATGATGAATACCAGTGAACCAGGACTCTTCGGCTGTCTTTGGTTAGGTTGGTTCCTCAAGTACGCTTAAGGGAGATTCACCCAGGTCAGTGAAAGTGATCTTTTCTCTTGGGATCTTCCTCCTTTTATAGAGGAGTCATCCGATCCTCTTTTCTAGGATCTGGTTTATCTCTTCTTATCACTTATCTCTTTTAGCCAAACTCCAACCTCCTTATTTGATAAGGCTTATCCCCTATCTGAGATGAGGTTGTTAGTTGAGTTCTAGATAAGTGTTATCGTTAGTTAGTTAGGTTTCCGAGCTCGGCGGCCGAGCTTGCCACATCGGCCAGTACAATTACCAAGTTAGGCTTATTAGAAGGCAAGCAAATTTAGTTGCTCATGCTCTAGCAAGGGTATCTAATGGAGGGGAGGGGAGGGATTTTAATGGAGGGGAGGGGAGGGATTTTAGTTAGACATTGTGTTTGGTTAAGAGGAGGGAGTGGAAATAGCACTTTCATGTTTGATTCAGGAGGGGAGGGGAGGGGAGAGATTTTAAAACAACTTTACTTTTAAACCCTTATAATTATTTATTTAAAAATAGACAAGCGGGATATTTTAGTCAATGCATATAAAATATTTTAAAATCCCTCCCCTCCCCTCCCCTCCAAATCCCCCTAATATTGGTGAGAAGCCAAAATTGACATAAGGAGGGATGTTGCTCCTTTCCCCTCCCTTTCCCTCCCCTCCAAAAATTGAACCAAACATGATAGATTTTAAAAAATCCCTCTCCTCCCCTCCAAATCCCTCCAACCAAACACTATGTGAGTTTTATGCTAGAATATTCCTAATTGTATTGTTGAGCTACTTTATTTGGAAATAATATGAGATGGTTTGATTAAAAAATAAAACAAAGTAATAACGTGGATTCAGTTCATAAACTAGCATACCATACGATAAAAAAATTATTAAAGAACTAGCTACAAATATTAATATGTAAGTATATATTAATATTGGTGATACAACATGTTTTTGTTTTGCTGCTTTACATCTATTTGTTTTCTGATTTTTTTAGAACTTTAAAAATTGTGACAAGAATTTTTTTTTGTTTGGCCTACCTTGTGTTCCACTGAAGTGGCTGAAGGTGTTCCTGAAACCATGGACACTCGTATCTGGGGTTCAATTAACCCCCAAACTAATACTAAATTGGAAGGTACGCATACAAGTTACCAATTCATTATTTTTGAACAAAAATATTTATTTTCCTCTTTTTTAACGATGTGTTTCTCATTGCAGTTACCTTTTGCACGGTTAAACATTTAACTCAAAACTTTATTATGTTATTTAAAAAGCTGAAATTGTAACTAAATCAGCACAGTTTATTTAATTTCTTACCACCTGCATGAAGAAGCACACTAATTGCATGCCTAATTAAATAAAAAAAACATTTTATTGCAATGAAGTAAGGTTTTGATATTCTTAAAATTTTACCTAGGTCGCACCTATGTTGAGATTTTAAAATTGTGTTATTTTATAATTAAGACCAATGGAAAATTTAAATGTTTCCATGTTTAAGCTTTATTTGACCAAAACAATGAGAAAACAATGAAACGTGTGAGCGGAAGTAGTGCTTTTGAAAGTGAGATCAACCACTTAAATCAATTGGTTTCAGATCTACAACTTGATGAAAGTGATATTAAAGGACAAGCACAATGGCTGCAGTCTCGGTGCAAAAAGCGCAAAAGAGCCATTGGTATGACTAACGAAGCAGATCCGTTTGCATCATATGACAAATTCAGAGCTGAGATAAAGCAATTGATTGAAAAAATGCAAAAGCATCAAAGAAAGAAGCCTATGGTGTTGTCCACTAAATTTGTTGGCATAGCTTTTGAGGAAAATTTAAAGCAGGTGTGGAAACTTCTAGCGAATGACCAAGTCTTCATCGGCATATATGGAATGGGAGGAGTTGGAAAAACTTTACTGGTAAGTTATGTGGAGAATGAAATAAAAAGGAAGGGAACTTTCAAGGATGTGTTTTGGGTTACTGTTTCCCACAATTGTAGCATCACAAAATTGCAACATGATATTGCAAAAAGAATGGGTGTAAAGCTTGAGGAAGACGACGGGAGAATAAGAGCAGCAAATTTGTCATTGGCATTGGAGAGAAAACAAAAATCAGTTCTTATCTTGGATGATGTTCGGAAATACATTGATCTTCAAAAGGTGGGAATTCCTCTTAAAGTAAATGGCATCAAAGTGATCCTGACAACTCGTTTGAAACATGTGTGTCAACAGATGGATTGCCTGCCAAATAATATGATACGAATTTTACCTCCCTCTCTCCCCAGATGAAGCTTGGGAGTTGTTTGAGCTAAAACTTGGACACAGTGGAAAACCTGCAAAACTTCACATTGAAGTACTAGAGATTGCGAGATCTATAGTAGAGAGATGTGCTGGTTTACCACTTGGAATAAACTTGATGGCTAGAACCATGAGAGGGCTTGATGGTATTTATCGGTGGAAACATGCATGGAATAAAATTCAAAAATTGGAAATGGGAGAAGAGGTGGAAGAAGAAGTCTTCAATGTATTAAAACGTAGCTATGATAATTTGATGGAAAGGGACATGCAAAACTGTTTCTTGTACTGTGCATTATTATTTGATTTTGAAAGAGATGAGTTGATCATGAAGCTTGTTGACCAATATGCAATACCTCGATATCCGTGGGGCTATGGTTGCAGTGGAAGATGTACAAGGGATGGATAAGCTAGAACGTTTTGGAGGCAGCTTTCCCGACTGCAAGACTTACAACTATTACGTGAGAAAAATACTCAACACAGGTTTTGCGCCCAGAACATACCATCTCCTTTTTGGAAATATTTGTTCTATAGAATATTGGGAGGATGTTGGTACATATAATTTTTTTCCAGATAATCCTAAAAGGGTATCTTTTGGAGAATGCGAAGGTTCGCCCCACATACTGCCTGCTGACCTCACGAATCTGAGTATATATGACAATAATCAATGGATTTGCTTATGTAATGATCTGGCATCTGAAGCTTCTTCTTCTTTGTGGAGAATTAAGATTTTTAATTGCACACAACTGAAGATCTTGTTTTGTTTATCTGGTTCTTGTTCCTTATGCACTAAGATTCACAACCTCCAATGTTTGTCTCTTGAAAAATTTGGAAAATTTAACTGTGGTATGTAAAGAGGATGCTGCTGATGTTAGACAATCTCTGTCATCAGGTGGCATGTTCTCTTGCATGAAGCATTTTTATATTTCTACATGCCATGACATAGAAAAGCTGTTGACACCAGGGTTAGTTCTGCAACTTAGAAATCTGGAGACTATATAACTGTAAATTCCTGTGATTCAATGAAAGAGATTTTTGCAACTGGTAATGAGGGTGATGATGATGGTTCCAGCATTATACTTCCCAAGTTAATCAGATTGGAGTTGGCAGGTTTACCACAATTGAAGACGGTGTGCAAGGGGATTATATTCTGTGAATCTTCACTGACACTGGACATCAGAGACTGTCCAAATTTAGAAGGGCGCCCTACAATACATACCTTTCCATGATTCTGATTTTGTTGAGTCTGTTTCTCAAAAGTTGCAAGTTTTACTGTCTATTTATGTTCTGTGGATCTTGATTTTGATTCGGTCATGATTAAATCTTTTGTTATTTTTAAAAATTTTCTGTAGCAGTCAAGTTTTTGGTTATTTTGCTATTGTTCTACTTTCCTCCTCCTGTTGAGTTTGCTCTAAAATGTATTACAAATTGATTGATAATCGATCCAATATTATCTTTCTTTGATATATAAAGAATAAAAAGCTATCTATACTTGATCAACCAAAGTCTTGTGCTGCCTTTTGAAATGCATGGTTTGATACGGTAGAGCAATGCTAGCATCACACTCTTTATCACACTATCCTTAACACTCTATTATTATTGGGTGAATTTCATGCGGGACCATATGTTTTGGTGAGTCTTACATGAAATCCACCCAATAATTGAGAGTATGTTGCAGAATAGTGTGATAAAGAGTGTGTTCTTAACATTTTTCGATGCGGTATCTCTTGGGATACTATTTGGCCGAGGATGAGGTTTCTCTTGTGTTCAACCATGTGGTGCTGAACCTTTTTCTGCATAGACTTTCCTGCACGCTCCTCAAAGGACTTCACTTCTGATGGCTCTTGCTCTCTAGGTGGTGAAATGAAATAACTTGGAGCTAGTTGTTGCTTTTGACGGATTTCTCCTGTAGCGCCTCCTGTGAGACTTGAAAAATCCTCTACCGTAGGTGCCTTTGCTTCGGCCTTCAAGCATACTATTATCTCCTTCAGTGATGCTCCCAGTTATGTACATAACATATTTAGTCCTCCTTTAATTTTCTTGATTGAAACAAAATAAAAAAGAATAGGCTAGATAAGCTTTAAAATATTTCACATTTCTATTTATAATATATAATTTCTGAAGTGTGATGCATGAAATTCGCATGTGTACGGTTTTGTCATCAAGTAATAAAAGATAGAATCCACATGAACTATATTTATGAATATCAATTAATTTAATAATTCAATTAAATTAAACAACAGAGAAAATATTTGTTGAATGATAAGAACGTAGTGGCCAAGCAATTAAATAAATAAAAATATTTAAGTGCAAAAGATCAAGAACAAGAATAGCAAGTTGTTAGGAAAGATTAAATTCTGCTTGGGCTTGCTAACGTCTTTTATAGACAAACGTTTAAATTCTGCTTAAAAAAGGTGGATTAAAAAGTTACAAGGGAACAAATTTAATAACCAACCATTTGGAATTGCATCAATTAATGAATCAATATCCCAATCTTTGATCTGATTGATCTCTTGACAGTATCATGTCATGCATAATAATGCTTAATCCTTTATCTTCTGGACTCCAACCCATCGAGCAAAATCCACCCACCTACTCAAAATGTGTAACAAATGATGAGAACTGAAAAGAAGAGAATTCATTATAGAGCATAAAGATTAATTAAGATAAATCAATAATCTTACAACAGTGAGCCCCAGTAAGTATTGCCAGTTCTAACAGCAAAGTATGCTGCACTTAGTATAAGCTTGTTTTTCTGTAGCAAAGGTTCTAGAATCCTTTGCTCAATAATTCCTGCAAGTACTTGGTACCTGAGAGACAACAAAGACAAACATGGAATTAATTGTTTTTCTTTTTTGCTAACATGCAAGGAATGCATCACTGCCTGTTTAATCTTTGCAAGAGATTTGATGCAATATAGAGGTTACAAATCATTGTCTTAGGAGCAAAGATATATAAATATAAATATAAAGCATGGTAAGATGACATAAGTGAAAACTTCCTTATTATAGTAGATTATCTTTCCTAAAGTAGTCTGACATAATTTTTGTCATGACACTATCATTAGAAAATGTTCCTAGGAAAATATTCACTAGTTGCACAGTAATATTTGTTCTAAGATGTAAGTATAACAATTACTACACATTGTTATACCATAAAAGCCCTATCACATTCTCCCTTGTATTCCAAAACACATAACAGATCATATAAGATCATATAGACCGGTATGCAAAATCCTTATTACTCCAATTTTTTTTTTTTTGTTAGGCAAATGTTAGTGTGTTAATGTTAGTATTTTTGTTAGTGGGTGGGGTTTGAACCCTCAACCTCCTTATCACTCCATGTCCTTATTCTTCGGACATCATTCCAACCAGCCCTCTAATCAAAACACTGATTTGAAGTTTACCCTATATAACTGCCAGCACTGAACATGCAATCCAATTAACTATATTCCCTACTCCAATCCACACCTCAGCATGATTGAAATACAAGTTATCCTCAAAGCTTCAGTTACCGCACCCACAAAAACTGCCGCTGGGGAGTCTGAATGAATATATGATTGCATCTCTAGTTGAGTATATATGTCAATAACTATCAAAACATGTTGTGAACAGTGACAAAATACTATTAGTGGATAAATTTTCCTGCTTGTAATTGGAGGAGTCAAGTTGCAATGCCTTAAGCAGGGAACTAAAATTGGATTGGGTTGTTAGCTAGTTAAGAGGAGTATTTCTTTTGAAAATAAATAAACATTTAGTGTTTGTGTATAGAATAAAGATGAAAAAATTACAAAACATGAATTCTTAGTAAAAATATTTCTAGTTTAGGAACTATTAACCATTCAAGTGCTTAATTACATCAATCTGTAGTTACTCATTAACCACTATTTGCACATTTAACTAGTCGAGTGGTTAAATTTTCCTTGTCAGGAAATGCTTTTACCAATAATTCCTTTATAGTAATTTTCCTTGAGAAATCCCAATGTTAGTATTAGAAAGGGTTGTTATACATTCTATTAAACTTCTTGTTTCTAGTTCTTTGTTGAATAAATTTCAATCACCAAAAGCACTGGAGGGACTAATCCCAAAATACAAAAATAACAGCAAGTTAGGATTTGTGTACTTTTGACCAGGTCACATATGCACTCCATGTTATTTCAATTATTATAATAACTGAGGCTAACTCCACTCTTAAAGGTAGCTCATAGTAGGAGGGTTGTCGAAGTCATTATAAATGATAGTTTACTCATATACTCAACAGATGTGTGACTTAACACTTAACACACCCCTCTCATGCCCAGGATTGGAAATTGGAGCGTGAAGTTTGCAAGACTAGACATCCATTAGTGGCCCATCATCGGAAAAATAACTGGGTCTAACTCACCCCAAAAGCTAGCACTTGCAGGGTAGGTTATCCAAGTCATTATAAATGATTCTTTACTCGTACCTAGAAAAGAATGGTTCTTTACTCATATACTCAGCTGATGTGGGACTTAACATCAATCCTAACATCAAGATATGTGTAAAGCTTCTAAATACATGCCAAAGAACTACACTATTTAGATCCTCAATTAACATAAGAAAGTTACTTAGAGTGCATCCATCTATTCATAATTTCAAGTATTTTCTTGAATAGGATATCCAACACCACAAAAAGTACAAAACTAGTATAAAAATGGGAGTGAAACACATCTATAGTAGTTTGTTTCATCAAAATGGAATACCTGAGGTTGCTAACTACAACCATATAAACTCCATATGCAACACTGGTTGATATTACTGGCAAATTCTCCACCTCAGCAGCAAAAGTTTTATTAACAACCTTCTGTGCATTGATCAATGCATTTGTTATACCTATACCAACCTGAAAAGGCATTGCCACAAGTCATGCGATCAATGGATAGAGGCGACAATTTGTTTTGATTTTTATACAAGCATTCATGTATTTACGCTGACATTATAGACAAAACAAATACGAAGATAAATCATAAGTCTGCCACATGATATGCTGGGACAGTTTTTCCAACTAAGCCAATGAAGATTGTATGCAGAAGTGTAACTGTTGTGGTCTTCTGTACGGTAGATGATGTTCAATAGTAGAGAATCCCTCTGGGGAATCTGTTTTCCTGTATGCCTCATATGAACAATATGGTACGGAGGAAGAGGGTATCTAAAATAAGATTTTAGTATCCAAGACTATATTTTTCTTCGTTCTTATTTTCCATGTCTTATAGGTGATCTACTTCAAAGTCATCTGTCTATATAGTCAAATTTATATTAGACTAATAGACGGCAAGTCAAATTTATATTAGACTAATAACCGTTAAAAGTTAGTCTATTTATCAAGACAATGAAAACGTGACAATAAATACAACCTACATTAACTCTTTTTCCCCAATATTTTGAAGATCAATAGCAATCCATAGCAGGAATCAAAAGCAGGTTCCACATCAGCAGAGAAAATTATAAAGATAATTCACCAAAAAAACTAGAACAAGGTGCCAATTTACCAGTGACGCACCGGTCCCAACAACAAATAGCTTTGCCCCATTACGCTGCATAAGAGATGGAGATGTCCCTCACTTATAATGAAATAACTATTTTTGACTTGCTTTAAATGATCCAACACATACCACTATAGCACCTATTCTCTGGAGAAGTGTATACGATGTTCCAGCCAAAGCCACCTGTTAAGAAGATGAAAACTAATTAATATCTGATCTAATCATTATGCCATCACAATTAAAGTGCTTATTAGAACTAATAAAACCATTAAAAACATAAAATGAAGCAAAAGAAATGCAGAAAGCTAAAGACAATGTTAACCTGAAAGGCATTTTCAGGACAGCCATAGAAGAATTTAGCAACTGGTCCAGCACTAACTGCAAGAGGAGGTTTGAGAGAAACAGTGGGAGCAGGAAACCAAACAAGCACAAAACCTGTTACAATGCCTGTTACCTAAGATAAATTACACAAAACTGAATTAGACAGCACCATTTATAGTGATTAAACCGCACCACATTACTAAGCACTTGAACTAACCTGGTCCATATCAGAATAAGAAGGTAAAATCGTGTATTATTGATTGAAATAATGATCTCTGAACTTTATCAGTATGGTACTGATCAAGAGATAGAAGAACTATATAGAACTATGAGTACAAACTCTCCTACACCAGGATATTTGTGAGACCTGGACTCTCCACTCTTTCTCTTTTTCCAAACAACCAATGCTCACTAATAACTGTCTGTTAGACACTTGTTCTGTTATTAACAGATACTAATAGGTTCTAATCCCTGTGCCATGCTCAGGTATCTGACAAATAGTTTTACCAATGTTTACTAATATAACCTTCTTGTTAAACCTGACCAACTAGTCAAAATTATCATACAAAGTAGACAATAGTGGGGAGGCAAGCCCATGTATCCTACTTTGATCAAATATGATAGCATCATTTGCAGCACTATCATAGATGTTCATGGATTTCATACAGAAGTTTGTATGAAAAAGTTATATGTTCTTTGTCCTCCTGAATCATTACGAGTCAGGCTAAAGAGGGAATTTCATATATTGATCATCCTTATGACTTTTGAACCCGATGGACTAGGAAATTTCTAAAATTTCTTTTTGAAATAATAATTACAAGTCCATGACTTGATGATGAGTCAAACAAACACTAAACAACTAAAGAAATAAGAAATATATATCTTGATGACAAGCATACCACATTAGCAACAACAAAATCCAGCTCCTTAGTAAATTTCTCTTTACGCCGCTCCAATTCTGCAGCAGCCTGAAAGCATGCAGTATATCCATTACATACTGATGATATGCATGATAGATGCTTCACTCAAAAACATAGTACAAGACAAGAACAAGGGGTTTCCTCAGATAGTTGTCTTGTCTAAGGAAACTATTGTTACGTTAGGTAACAGGTGAAACATTTAATCCATTGTATCAATGGCTTTGGTCCATACTTCATACCATCATCTCACTTTGCCATCCTCTGTCTTTTGTTCAGGATGTATGTATGTGTAGGTAAATGTATGGTTTTAAATTGTGTTTGTGGTTGCGGTCATGGCTACATTTCATAATTGTGGGAAATTGCAAAAAAATGCGACAATACAATCACAATTGCAATTATGAATACTAATAATACCATTATATTGCAGCGTTGCGAACCAAAATCTAAAATCTTGATAAATAAATATAAAATTTGAACCAGAAGGAGCCCTAAAGGAAACAACGACAATTTCATAAACTGTAAGAAAAAATCTAAATTAAGTGCACAATATCCTCAAAATTAACAAGACTTTACATTCATAAATTGTTATAAGAGAGAAGAAGAATAAGTTCAGTCAATTATCAAGTAACATGTGCATTTATGCAACATCTCTTTCCTTATGAAACACACATAAATTCTTTACCAAATTAAAAAAATGGATGAAAATGGAGTACAAGCTAACCTTTGTAAAGATTACAACAACGCACTCCATGACAAGCTTGGTTAAGAACAAATCATCCGCCAGCAGCCTCTCCTTAAACCCTCCGAACTTCAGCAACCATCCGAACACAACCGACTTCTCCAACTCGAAGAACCTCCGCACTATTGATCCCGGAACCCGACCCGCCATCACGGCTGCCGCCAAGTCCGCCGGAAAACTCTCCAGCGACCTGCCGGCCTCCGCCAGCACCAGCAATGCCTCTTCCCTGTTGCGGTCCCTTTCCTCCTCTTCACCACCGCCGCCTCCACTGCCACCGCCTCCGCCACCGCTCCCAAGTGCTCCGCCGCCGTTACCAGATGATAAAACGGTGGTGGACGGAGGATAGAGCAAATGGGTGGGCGTGAAAATGGGTGCAGCGCAGTGTTTGAGCTTGGAAGAGAAGAAGATGAACGTTCCATTGCGGGTTGTGATGGTGAAGGTTGTTATAGAAGGGTAGTTGTAATGGAAGGTGTTGTTTTGGGTGTGAGTATGAAGAGAGAAGAAGCGTGTAGTAAGGTTGAAGAAGGAAGCGATAGCCATGGCGATTTTAGAGAGAGGAAGAAGAGACAATAGTTGATGACAGTTAAAAATGGAGGGAGCAGAGTTGATAAGCTAGTTGATAAAATATTTTTTTAATGTGATATTTTATATTAATTCTTGTGAAGTTTTAAAAATTTTATTTAAATAAAATTTTATTTAAATAATATTGTTTTATTCATGTTTGAGAACTTAGCACATTTATTTTTTAATTTTATTTTCCGGATTTCCTTTTATTTAAACTACATTTTTGCAGTCTTATCATTATTATGGATTTTGATTTGATACTTTAAAAAAAAAAAATTCATTTGTCTAGATTTGATTATATCCCTTCCACCTATATCGTTATAATGATGTTGGATCTTCGAATTTAGCTCACCAAAATCAAGGTGTACCCATCGAAAATTGGGTATACCCACAAAAAATCATTTCTCTTTCTCCTTTTCTTTCTCTCCCTTCTTCCTTCTCTTCCTCCTACCACCTTTTTTCTTCTTTCTTCCCCTCCAAGTATAGTTGAGTATAACCATTGACATGAACAATGAGAGCAACTAACCACATGAACAATCAAACATAATGAAGAGAAAATTACCAGTATAACCATTGACATGAACAATGAGAGCAACTAACCACATGAACAATCAAACATAATGAAGAGAAAATTACCAGCTACGAAATCAACAAGGTAAACACATCATGACCCAACACAATGACATTGTCACTAGTCGTCCATGGAAAAAATAAATAAGAAAGCACAATAATTTGGTGACAATAACTTGAAGAAGCAAAACCCCCGATTTATGAAACTCCAACCATGAAATGATAAAAGAGAGATGTGCAAGAGAGTGGTAGTGGCGCAAAGAAGAAACGGACCTAAAAATGTGAAGGGAGAACAAAGAGTAAGAAGAAAGGGAGAGAAAGAGTGTGTGTATGTGTGCGTGTGTCTCCAATGAGTTTTTTTCAAATTCCAAAACTTTTTTTCTAGATTTTGGTGAAGGAAGAGGATTTCTAGCAACTAATTGAAAATCTAAAACCATTAGTGCAAAATCTAACAGAAATGACCAACTTGGTATAACGCTGACAACATAAGGTTTTAGGACCTTAAATGTCTAATACACATTCGTGTTTTAATTCTCTTAGTTTTAATGATTCCAAATATTTTAAGTATGGCTATATTGAACCATGTGAAATTACTAATGAATCTGTTTAAGTGTGCAAACAAATAAGAAATGTTTCACTCATCTATATATGACCCGTCTAGTGACAACGGGATAGCAATTGTGTTCTCCTAACACATGTTTTATTGACCTGTCTAAAGCACTTGTCTAATAGATGACAACTCAACATGATGCAAATAAGAATAAGTCTATAAAACCTCTGATCACTCGTCTACTAGTTGTGTGGCACTTGAAGATTTTGTCTCAAGCAAAATACAAAGAAGCATCATGAGTCTTTACCCCGTCTAGACTACTCTCGTCTAAAGACTATGACCACACTCGTCTACCTTCAAGCGTCTGAGCAGAAAGTCAAAGTCAACAAACTCAAATTCAAGGACTTTGTATCCGAAGATTCCAAGTCTTGAAGACCTCTGGACAAAACAAACAAGAGTAATAAAAGAATTATTCCTTCGAGATTTTAAGGATTTCACATGCTACCACTGTGTAGAAGTCAGCCATGTTTTTCACTCTTTTGAGTACAACCAAAAGTACATTTTGAACCTGAACTTTGAGTGTTACACTGAAAAGGGAAATCTTTCTGCTGAAAGTACAAAAGACCTACTGCTGCACCTTCGATACACCTGTTCTTCAAGTACCAAAGTGGTTTTCTGGTCTGTTATGTCAAACCTGAACTTCTTCAATCATCAAATGCTGCTAGAACGACTCTTTCGCATTAATGCATCCCAGTACTTCAAATCAAAGGAAAACACTTTCTGAAGAATGTCTCTAACGGTTCAAATTGGTTGAAGTCTAAAAATAGAGAAGACCATGATATTTATTCTTCACAATTAATTCTTCATTCTTTCATTATTTATTCTTCAATTATTTAAAGTTAATACGCAATCTTTCTTACTCTAATATTTATTCAACTCTTTGAGTGTTCATCAGAAAGACTTGCAAGTTGTATTAAATATATAAAAACTTTTCTTACTCTTTTAGTTGTTGAGCTTGGAGATGCTAGGTGAGCAAATAATACTTGTATAAGCGTGAGCCTGAAGAGGTTAGGTGTGCAAAGAATACTTGTAGTATAATTTGATCAGTTATAGTGGAGAAAACTTGGAGGTGCCTAGGACTCGCCATAGCCCTATCAATTTTTGGGGTGAACTAGGATAAATCCTCTGAGTGATATTCTCTCTCAACCTCTTTACTTGTTTATGTGTTTTTCTAACTTATTTTCTAACCAAGGGGTTAAATCTGTGAGTATCAAATATTTTAAGTTAACTTCTGGTTGTGTGTGTACTGTTAAAAAATATTAGAAAACTCACTCGTCCAATTAGTGGGCAGTAAAAAAAAAATCTTTATACTCATCGTACATATCAATTAAGTTCTATATTTCCACAATTAAATCCATATAATTATCATCAATAATTGTACTTTAGTGTTCATATGAAAATAATTAAAATAATGTATATAATATATTCTAAACATTTTTTCCAATTCAACTGGAGATTTTTTTTTTGCACGATATGTCCAATCATTCAAAACAGAACACTGGAGATATTAAAACAGGCTAATTTATTCATATAATGTGCTATAATTCAAGACGAGGAAAATGATGTACAAAAATGTTTAGGGGTTGTGGATATTTAGCTAAGGATCTTTTTCATAAAATCTTTCATAAATTTAGCATGGAGTCAGTATTTTTTTAGTGGAAAAAATAAGAAATGATTTATTTTGGCAACAAAATTATTAACAAATAACAAAAATGGAGTTACTATAGATATTGCTTACCATAAAAAGAAATTAACGAAGATATTATAAAATTTTTGACAAGCTTATGTAATCTTTAACAAATTTAAATTTTTTTGGTAAAAAAATATTTTAATTTTTGTTCATATAGAGTTTTGTTCATTGCAAAGCTTAACCTAATTGCTACTGGTCGACTCTTTCTAAATGCCTGTTTGTATTAAATTTATTTCAACGCAAACTTGCGTTCAAACTTACGCTTAATGAAAGTTTGAATTTGGAGCTGTGAAAACAATTGCCTCGGGATGGTATATTTCTTAGTTTGCGTCAACAAGAATCTGTACCAAACAGGTTTTAACATTTTCGAACTCATGGGATGTATAGAATCAGAGTGAAATGTTAATTTTTATTTTTATAGTTTTTTTAACATTTTTGAACTTAGTAAGTGGAATTATTGTGATTTTCGACTGCTCACCGCAACTCCGAACACTACATTGAGTTGTCCCAAATCACAACATTGATTCCACCTCACCATAAAAGATACGTTCATACTGCTTTCACTTTTATGAGTAAAAAAAAAATTACAAAAATATTATTTCATCGTAATTCTATATTTATCGTGAATATGAAACGTGTTACCAAACACATTATAAACAAAAGTTAATTTAACTAGTAAAAATCATCACACTTCCATTGAAATGTTTATGTTGAATTCTTATTACAATTAATCTCTTTTGTTAGATGATAGATAGAATAGTAAATCCTCATTAAAACAAGAGAAGTCTTATTATTTTAATACAAAAAACAAGAGAAGTCTTTCCTCCTTAGCTCCTTTCGTTTAGAAGATATATAATAAAAGGAAAATGATTTTTGAACACAAAAAATGGACACAAATATGGTGTCCCTTTGTTTTTATTGTGTATTTTTGGAATGCGTGTATATAAAAAGATAAAAAGTAAGTGATAGAGAAAAAGAAATATACACGATGTCACATACAATATCAAAATTAAATCAAACCTAGAAGGCAAATGCACACAGCTTTGCTCAAAAATAAAGGTTTAATGAACTTTTTAGTCCCTGTAAAGTAGGGGTGTTTTGAAATCAGTCCCTGTAAACTTTTTTGTTGGGTTTTGGTCCCTATATTTTGAAAGTTTTTGGTTTTGGTCCCCACCGTTATGTTGCTCCGTTAACCTGCTGACGTGGCTGACGGTGCGCCACGTCAGCACTGCCACCTGGACTGACAGTGCACACTTGTCAGCCACGTCAGCTGACACGTAATTATTTTTTTTAAAAAAATTAATTCGAAATTTTTCAAAAAATTACTTTATTCTAATTTTTATTTTAACAAATAAAAAGCATATAAAAAATTAAACCAGAAAAATTAAAAAATAGTTTTTGTTTTAAAAACCCTAAATCTTCTCCCTTCATCTTCTTCCCTCGACCACCCCCCGACACTTTCTTCTCTTCTCCATTCGTCATCTACCCTCAGTGAAGCAATGACCATTTTTCAAACTGCATCTCTTAGGTGAACTTTCTCCAATGGGAATTTCAACTTCATCAGACTTCACCCAAAACAAACATTGGTTCCTGTTTGATAAACCAAACCCTAATTTCTCTCAATCTGAGACCCAATCGCAATCTTCCCCTTCTGATTCTTCCTCCATCTCTTTCTCTCAATCATAAGGACCATTTTTTTGCATAACAAGTATCATCACAGGAAACCACTACCACAAGCTTCTTTATCATAACCATTCAACCTCAGATCAGGGTCACACCCAAGTCCTTCTTCCTTCCCGAGTTGTTTTGCACAGGCAGTGGCGACGTGACCTGGAAGAAAAGAGGCGTCTCGGTCTTCTTGTCGGTGGAAGACGAGACGACAATGATGGTCTCCCGAGGTTTGAGATCGGCGCAGATCTGGTGTGCGATTGGTGTTGTGGGTCCGTCGCCGGCACGGATCTGTGTTCCTAAGGCAGAAAAATCTCTGCATACGATGGCGGAGGACCAAACGACGGCGGTGTTCTCCTCTCACTGGTAGGGGACGAAGGAGAGAAGGAAGAAGATGGGAGGGTCAAGACCAGGGGACGAAGGGAGAAGGTGAAAGCTTTACCTGGAGAAATGAGTGTTAGCGTTGGTGGAAGCCATGGATGAGTGTGTGAGCAAGGTCAAGGCATCCACATTCAACAGTCACAACGCTCTTCTATCTCTCTCTGTAAAGCTGAATGTTCAAGTTTGATTTCAGAATAAAGAAGGAAAGAAAAACGTTTTTCAATTTTTTTAAGGTTTAATTTTTTATTTGTTATTTATTTTTTAAATAAAAAAAGAATATAGCAAAAATTTTTTTTAAAAAATTCGAATTAATTTTTTTTTTAAATAATTACGTGTCAGCTGACGTGGCTGACAAGTGTGCACTGTCAGTCCAGGTGGCAGTGCTGACGTGGCGCACCGTCAGCCACGTCAGCAGGTTAACAGAGCAACATAACGGTGGGGACCAAAACCAAAAACTTTCAAAATATAGGGACCAAAACCCAACAAAAAAGTTTACAGGGACTGATTTCAAAACACCCCTACTTTACAGGGACCAAAAAGTTCATTAAACCAAAAATAAAATAAAAATGCACACAGCTAAAAGAGGCACAATTTTTAATTTGTTTAAAAAAATTACAAGTTTGGGAATTAATAAAGATTTTATGAATATAACAAAGAGGATACATATGGTATTCCATTGAATTTATTTTAAAGTGTATATATAAATAAAAGAAAAAGTAATTATAAAAAGGTTTAAATAAGTTTTTGGTCCATACAAAGTTCATCAAATTTGGTTTTGGTCCCTATGAAATTTCTTCTTAGGTTTTCGTCCCTGTAATCTCACAAATTTTGCAAATAGTCCTTACCGTTATCTTTTTCTGTTATCTAGTACTCATGGGTATCGAGGTAATTTTATTTTACTGTCCGACTTGTTGTAAAATTTGGCCATAAAATAGAAACAAAGTCATATATTAGGGACATAAGGTTAAAATTGCTAAATTCCTTCATTTTGTATGATATCTAGTACTCAGGAGGTACCGAGGTAATTTCTCGTTCTTGTCCGGCTTGCTCCAAAAGTTGGCTAGAAAGTAGAAATAAAATCATACATTAGGGGCATAGGGTTAAAATTGACAAAATTATTCATTTAGTATGATTTCTAATATTCAGGGGTAACAATAGGGACTATTTACAAAATTTTTGAAAATACAGGGACGAAATCCTAAGAATTTTTTTTACAAGGACTAAAACCAAAATTAGTAAACTTTTCAGGGACTAAAAACTTATTTAAACCTTATAAAAATAAATATATAATAAAATTTAATTAGTGTAATTTTTTTTTTATATAATCAACCAATCATTTTAAAATATTTAATTCTGTTTTTAATATATTAAAAACCACGCACATCTTATCACCGCCGTATATCATGATTCATGTGTGTAGCCAACGTTAAACACTTTTTGCTCACAGAAACTCTCTTCTCTGCAACGTCACCTTCACCACCATCATGGCTTCATGCACTTCTCCTTCATCCTTTATCCTCACCCATGGTGGCACTGCCTCCTCTGTACTTCACCCTCAACACCTCACTCCTTCCCTCCGCTGCTTCTACACCAAGCCCCTCCTCTTCAGAACCTTCTCTCTGGTCTCAAAGACCAGAGTCAGAGACCCGAGCAACTGGGTCATCGTGAATTTGCACAGAGAAGCAACAATGTCAATGGCTCATCATGCATTTGTTGCTGCTTGTTCCTCAGAGTCTGACATGGAAGAGACTGCTGAAGAGATGGAGGAAGAAGAGGGAGAGGGTGTGAGTATGGGTGTTGCTGTTCCTAGGCCAAAGCTCAAGACATGGAAGGGAACATTGCTTCCTGGGGGTGAAAAGGTATGTGCAAAAAACCTTTCCTTTTTGTTGTTTTGAGGTGAAAGATTGGATTTTTAAGTGATTTTGATTGTTGGGTTTTGATTTTTTTTTTTTTTTAGGTTTTGCTTTTCAATCTGACATATCAGGACCAGGGAGTGTTGCCACACCAGGTGAGAAAGGTATGCCCAATAGTTTTCTTCTAACATCTTTAACAGTTATAGCTTATGCCACTTGTGGTTCCATGAGTAATGATCACTTCATAGCTACTACCTGACTTTTTTTTTTTACTTTGGAATTTGCAAATTTTATAATTGATGTTGCCTCATATGAGATGAGTGTTATTTTCCCTTGGTGTCTATTTCACAATCACATCCGTTTTTAAGTATCTGATGAGGTGCCAAGGGCTGTTGGTTCAGTTGGTAAGGAGTGAACCACTGCTACCAGCAATCCTACTTGGTAGGCGATTTGTAAGTACCGCTATTAGTCCTCGCTGAGGTATATGGCATGCCCTTCCCTTGAATGGGATACCCTCCACTTCCCCTAAACTTTCTCAAATCTTTTGTTTACAAAAAGTAGTTATGAAGATTGTATCTGAGTGTCGTGTGCGCATTTGCTTAGCACAAGCAGTTTTTGCAATCTATTTGCACTTCCATCTATGGAAATCAAATCATTTTGGGAATAAGGCGTCTAGGGTTTCAATGAAATACATTTACTGTTACTTAAGCCAAGCTCATAGCGCAACTGTCTTTTGATGGAATAATTCTTTTTGGTGGTATTTAGTATTTACTTCCAAATTTCCTGTGGAATCTTATGGATGTGCATTTCGTGTACTGTGAAAAAATAGATTTTTGTCAGTAGTTAATTCTTTATATTAGTTGTTGTGTGTCTCTCTCTTTTCATGCAAGCATTTTGCTTGATGGATCACTTATGTTCATGCAATTGATTTACCTGTTTTAAATTGATGTGCTTCACATGTGTCATTCTATAGTGGCAATCTAAATCTTATAAGATAGCTCATTGCTTTCTCCTTAATTTGATTTGATTGTTTGGGTCATTGAATTTTTCATATTTGCTGTTATGCATATTACTTATTTGAGGTTAATTGTTGTTACAATGTCTCACCAGAGAAGCTCTATGAGGTTCGTGGAAATTCCAAGCTCGAGTAAGGAGTATAATAAAGAGTACGACTTGAAAACAGCAATATCTTTGCTAAAACAAACAACTACAACAAAGTTTGAACAAATAGTAGAAGCCCATTTCTGCCTCAGAATTGACCCTAAGTATGGTGATCAACAGTTACAAGCAACAGTGAGTCTCTTGCTCTTTTTTTTGTTTTTGGTATATATATGTACACTTTAAATTGTCATAAGTTGTACAGTACATGAATTAATTCAGAGTCCTTCATCAACTCTTTCTTAATAGGTAAATCTGCCAAAAGGAACTGGAGACACCGTTAAAGTGGCTGTTCTAACTCAATGTACGTAGGCTTCGCTGCCCTCATTCTCATTGTTACTTAATTACAATTTTCCATATCCAACAGAAATAAGAATGTGTATGAAGTGTATCAATTATGTAAAATTCTAAACTAAGCATAAGATGGCGATTTCTTTCTTGAATTGGTAAACATTGTATTATCCAGGTCATATCATATCATAAGTTATGCTTCATGATGCAGAATGGATACGCATAGCTTAGGATAATTTATGTTAAGTTTTATTTTTTGGTAATTTTGGGATTATACCTTATCTCTGTTTTATTTTTTGGTAATTTTGATTAGGAGTTTATTACAGGTTTCATGTAGGACTATAAATACCCCTATTGGGTATTTATGTTGATATCTTATTTTGCAAATATTAAGAGAAAATTGTCTATTTCTTGTTAGTGTCATGTCTGTTTTGGTTACTTGGTTCTACATCACCATTTGCCTTTAGACCATAAGTATATGACTTCCTACTGTATCATAATTCATCTGTCCTTAAGTTGAGTTGGTTCTTTATTTACTTCGAATTAATTTAAGGACTTTGGCCTTGCATGCGCCTATGTGGGTGATGAGTCATTTAAGCCTTTAATAGGTGAGTTTTTGGAAGGTTTCCGTTCCATCTTTTTTATTTTCCTTCTATAAGTAGTATTTTTTTGTGAGCACTTTGTGAAAAAAATTGGTGGCAACTGGATTTGTTGATACTTATCCATTCTTTTCAATTCTTGAATCTGGTTAATTGTTTGCAATTTGAGTTTTATTTATTACTTGGTATGTCAAACCCACCAACTATACTGACAGTGTTTGGGGAGTTTACTTTCAACAATTTATAAGATTAATTTACCTTTCACGAAAGTAAACATCTAAGGTAAATTCACTCTTTCTTTTGCATTTATTTCTGAATGGGTACTACAATATATGATTCATTCAGGCATCCTCAATGTGCATTTGAATTGAGGTGGCAAGGCTTGCCTTTAAAATACTAGCCCACTTAACTAATTTAAGGCGGGAAATAAGGCCAACCTGCCCATATAATGGGCTGGTCAGTCTCAACCCATTTTTTATTTATTATGTAATATTTACTTTTACTTGAGTAAATTACATTTAATACATTGTGCACGGTGAATTTTGGGTGCGTACTTCGGAGTAGTTTCTATTTTTTTATTATTATTATTTTTTTTTTTTTTTGATAATCGGCGTAGTTTCTATTGGTTTGTTTCAAAGGTTTTCGTAAGAATAAGGATGAAAAAACATCGTGACAGGGTGCAGTAGTATTGTTCTCTGATGCATTTGACTGAAGCAGAATGCTCGCATCTTTAAGGGAATCTTTTTACTCCTAGATTTGTTATGAAATAGGATTGTTCTTACTTTTCTATGGTGCCCTGCACATAGCTGTTTCTAGGGAATATCCATTTCTGAGGTGCAGAGGGACTGGACAGCATTGCTGCCTTCTTATTTTTTCCTCTTTGATATTTTTATCCTTTCCGTTTTGGAAGATATCTTATCCTCCCTTAGTTGTACAATTGTACTTTTCCCTCTCTTTACTATCTAATAAAATTTCCTTTCGATAAAAATAAATCTTAACTCAAAATGGCTATGCTAACTTCTGAATGAAAGTTTAGAATAAAGAATTTATTTAATTTTTTTTAAGTAGAATAAAATGATTATTCCAAAATCAATACATGATTATTCCTCATTAAAAGACATGGATAGTAGATTTTATAGTTCACCAAAATAGAAAGATATGATTATGATGGAGTGGATGACACCTAACCATCTTGTATGCACTAACGGGCAGATTGGGTCTCTGTCCTAATGACATGTTAATGTACATGCTGGGTTTTCATTTTTAGTTCTCTAATAGGAAAACCCAATTAACATCCTACCATCTATATTTTATGCATAACATGCCCAACCAAAGAAGCAAAATAGATGAAAAGTTTAATTCAAAGTTTATTTACATAGGTGAAAAGTTCGATGAAGCAAAAAATGCAGGAGCTGATTTAGTGGGTGGAGAGGACCTGATAGAACGGATCAAAGGAGGATTCACAGAATTTGATAAATTAATTACTTCTCCAGATATGATGCATAAGGTGTTGACTTTCTCTGATCAGAAGTTTATCTTTCTTTTCTAGTATTAACTTAAGGAACCCTGAAGATAATGTAATCTAGGTAAATGATCTCAAAAGTTGATCCCTGGCTGAGTTATTTGCAAATCAGGTTCTCCTAACTGGGAATAAAATTCACTGGTTAGGTGGATAGTAAATTTGTTTCTGGTCTCTAATATAAAGACTACCTTTACCATTACCATTTGAGTACTTGTCCTGTAATGTTCTCCCTGCTCTATCCTTCATTGCGAATCAAAGGGACCCTATGTGTGGCATTAATGCATGCTTATCTGTGCTTTCAAAGAAATATCACATGATGTTTTCCTTATATTCTAATAATCTTTTGCGAGTCAAAACTATTAGATGGCATCATATAAGATGCTACCCAGTTAGCTCCTGCTTTACTAATCAGAGAACCTTTGATAAGATGCGTTTGTCTTCTCTGCATTATGCTATATTAAACTGATATACTTAAGTGTATCTGTGTATGTCAATTGTAATATCATGCTATAAGGTGCTTTTCTTACTCTCGGAATCTATTATGATTAGTTCTTTACATATATTTTCTTGATAATTTGTCTCTAGGTGTGAAGAGTTATGGAATTCAGTGACGAATGCTTTATTGGTTGCTACTTAAGATGGAAATTCCCTTAATGGTTTATGTTCATTGTGTCAGGTTGCTTGCCTAAATTACGTTCTGGGGATAAGAGGACTGATGCCAAATCCAAAAGCTGGCACCTTAACATCTAATATTCCTCAGGTGTATTATCCCGTCTTGTTTCCTTTCTTTTTAAGTTCACTGATAATGGGTATACTTTTAGTTTGAACCTGAAACTGTAAGTAGAAGCTTTTTAGTTAATAGTTTTCTTGCTAAACTTGTTAACAAATGTACATCACTACAGAATTTTGAGTGTTGATAATATTTTCTGATATTATTACTTGATCCCTTCTGTAAATAGAATAGGAAAGTTGTAATTAGGATGATTCTGTAATCCCTACAATTGGGGGATTTGATTCTTGTATGATACCTATATAATCAAGAGGCTGAGAGAGATCACTCAAACAATTCAGACATTCTTCTCAAGTATATCAACTTGGTATACAGAGCTGTTGCAGTCTTGGGTCCCTAAACCCTACCTATGTCCAGCCGCCATCAAGGTTGGTGCACTATCACTCCTACAAATCATGTTATGACATATGGAAGAAGATTCGAAGTAGGGATGGCAATATAGACCCTACCCACTGAGTATCCGCAATAAATTATCCACGATGGGTAGGGTAAATACCCGCTTTACGGGTATGGGTACGGGTAATTACCCACAAACAAGAGAGTGTATAGGTGTGGGTATGGGTACTCTGGTACCCGCCCCCCACCTATATATATATATATCAATTGCAAGATGTTTTCTGGATGCAGCCTTTAAGCTTTGGTTTTTCGTTGGAGTCTATATTACGGATTTCTTCTTTTTAAGGCTGGTGTTTTGGATCTTTTGTTACTGTAATATGTTTTTCTGTTTCTACGTTGGCTGTTTGTCTTTTCTAGTTCTTTGGATCTAGGCTAGTCTAATATGCATTCTGCATCTTCATTTTAGTATTCTATTTACATTGGGCCTGGTTTTCCGTGGTTCCTCTTGTATATGGGTTAGAGTACCCCTTGTGCTCTTAATCAATATATGTAAAAACAGAGAATAATATTCTGTTCTCTGATGATTTTCATTGATACAGACAGGTAATATATACAGAATATATTTCCTAAAAGAAATCACCTAAATTAAAGCCTAATAATAACCATAATTACAAAAGATATAAAAGGCTAATAATCAGGAAATACAATCAGAATAGAAAAGGAAATAGGATTCCTAGAAAATCTCCTATTAATTAGGATAGAAATATGTCAGTTACAGCTTTGATCCTGTCATTAATATTCCTCCATCAACACTCCCCCTCAAGCTGGTGAGTAGATGTTTGCCATACCCAGCTTGTCAACCAGCACTTCAAAACTAGGTCTCCATAATCCTTTTGTGAGGATATCAGTTGTTTGTTGTCTTGAGGACACATATATCATGTTGATTATTCCTTCAATCTTTTCTTTGGTGAAATGTCGATCTATCTCAACATGTTTGGTTCGATCATGATGGACCGGATTATAGGCCGTGCTTATGGCAGCTTTATTATCACAATACAGTTTCATGGGACCCATACTAGGCATTTTTAGTTCATCCATCAGCCTCTTTAACCAGATCAGTTCACAGGTTCCTTGAGCAAGAGCTCTGAGTTCCGCTTCTGCACTGCTGCGGGCCACAACAGATTGTTTCTTGCTTCTCCAAGTGACTAAATTACCCCAAACCTTTGTACAATAGCCTGAAGTTGATCTTCTATCTTCCACTAACCCTGCCCAATCAGCATATGTAAACGACACCACATTTCTCAGCTCATTCTTCTTAAAAAATAGGCCTTTTCCTGGAGTGGATTTCAAGTACCTCAAAATCCGATAGACAGCATTAAGGTGTTCTTCTACAGGAGAGTGCATGTACTGACTTACCAGACTTACTGCAAATGCAATGTCTGGTCTAGTATGGGATAGGTATATTAACCTCCCTACCAACTGTTGGTACCTCCCCCTATCAACTGGCACACCATCTTCAGCTCTTTTAAAATTCAGATTTGTGTCTATAGGTGTTTCAGCTGGCCAACAACCAAGCATCCCTGTTTCAGTCAGCAAGTCTAAAATATACTTTCTTTGGGAGATGAAAATTCCTCTTTTGCTCCTTGATACTTCCATTCCCAAGAAATATCTAAGTTGCCCGAGGTCTTTGATTTCAAATTCACGCCCAAGAACTTTCTTCAGCCTTTCTATTTCCGTTGTATCATCTCCGGTTAAGATTATATCATTCACATACACAATCATGATAGCTTTCTTTCCATTTTCTGAATGTTTAAAAAAAAAGGAGTTTGGTCAGCTTGTCCTTGACTGTATCCATGCTTCTTTATTGTCCTTGTAAGGCGATCAAACCAGTCCCTTGGCGATTGTTTTAACCCATATAAGGATTTCTTCAACTTGCACACTTTTCTGTTAACATCTTGCGCTTCAAATCCTGGAGGCAGCTCCATGTAGACTTCCTCATCAAGTTCTCCATTTAAGAAGGCATTCTTCACATCCATTTGATGTAATGACCAGTCTAGATTAGCTGCTAAAGATAATAAAACCCTTGTAGTATTTAGTTTTGCAACAGGGGCAAATGTTTCTGTATAATCCTCTCCATAGGTTTGAGTAAACCCTTTTGCAACCAAACGTGCCTTATATCTTTCTATCTCACCATCCGACTTGTACTTAATGGTGAATGGTGAAAACCCATTTGCACCCTACAGGCCTTTTTCCTTCAGGTAGTTGTACCACATCCCAAGTCTTGCATTTCCTCAAGGCATTCATTTCTTCTAGGACAGCAGCCTTCCAATCTGGATTTTCAAGAGCTTCTTCGATGTTCTTTGGGATTTCATGCTTTTCCAACTTTTCTGTCACAGCCCTGTATATAGAGGACAAGCGACTATATGACAAGTAGTTTGAAATTGGATGCTTTGTGCAGGTTCTTACCCCTTTCCTGAGAGCTGTTGGGAGATCCAAATCACCAGAATGATCCTCCAATTCTGTGATACCTTCAGCATTAAT
This sequence comes from Echinosophora koreensis, assembly GCA_035048595.1. NCBI lineage: Eukaryota > Viridiplantae > Streptophyta > Magnoliopsida > Fabales > Fabaceae > Echinosophora > Echinosophora koreensis. The sequence goes on from JAPCYP010000011.1 coordinate 1,416,294, forward strand.
AATTTCAGTTTCAGTTTGTGAATTTACCTATGGTTCAGACTCTTGGCAGTGCGGTTGATGAGTGAGGGCTTGTACCTCTGGAGATCTTTTGTTCCTTCACTGAAAAACAAGGCGGAACTGTGTTTCAAGTTGATTAGGCTGTTCTTCTCCCCCTCCTTTTGAATCTCCCCCGGTCTTTAGTTCTACTGATGGCATAATAGGTTGGTCAGGTTCAGGTTCAGGTATGGCTGACACATTAGGAAGAGGAATGGTGGATTCCCAAAGCTTCTCTTCATTTAGAATCTCCCCCTGAAGCTTTGGGTTTGGGTAGAAGGGCTGGTTTTCAAAAAAAGAGACATCAAGGGAGACAAAGAACTTTTTTGTTATAGGGCAGTGACATTTGTACCCCTTTTGAGTTGGAGAATACCCAACAAAGACACATTTGACAGCTCTAGCATATAATTTATCTCTAGTGGGAGTGGAATCGTGAACAAAAAGAAGTGCAGCCAAACACTTTAGGAGACAAGGAAGAGGTGAAGAATTTGTTTTTGGGAAAGAACCGAAGGAGGACATTAATAGGGTTTTGGAAGTTAAGGACCTTGGAGGGCATGCAATTGATCAAATAAGATGCTGTTAGGACAGCCTCTCCCCAGAAAGATTTACGGACATTTGTGGTTAACATAAGGGAACGAGAAACTTCCAATAAATGATGATTTTTTTATCAGCAAGACCATTTTGTTGGGGGGGTCCTAACACAAGAACTTCGCTGCAGAATCCCATTTTCTTTAAGATAATTCCCTAGGACAGAGTTGAAGTACTCCCGGCCATTATCAGTACGGATAATTTGAATAGATGTTTGAAATTGTGTTTGGATCATTTTATGAAATTGTATAAAAACAGATGCTGTCTCAGATTTTTCTTTTAGGAGATAAACCCAACATGCCCTTGAATGATCATCAATGAAGGTTATGAACCATCGTGTTCCAGAAATATTGTTAACCCTTGAGGGACCTCAAATATCACTGAATTATTGAGAAAGGCTTGGATGATTTGTAAGGTTGACTTGGATAAGTAGTGCGAGTTTGTTTAGCCAAAATGCAAGTTTCACGTAGAAGAGAACTTGTGTCTTTATTCTTAAATAGAGAAGGGTACAAGTGTTTCAAATATGGAAAACTAGGATGACCAAGCCTATTATGCCATAACATGATTTCATATTCAGAAGCAAGAGAAGATTGATGGATTAGACTTAAAGCCAAAGCTTGCTTCTTCTCAGGCACACTTTCCTCAAGATAGTACAAGCCATCACCCATCTTAGCATTGCCAATTGTCCTCCCCGAGAGTAAATCCTGAAACTCACAATAAGAAGGATAGAACTTAGCCACACAATTCAACTCTCTGGTCAATTTACTAATAGACACTAAGTTACATGTTAAATTTGGAACATGAAGAACAGAATTCAATGTCAAATTAGGTAAAGTAATGGACCCTCTTCCAGCAACAGTAGAGAGAGTTCCATCAGCAACTCTGATTTTGAAATTTCCTAAACATGGGGTGTAAGTTGAGAAGTATCTATGGCATCCAGTCATATGATCAGAAGCTCCGGAGTCCATAATCCAATGTCCTGTAACTTTAGAGTTTGTAGTTAAGGCAGAAGAGAAGTTACCTTTTTGGGCTAGAGTGCAGTGTGAAGTGTCATCAGGGGTGTTAGGTTGAGTCTGGACTTGAGCAAGAAGAACACGCAGTTGTTCGAGTTGCTCCTTGCTAAAGGCAGACCCACTGGCTTTGCTTTCTTCAACAACTGCTTGATAGGCCCTACCTTGTTCCCTTTGTTGCGTGGCTTCCAATTTGCTGGTTTTCCATGTATCTTCCAGCATGTTTCCCTAGTATGATTAGGACGTTGACAATGATCACACCAAGCTTTATCATTCTTTCGGTTTCCACATTGTTCAGCAGAGTAACTTGGTTCGTATTTCCTTGTAACAAGGGCAGGCACGTTTTCTGGACTAAGCTCTTTACCAGCACCCAACATGACACTTTTTCTGCTTTCTTCCCTTCTTACCTCCGCAAAGGCTTCTCTCACATTTGGGAAGGGTTTGGTTGCAACAACTGACCTCTAACTTCATCTAACTCCTTGTTCAGGCCATGGAGGAAATCAAACACTCTCTTTCTCCAGCATTTGATTATACTTCATACTGTCTTGTTTTGTGTTTCTCAATACAGATCTGATTTCATAACATTGGGCTGTGTTTTGTAAATCAGAGTACATTTCATGGACGATGTCCCATATCTATTTGGCAGTCTTGTAGAAGAGGTATGTCCGACCAATCTTCGGCTCCCTGGAATTGATCAACCATGCCATAACCATGGAGTTTTCGGATTCCCAGTTTGAGTAGCCAGGTTCTTCTTTCTTCAATGCTTTTGTTGATCCTGTGAGATACCCCAGCTTCCCTTGCCTCGCATGACAAGTGTAACAGATTTGGACCATTCCAGAAAGTTAGTCCCGTTGAGTTTGTGTTGGGTTATTTGGAGAGAAAGGGAGTCAGAGGTATGAACCACAAAAGGTTGGGAAACTTTTTCAGGGTTGGAGGACACCCCCGAGGACCCTTCTCTGACTACTTCATCAGCCATGACTGAGAACGGATATCAGAGAGACTGATGCTCTGACACCATGTAAAAACAGAGAATAATATTCTGTTCTCTGATGATTTTCATTGATATAGACAGGTAATATATACAGAATATATTTCCTAAAATAAATCACCTAGATTAAAGCCTAATAATAACCATAATTACAAAAGATATAAGGCTAATAATCAGGAAATGCAATCAGAATAGAAAAGGAAATAGGATTCCTAGAAAATCTCCTATTAATTAGGATAGAATTCTGTCAGTTACAGCTTTGATCCTGTCATTAATATTCCTCCATCAACAATATACCCTTTTGCTTATCGGATAATATATATATATATACTAGTTCACTTACAAATTCATGAATTTATTGTTTTAGATGTTTATTATGATATTTACTCGTTTTGGATGTTGTAGATGTTTTTATTTAGTTTAATACTTTGGTTTGCAATGTTTTATAAGTAGATTTGAATGATCTTTAAATGATTTCTTAATTAAGTTATAATTTTTTTTTTTTTTTTTTATTTATTGTTCTTTCTTAGTTAAACTGTGGGTAAGGTTAAAGTTGCTAACCACGCGGGTACGAGTTTTTTTTTTTAATCGCGGGTATCAGACCCTACCCATTGTCATCCCTAGTTCGAATTGTCTATGCTAATGATATACAATGCTTCTGTGACTTGGTCCATAGCCTGACAACTATCCACACGACAAATCATGACCTACCTTTCTATCTCAACAAAGCACATACCACCATTCAACAAATCAAGTTGATTCTCCTTGCTGATGATCTTCAGAAGATGTTGGACAAGCTTGATAACATGTATACGGTCTTTGTTCTCCATGGTTTTCATAAGGATTTTGCGTCTGTTCTCATTGATCGTCTACTACGAGTTCCTTCATCAGAAGGACCATTCGAGATTGGTTCTCAAACAAGTCCAAATTCCTCAGCCCGTCTCTAATTCAGTTTGTGGAGGCTAAGGCCATAGTCATGGTTGTGGTAGAGGAGACCATGGTAATCATCCTAATGTTCCCACTGCGAACACCTAGGACATACTCAGGATTGATGTTGTTCTCTACATGGTTTTCCAGAGAAGTCTGCTAATGTGACACAGACTCGAGCACTTGGTATTGAGAAAAAAGACCAAGTCTATAGGTGTCAAACAATGAGTATAAGGAGTACCTTCAACTCAAGGCAACCCAACAAACCTCATCTTCAGCCATTGTATCCCATACTGGTAATTCTATACTTTTTTTCCCGATAATTACCTGTAATTCTATACTTGTCTTTCTCATTCTTTGTTTGTTGAACCTTTGATTTTAGATTCTAGTGCTTTCGATCATATAGCCGCTAATCCTTCTCTTTTTTTACAACATTGTCATCTCCCAAAACACCACACCACATCACATCACATCACATCACATCACCCTTGCTGATAGCTCTAAGGCTAAGGCTACTGTCAAGCTCATATGTAATCTTTTGTTTTAAATAACAGTTTCTCATCTTCTTTGTCTTTCTTGGTAATACTTGTGTTCAAGAGGGATACAGGTGTTACTCTCCTCCCATCTGGTCCATCCATAACAAAATCCATCTAATAATAATAAAAAATCTAGATGGATTAGATTGGATGGATTCTCTTTTATTAATGGATGGTTAATGATCCATCCAATAATTTTACTTAATCCATTGGACCAAATAAAAAAAGAAGTGGATCACTTGTTACCCATTTCAAAATTAAAAAAATTTCAAACTAGATCCATCAGCTCCTTCACTCTCTTTCTCATACTTCACAGCTCACCCCGCTCTCTCTCTCTCTCTCCCCCCCCCTCCCCCCTCCCCCCTCCCCTCTCTGTCTCTCTCTCTTCCATAGGGCACAAACCAAATCTTCAGATTTCGTCTCCATTTCATGCTTAACTCAGACGAATCCGAATGAGAATGGGTGTTAACGTGAATGATTCATCATCTTCAATTGAGAAGGTGCTGTGTTGCAGTTTGGGAAATGGTCAAACACCATTAGCAATCTCCTTTCTCAGAAATATCAATCTTCCTCAACTCCCCGAACCCATCACCATTATTGCTGATTACTTCTTCAGATTTATGGTTTGATTGGTCTTTTCGTTAGCAACTTCAACTTTTGATCAAACTTATTAGTGAATGATATTAAATCCTAATTGACCAATACATTTAAAGATCCACCTTACTACCTTTAAGTCTTTAAATAACTTTCAACATATAGTGCTTAATTTTAAATTATATCTTTAATTATAGACCTGCATGAATTTAATTAAGGTCCTTAAAATTTCAGAGAGAGAAAATATTTAGAGACAAACAAATATTTAGTTTGTAAAAATTATTAAAATAAAATTTTAATGTATAATATATTTTTAATTGGATGGGTCGTATATCCATCCATATTAAAAATGATTAATGGATGGGTTGGATGGTTTTTTATTAAATGGGTCATGGATGAATTAGATTTTTTTAATATATTTTTAATGGATTGAAATGGATTGATGGGTTATTTTTGACCCATTCATTATAATCAGAATCAAAATCTATCCGATCCATCCCTTTGCCCCCCCTACCTGTATCAACTGGTCACCAAGGCTTTTCCCCATGGTGACTTGGACGAAGAGGTGTGTTGACTTGGACGAATAGGTGTGTTTATATGGATCAACCACCTAGGTTTGTTGTTCAGGGGATTGAAGTTTTATTTGAAGATTGCACAAGTCCTTGTATATCCTTAAACAGGCTCCTTAGTGTTGGTTTGCTAGATTCAGTAAAGTTATACAGCAGTTTGGTAGGTTCATACGGAGGCAGACCACTCGGTGTTTTATAAACATTCATCTTCTGATCAGTGTCTATCTTGTGGTATGTGGATGATATTATTATCACATGCAATGATCATGAAATCCTTCAGATCTGAAATAACACTTGTTTGGGCACTCTGAAACTAGGGACTTGACCACTTATGATATTTCCTTGCGATATAAGTAGCCTAACAAAAGGATGCATTGCTATCTCCCAGGAAGTATGCACTTGACATTCTGGAAGAAACTAGGATGTTAGACTGTAAACCAGTCGATATTCCTATATATTCGAATGTTAAAATCTTCCCAGATAAGGGAGAGTCCTACTCAGACCTAGGCATGTATAGAAGACTGGTGGGAAAATTAAAGTATTCTCATGTCACTTGAGTGGATACATCTTCCGTTGTTATTGTTGTAAGTCAATTTCTTTACTCTCCTTTTGACGGTCATTGGTATGTTGTGGCGTAGATCTTGAAATATGTCAAGGGTTCTCTTGGAAAAAGTTGGTATATGAAAATAGGAGCCATGCAGACATTGTTGGTTATTCAAATGTTGATTGGGTAGGATCCCCCACTGATAGAAAGTCAACCTTTGGGTATTGTGATCTTATCGACAGAACATCACTCATGGAAAAACAAAAAGAAAAATGTAGTTGATAGGTCAAGTGCTGAAGCAAAACATCGAGCTATGACTCTTACTACATGTGATCTCGTATGATTAAAATAGCTTTTCAAGAATTGAAGTTTTGTGAGATAAGGCCCATGGTGCTTTTGTGATAATCAAGCAGCATTCCACATTGCTTTCAATCCAATCTTTCATGAATGAACCAAACATATAGAGATTGACTATTGTTTCACCCATTAAAAGCTTGTCGTAGGAGAAATCACTACCTCTTTTGTTAACTCCAATGATCAACTGGCCAATCTCTTCACTAAATTTCTATGGGCTCCAAGGGTATACATACGTGACAATTCAGGGAATGATTCTAATTGAGGTGGAATGTAGATCATATTTGTTGATATTTGTCGAATTATGGTTAGGAATTATTTTTAGGGATCTTTGTCAAATATAATAAAATCTGAATTAATTTCAGATTATTATATTAGAAAGATAGTTTTTATTTTCTAATTGTGTGCCAACTCTAGACCTTTATTTTCTCCTAATTTGTAGCAGATGGTTATTCCTTTGAAACCAATTCTGACTATGATTCACTAATAAATCAATAGAGAATAATATTACATGATTCTTTCCATGAATAGAATACGAAAGTTGTATTTTTTCAATAAAATAAATAATTGGAAAGTTGTAACTAGGATGATTCTCCATTCCCTATAACTGAAGGATTTGATTCGAATATGATACCTGTATAATCAAAGAAGCTGAGTATATCAAGTTTGATATCTGAGCATATCAAGTTTGATATCTGAATATTTTTCAACTTTGTGGTTTTCTTATTTTATTTTATCTGGAGGGGGCGCCGAAGGAGGGGAGGAAGAAAATTTTTAACTGCATTGATATTGTTTCACTTAAAGAAAGGCAGCAAGTCCTTTGTTTCACAGAAGTTCTATCCTTAAATAAAATGACATAAAATTCACCTTTTCAGGCTGTAGCTGAATTCAAGCAGGGAAAGATTGCATATAAGGCAGACAAAACTGGAAATGTGCACATACCTTTTGGAAAAGCTGACTTTTCAGAAGAGGACCTTCTTGAAAACTTGGTTGCTGCTGCTGCAGTATGCTATTCTTCCCAAATCTGGCTTTCTTAATGTATTTAACTCAATGATAAGTCTTAACTCATTCTCCAAATTTCACAGCAATCAGTAGAGGCAAACAAACCACCTGGTGCTAAAGCTGTGTACTGGAAAACTGCACATATATGCTCAAGAAGGGGGCCTTCAGTGAGGTTAAGTATAAGGCATTTGCTTAACTACAGGCTTCCAGCAGATCTCTAAAGAAAGGCGCGCCTGTAAATGCCAACTTAGTCAGCTTTCTGGGTGCTGAGACGTCTTGCCAAATATTCAGTCAAAAATATCACAGATGTCACAGAAGTTCTATACGGCGATGGGGATAGAGAACCGTGGTGGTTAATGGTTACATATCTATTAAAAGTTTGCTCCCAAAATTATGCATAGTACATAGGGGCTGAGGATCGCCTTTGTATTATTACAGTCGCTCTAAATTTTGCAAGTGCTTTGACAAATAATAGCTGCGAAGTTAGCATTATTCTTTCATGAATTTTGGGCCTCTTAAGTTATTAGCGTAGCGCTTCCAAACACTATTATATTTATATTCCAATTATTTTTTAAATAAAGATTGATCTTCAACTGTGCTTGTGCACTATCTAATTTTTTTTTTTTTTTTAATATTAATCATTGCTATCATTTTCTAATGCAAGCAGGTCATTCTGCTCATTACATTTTCTATAGGTAATGGTCAAAGTTATAATTTTTTCAAGTTGGTATTTCTTTTTTATGTTTTATTATCAAATTAAAGTACGTTACCTTGATTGAAATTTGGAACTACAAATGTTGAATAAAAGAGAATCACCATATTAACAAAGAATTCAAAAGGTGTATTTTCTATTTCATTTCTCATATTTCAAGTTCATTTTTGCCACCTCTCAACAATTTCACGAGTTCCATTCCTTTCAAGTGTTTTCATTTCCTCATTTATAGCTTGGACCCAATTTGCATCCTTTAGTGCTTCTTGAATAGATGCTGGGATTCTGACAGAGTCAACAACTGTAATAAAACTCTAATGCTGCAGGGAAAAATGTTAGGAGACAAATTGAGAAATAGGGTATTTGACACACAAGGCCTTTTCTCTTTTCTCAAAGCAATTGTAAGTCATGTAGATCTGGGTCAACAGTATCAGAAATCTGAGAATTAGAAATGTCTGGATTATGTTGGGTTTTCTCTCTTTTGAAACACCAATGTTGGCTTACTAGCTTTTTTTTCTTTACTGGTGTTGAAAGTGCTGATTCCTGCAAAATAGAAGACAAAGGAGGAATAGGAACAAAACCAGAAACAGGTAGCTCAGAAACATGTGACTCAGGAACATGTGACTCAAGAAGATAAGGACCAAGGATGACAAACGCGGACTCAGATTCCAAATTACTGCTCTCCCCTTGAAGCTAAGGGCGAGTGACGAATGACACGTGTTCATGAAAGGTGACATCCATATGGTCAAAGTACTTACGCCTGGAAGGATGATAGCATTTGTACCCGTTTTTATTAGGTGCATAACCCAGAAAGACACACCCGACTGCACGAGAATCCAACTTAGTTCGATGCTGCTTATGAACATGAACAAAGGCAACACAACCAAATACCCGAGACTCAAGACTCTGCATGATAGGAACATAAGGAAAGTATGAGAGCTTAAACTGAACAGAACTAGCATTACCTAGAACATGAGATGGTATCCTATTAATTAGATAGGCAGTACGTAGTTGGTACTGCTTCTCCCCAGTAAGAGTTTGGGACTGACATTTGGAAGAGAAGGGTTCCAACAACTTCAAGTAATTAAGTGGTGATTTTTCATTTCTGCAACCACATTTTGTTGCAGGGTGTCAACACATATATATTCATGGATGATGCCTTGTTTACTATTGAAGCTTGAAAGACTATGATTGGCATATTGTTTTCCTTTGTCAGAACATAATCTTTTATTGCCTTTCCAAAATTGTGTTTGTACCATATGATAAAATTGAATAAAAAGTTGGGGAACTTTAGATTTATCTTTTATCAAGAAAAGCCAAGTTACTTGAGTACAATAATCAAGAAAAGGAAACAGACAACCTCTTACTAGAAATATTAGAAATAGGGGTAGGTCCCCAAACATCAGAATGTATAAGATTAAATGGTTATGCACTTGTATTAAAGCTAGAAGGAAAATAACACGACGATGTTCAGCAAACTGACAGATGTCACACTTAAAAGACTGAACAAACTATTGTAAAAAAAAAAAAGACGGAAACAAAGACTTAATTAGAGAAAATGGAGGATGTCCAAGATGCTTGTGCTGAAGCCAGACCTGTGATGCAAGAGAGTGAGATTCAGACTGAGACTGAAAGCAGGAAGACAACATGAGACACCCCGATGTCCCATTAAAGGAAAAAAAAAACCTAATTAACTAACCTTAATTGTGATATAAACGTTAAATGTATATATAACGAAAGACAAAGATATTAAAAACATTAAGCATAAAGGAGATAAATATAAGTAATACACCATATACATATATATATATATATATATATATATATATATATATATATACTGTCTAGGGCACCCCATCAGTAGGGTCCCATAATATACATACTGGTACAAACTGCCATAAGCAACGGAAGATAAAACATCTCAAAAGACGCACTGGCCACAGACTCTATACTCAACTACTCAGGTCCACTGCTCGTCCTCCAGCATCTGGCTCATAAGGGGTTCCATCAAGCACCTCAATAGATGGCTCCTCCGTAGGGTCTTCTCATAACGATCACATAAATAAAACATACACAATATAGAGAAATAGGAGATAAGAAACTAGCTATCATCATAAACAGAAAAGGATACATAACATATATACAACAACAGCATATAGACATGCATCACATAATATCCACATATAGATATAACAATCATCCTCGAAATGGATTATATTCCTCTACCCTTCGCGCTCATGCAACTGATCATGTATGCTAATGTGGCTACCACAGTCCTGTCACACATCCCTTGTCTGATCTGGGATATTAGTCAGTCATCCAAGCGGAGCATCCATAAATATATATTTGCACCGGTGCACACCCTCATTCCCGTTAAGGTGCTTATTCAGAGAATGAGACTATCCCCCCATTCCCGTTAGGGAATAGCTGCACTGCCCGTTGGCTCAACTCGGCAAGGACTACGGATACATCTCACGGTAGTCTTCCTCACAACCTCAGTGTGATGATGGGCACTAACCCTTGAATCCGGTATCCGTGATCGGATACTCTGACCTCGTGTATCATATACACACGACTGTGAACAATACCATGCAAACTATATATCAGTCTCACCAACTCGTGCCGGGTCAACCCTAGTGCCTCAACCTTCCGTCATAATCTCATATCACATCATATCTCAAATTTCATCATATAGGTTCAACATCAATAAAATATTATTTAATCAGGCTAGGCACTACTAAGTCACATGTCATACTCTCCCCAACATGCATCTCTGAAAGACAGTATATATCATCACCTAGATACCAACTATGCACATCATAGCAGATAAAACATATTATAATACATTACATGTTATCAACCATAATCATATTATAATAATAATAAAAAATATTAAAATAATAATAAAATATTTAAATAAACATAATTAACTAGATTAACATATTAATCCAACCAACACACCACAAGCAGCTCAAATGCAGTAAAATCAGACGACCTCAGATATCATAAACTTAACCTAACGGTGATACACCTACAATCTCCATATCATCATTGGTACCACCAAGTAGTCGCCAATGTGATATTGACATTGTCAATTATTCGCCCACTAGTAGGGTTTAGGCCGCCCTATGCCATTTTTGACGATAGGGGGTTCCTTTCTCCCACCTGAAGTGTCGTAGGCTAGCTTAGAAGCAACGAAACGAGTCCTCTCCTACTCTCACACTTCCTACTACGTGAGGTTCCACACCCCCCGAAGCTCCGAAAATTCACCTGAATACATATCCATGAAGCATTTGTTACGGGTAACCCTAATATGAAGACGGAATTGGAAACCGATAAACGAATAAAAAGATAACCTCATTACCGTCACCGATGGCATTTCGTCATAAAAAGGACATAGGTTTACCTTAGCCTAGATGAGAAAAGAAAGGTAGGGTTAAGAAGATGTCGTCGCCACGATCATAGTGGTGTATTCGATTTCTCGATTGGATGAACGGATTGCTCGGAAACTACTCCGAAATTTTTCTCTCTCTCACAGCCTCTCTCTCTCTCTCTCTCTCTCTCTCTCTCGTCCTTCTTTTTAATTTTATGCTAACTTTGTGAGAAAGAAAAATAAAACAAGGTCAAAAGAAAAGAAGTAGGATGTGGCGCATGGATGAACATAGAATGAGCTTAACTTTGGCGTGAAGTAAAAAATACATTCAAGCAGGATATGGTGTTTAATATGATCATACAGCCAAATTCATTCAAGCTGGAGGTGGCGCCCGATGCATCAAAATTTTTAAGAGGGAGGTGTCATGTAATTAGGCTAGTAAAGCATAAAATTTGAAATACAATTTTAATAGGTTCTAGATAGAACCATGTAGCTAAAGAAAATTAGGAATAATTAACCATAGTTATTAGAATTTAAATAGATGGTTAAAATAATCTTTTGGTCCCTATTCGTGACACTGATTTTCAATTTGGTCCCTATACGTAAAAAGTTATCAATTTGGTCCCTATACGTGACACTAGTTTTCAATTTGGTCCTCACCGCTAATTGGTCCCTATATAAGAGGACCAAATTGCAAATTATTGTCACATGTAGGGACCAATTCAACAAAAAAAATTGAATTCATTCCCTACATATGACAATTATTTTCAATTTAGTCCCTGCATGTGATAATAATTTGCAATTTGGTCCCTCTTATATAGGGACCAATTAGCGATGAGGACCAAATTGAAAACCAGTGTCACATATAGGGACCAAATTGATAACTTTTTACGTATAGGGACCAAATTGAAAATCAATGTCACGTATAGGGACCAAAAGATTACTTTAACCTAAATAGATTGATCATAAATAATTAACTATGATTAAGATATATATCTATGACTAATTATCTTGTAATTTTGTTAATGATAAATCATTTTAATTAAGGATTTAAATTGAGGTGCTTCCAATAAGGGGTTTTTGACGTGCTTGCTTGAAGTACTTGCCTATTGAAAATTTTGAGTTGCTTGAATTTTGTTTTAAACTTGCATATATGTTTGGATTCTTAAATAGTTTTGATTTATCTAACTTTCATTCCCATCTAATTATGATATCTATTTTTCATTCACGAAAGATAGGATGTTACATTACTACCCCCTTAAAAGAAATTTCGTCCTCGGAATTTACGTACCTCAGAAAAGATGTGGATATTGCTGTTGTATATCAGCCTCACACTCCCATGTAGCATCTTCTATAGTATCATCCCATATAATCTTAACGAAAGGGATCTGTCTACCGTGAAGTTCCTTAATCCTTCTATCTGCGATCCTAACAGGTAAAGCCTCATACTCTAGATTCTCTCGGAGTTGTATGGACTTAGGCTCAAGTACATGTGAAGGATCAGGGTAATACTTCCTCAACTGAGAGACGTGAAAGAGGTCATGAAGATTAGGAAGTTTAGGCGGTAAGGCAATATGGTAAGCTACTAGACCAACCCGTCGAAGAATTTGGAAAGGTCCAATGAATCTAGGAGTAAGATTTCTAGACTTGATAGTTCTACCAATTCCAGTCTTCGGAGTGACTCTCAAAAACATGTGATCGCCTTCCTGAAACTCTAAGGGTCTCCTCCTCTTGTTATTGTAGCTCCTCTGCCTATCCTGCAGTTCCTTCATCTTTTCTCTTATCTTCCTAACCTGTTCCGTCGTCTGTTGTACCACATCAGGACCCAACACTGGGCTCTCACCAATCTCATACCAACACAACGGGGTCCTACACTTCCTGCCATACAAGGCCTCGTATGGTGCCATCCCGATATTGCTATGGAAACTATTATTATAGGTGAATTCAATCAGAGGTAGGAACTTATCCCAACTGCCAGTGTGTTCCAAAACACAGGCCCTCAAAAGATCCTCCAATGAATGAATAGTCCTCTCCGACTGTCCATCAGTATGGGGATGATATGCAGAACTCATCCCCAACTTCGTCCCTAAAGCACTATGCAATTGTCTCCAAAATCTAGATGTGAATCTAGGATCTCGATCAGAGACAATGCTCGACGGTACACCGTGTAACCTAACAACTTCCTTGATATAGATCTGGGTCAACTTCTTTAAACTATAACTCCCACAATAGGTAAGAAGTGAGAACACTTCGCCAACCTATCAATGACAACCCAAATCACATCATACCTCTTAGGAGTTCGTGGTAATCCAACCACAAAATCCATAGCGATGCTATCCCATTTCCATTCTGGGATGTCCAAGGACTGTAGCAAACTAGCAGGCTTCTGATGCTCTATCTTAGCCTTCTGACAAACTAGACAAGATAAAACATACTCAGCCACTTCCTTCTTCATCCTCGGCCACTAAAACATCTTCTTTAAGTCTTGATACATCTTCGTGGCTCCGGGGGTAAAAACTTAGCTTACTCTTATGTGCCTCTTCTAAAATTATCTTCCTAAGTTCCATGTCCTCTGGCACACAAATCCAAACTCTAAACCTCAGCACTCCATCTATTCCTCTACTGAATTCAGAAACTTTACCCTCATCTATACCTCTACTTACCTCTTGTAGATACTGATCCTGAACTTGTTTATCCTTAAGATCCCTCAAGAACTCACTGCTAACGGTAACCATACCTAAGCATATCCTATTTTCGACCAATTCTATCTCTAAGTTCAGATCTCTGAACTACTCAATCAATTCCATCTCCTTTACCATCATTGCGGACACGTGCAAAGACTTTCTGCTTAATGCATCCGCTACAACATTCACCTTCCCAGGATGATACTGAAGGTCAAACTCATAATCCTTAATAAATTCTATCCATCCCCGCTGCCTCATATTCAACTCCTTCTGATCAAACAGATACTTCAAACTCTTATGATCACTATAAACATTGAACTTAGCTCCATAAAGATAGTGTCGTCTTATCCTCAGTGCGAACACTATAACTGCCAACTCCAGATCATGGGTCAGATAGTTCCTCTCATGAATTCTCAACTGTCGGGAAGCATAAGTCACAACTCTGCCCTCTTGCATCAGAGCACAACCCAAACCTTGGAATGGCGCATCACAATATACGTCAAACTGTCCTAAAGGATCTGGTAAAGTCAACACTGGTGATGTGGTCAACCTATTCTTCAGCTTCTGAAAACTCTTCTCACACTCATCTGTCCAAACATAAGCTGTTCCTTTCCTCGTCAACTACGTCATAGGCAACACAATCTCCGAGAAACCTTCTATGAAACTCCGATAGTAACCAGCTAACCCTAGAAAACTCCTCACCTCACTGACTGACTTAGGTCGCTTCCACTTAAGCACAGCCTCAACTTTAGCCGGATCTACTGCTATTCCTTCCTTATTAGTCGCGTGCCATAAGAACTGCACTTCCTTCATCCAAAACTCACACTTGGATAACTTCGCATACAACTGACGATCCTTCAACACTTGCAATACTATCCTTAGATGTTCCTGATGCTCTTCCCACATATGGGAATAAATGAGGATATTATCTATGAACACCACTACAAACTTATCAAGGAACGGTCTGAAAATCCTGTTCATATAATCCATAAAAATTGCGGGAGCATTAGTTACACCGAAAGGCATAACTAAGTACTCGTAGTGCCCGTACCTCGTTCTGAAAGCTGTCTTGGGTATATCCTCCTTCTTCACTCTAATATGATGATACCCAAATCTCAAATCAATCTTAGAAAACACTGAAGCTCCCTTCAACTGATCCATCAAATCATCTATCCTAGGCAATGGTTATTTGTTCTTGATCATCACCTTATTCAACTGCCTGTAATCCGTGCACAACCTAGCGCTTCCACCCTTCTCCATAACAAACAACACAGGTGCTCACCACGGCGAAACACTTGGTCTAATAAATTCTTTCTTCAACATATCATCTAAATGCTTCTTCAACTCAGCCAACTCTACGAGTGACATCTGATACGATGCTATCGAGATAGGTCCTATTCTTGGTATGAGATCTATAGTGAACCACTTCCCTCTCGGGTGGCAAACCCTGAACATCGGGAGGGAAAACCTGAGGAAACTCTCTCACGATAGGCACAGAATCTATACTCGAAGTCTCCTTAGCTTCCACGGAGAAAAGCATCACATACTTCCGAGAGTCATCACTCCTCATAAATGCTCCTTCATTGACAGATACTATGCCAAAAGGCTCAAGAAATGATACGGTCTTTCTGGAACAGTCTAACACCACATTTAGCCGCAAGCCAATCCATACCAAAAATAACGTCTATCTGCTGTATAGGCAAACAGACAAGGTCTACAAGAAATGTCCTATTCTCAACAACTATAGGACATTGTAAACAAATAGACATAGTCATTAAAAAATCATTGGTCGAAGTAGATACAGTAAGGGAATAAGGTAATTGAGAAACAGGTAACTGTAAATGATCCACGCACTCTTGTGATATGAATAAATATGTAGCACTTGAGTCAAACAACACAGACGAGAGTCTACCAGATATCAAACACATACCCTGGATAAGATTTACAGATTGAGAGGATACAGCTCCCCTCACAGTAAACACTCTCCTTGTGGCCTGAGGTTTGGCCATCTGTTGTCCTGTTGCTGGGACTCCTCTCCTAGCTCCACCTCCACCTCCACCTCCACCTCTGTAACCACCAACTCCTCTACTAGAAGCTACCTGCTGCTGCATGCCTCTTTGTCTGCAATCACGAGCTAAATGACTTGGTTTACCACAATGAAAGCAACCAAATCTCTCTCTGCAATATCTAAGATAATGCGGTCCCCCGTATCTAAAACAAAATGGGCCTCTCTGCTGCTGGCCCCCTCCACCAACCGATGCTGAAGAAACTGGTAATGGTGCAGATGTCTGAGCAG